>QLNU02003225.1:122681860-122722082 GCA_006491805.2 Dysdera silvatica | reverse complement strand
AATTGATTTCTTGTTTGCCAGGATGTAGCCAATTTCGCTAGTTTCCCCATTTGGGTGTTTCTATGTCCATTTTCTTTGCGGTTTCTTCCTAAAAAACGAATTCATGATGCTAAGATTTTCAGCTTTGGCAAATTCTATGAGTTGATCGCCACGTTCATTCCTTTCCCCGTATCCGTATTTACCAACCGATGTCTCTCCTTGTTCCTGTTGTCCAATTCTTGCATTAAAATCCCCCATGATGAGCTTGATGTGTTGTTTCCCCTTGGTATGTAGCTGTTTGATTTCTTCATAGAATTCCTCAACCTCCTCGTCGGTATGGCTTGATGTTGGTGCATATGCCTGTACTATCTGAAGTTGGTATCGCTGGGTTAGTTGAACAACAAGCCTCGCTGCTCGATCTGACGTGCTTTCAACTTCAAGAAGGTAGTCTTTAATTCTTTTGTTGATTAAGAAGCCAACACCACTTGTTCTTCCAGTTTCCGTTCCTCTATAATAAAACAAATGTCCGCTTTTAAGTTCCACCAACTCTTCACCTTTTCTTCTAACTTCACTGAGTCCTACAATGTCCCATTTGATCTTGTCAAGTTCTTCTTCCAATTCTTGAAGTTTTGCTTCAGAAGCAAGGGATCGTCCATTATACGTTGCCAAGGTCAATAACAAACGGCAGCCTGGGCCATTCCAGTGATTCTTAGCACCCCCTGCTTTCATGCCACGCTGACCGCTGCCTTGATCAGGAGCACTCCAGCACCTGGAGACTAGGGGCCATGATTTCTGGTGTGTCAACATAATGGAGGAATTAGCCATAATTTCATCACGCTGGCTAGACGGATTGGTGAATTAGCCTTCCCCTTCCCCCTTTCTATTCGTGCAGCAAATATTAATTTGCTTCATAAATTGAAAGCCCGGCCCGCACCACTTGAAGGTGGGGTAGGACACTAGGCTACTGGCCTAGCCGGTTCCACACATTGTCACATACGTTCAGCGTGTGGGTCTCCTTCCAGTTAGATACCAGCAACCCTTTTTCAGGCCATATATATATATATATATATATATATATACCTAATGTCTTTAACATGGTACTTTTGTTTCTAAAATTCATAAAATAATGGCCACCGGCATGAAAAATAATTCATTATTTCATGATTAACGAATATCTTTATGTTATAATAATAGTAATAATAACACACTACACAAGGCATTACAATAATTGAAAACGAATATTTACAAAATGGACAGTGTAGTGGATGCGAATAGTAGAATGAAAGAAAATGAATTTAAAAAATTACGAAATATCGAAACTTAGCAATAGGACTCAATAGGACTTTGACGAAAACACAGTAGGGCAATCCCAATAATTGTCTGAGCATTTAGAATGGGATTGCAGAAACGTTAAGGAAATCTTAGAAAAAATTAGTCTGTAATCATCTAGCTTCCAGACAATTCCCCCATTAAATCAAACAACAATATTAATCAACGTTTATTGGCGTAGAGATACTAGAGGGATTTATATAAATATAAATTCCCCCATTTCTCCTAGCATAACTAAGGAAGGGAGATTGCTTTCACTAACGTTATTTCTTGTAAACAACTACGTATTTACCGACCAATGAAATAAAACCCAGTCCCAAATTTAATGCGTGACACAAATTCGAGTGTTTCGTTGTGTTTAAAAAATGGATTTTTCTGGGAATAAATTATAAATCAGCAAGGAAAACTGGATTTTATGTGTAATAGGTTTAACGTTTGTCAAGCGTAAATCAGTAAAAATTACATAAGATTAGATTGGCTGAAAAAAATAGTCATGTATGCGCGTTTGCTTTGGAAATTATAAAATCCAAAAAAATCTAAATATGTTATAATTTGCTTTAAATTGAACGAAGAAAGGCTTTTGCGAATAAAAACTATATATCAATTTGTTAGCTACAAAATCAAGAAAAGGTTGGGTACATCAAAACGCAAATATATAGCTCCGAAGGCTAGGTACTTAAAGATGTCATAATAGTATAGGCTAGTAAAAAATTTCATGTTGATGGCTACACACAATTTAAGAAACTATTTGAAGAGGCACCTGTATGAAATTTAAACTTAACGAATAGCTCTCCAAATAACGGTTATTAAATGCCTAAAGCCCTTGTCCCGTGAACCAGCTTCGGAAACCAGTATTGGAAAAGATAATAACAATATCTCATGATGCTGCCTGGTAAGTTAAAAAAAAACAAAATTGCAAATAGAAGTGATTTATATTTTTAGGCAGGCTTGGTTTTTAAATTTTTGAAAGTCGAGAAGAACATGTTTCCCACAATGAGGCTTCTTATTTGATTTGTGAGAGGGAGTTTGGAGACTTTTCAGAACTCGTTAATCAAGTTGACTTTGGCATATTTTTTAGGAATCATTTTTTTAGAGAAAGGATAGCTCGACGAAATTTTAAATAGATGGAAATCAGTCTTTGTATCTGTTCAAAATTTCTTCACATAAACTGCATTTAAAATGAATGCAGTTCGTAAATCAAATGCCTTATTATGGCAACATGATCAATCATTCATATTGGCTGGCTTCTGTTTCTTTAGCTCTTAGGAGAAATGACGTTGTTGAAAACAATTGAGATTTAGCGTTCGTTTCACCATAAATCCTTTTCGGGAATCGGGGATTTCGATTGGAGATTTATTTGTTCAGGATGTCCCTTCTTTGCTTTGGGATGAAAGGAGAAGTTTTTTTGATTCTCCGATACGTATCACTATTATATATTTTTATACGTAGCCTTTTGCTTAACAGGCAGATGAATATATTCTAGTCAAATATACTGCTCTAATTTTCCTACCTAGGGAACAGATGCAGATTCTCTAGTCTGAATTTTTAATTATTATTTTAAAAATCCGAATAAATGATATTAGCCTACATAATTTAAATGCGGTATATCGAAATCAAAATGATCTTAAATTATTCAATTCGTTATTCTATCTATAAGTTTGTAACGCACTAGTTATTATTTTATTGAATTTATTAAGATAAGTTATAGCAAGGGCGCAGCATTTAAAAAATTATGGGGCTCACGCATCTTTAAAACGATCAAGGGTTTCGGTGTTAAGGAAAATAATGCACTTTGTTGGTATGGGGGCTTAAGACCCCTGAGCCCCCTCCTTCTATGCACCGCTGCATTATAACTATCAAAGGAACCATAAATTATATATGAGTCAGTCAGAGTAAGGTGGAGTTAATAGTAAAATATACTATTCCTAACAAACAGTTATTTCGACACTGTGAAGGCAGAACTGCCTTCACTTGACAAAGGGAGCAGTTGGCTCCCGAAACGTCGTGTTTTTAAACCTTACGCCAGTGTCGAAATAACTGTTTGTTATGGAATCTCCTGGTGAAACTCTGTATTGTTTCGTTATACTATTCCTATAAATATATATATGTATATGTAAAATATTAATACATAGACACTTCAGTTTAAATCATTAGCATTACATCCTCTGATTACAGAGTGCAAAATAATAACTACTAATTCTGATTTCAATACTTCGGTAATATTTATTTATTTATCTATTTTTCCACAACTGTATAAATATGTATCTGGATTTGAATTAATAGTGTGAACATTTTCGTTTAGGAAATATATTACGAATATAAATATATATATATTCATAGTGTATATATCTTAAAAATAAATAAATACAAAACCATTAAGAAGTATATTTTTATAGGACTGACATAGCTTATGTACAGAAAATCAGGTACATATACCCCTTATTTCCCTCTGTCTTCTCTATTTTCCTCTTATTTAACTTTCTTTTCTCTTCTACGCTTTTCATGCTTTTTCTGCTTTGCTTCTTTATTATGAATCCTCACTTGCTTGTACAAAATTCGTGATATAAGTTATCAAGGAACTCAGTAATATGGAATACAGGCATCCCTCGTTTTACGCGATCTCAGTTTACGCGTTTTCGCAATAACGCGTTTTAAAAACAATTAAAAAATACTAAATTTTCCGTTTCGGTTGCCATTTTCTCGGTTTCTTGCAACACCCCTATCTCACCAATGTTAAAATAAACTCATTTTACGCGTATTCGCGTTACGCAATCATTCAAAAGAAAAAAAAAACCGAACGCGAACCAATTAATTGCAAAAGTTATGTCGATTTCTGTTTTAACGGATAAAATTTTGTTTCTTAAAAGCGATTGGAATCATTGTTTTATAAGCAACTCAAAGGTGAATATTGTTTTCAAAATTTCTTTTCTGAAAGGACTCAATTGAAGGAACAAATGTCTCTGAACACTGAAACGAATCAAGAATCTTTAAACATGATACGTAAGTTGCGACAATTAAAAAGAAATAGACAGGCATAGTATTAAAATGTGCACTAAATACCGTATTCTCTGTGACAACTTATACCACACTTTATAATAATATTTTATTCATTGTTATTTTATTACCAATAATAGTCGCTTCTATAGTCACTGCTAGTTTTCATACTTGGAAATTAATGATAATATGTTTCCATATTATTTCCTTTTACTCTATTACTTAATCGTAAAACTCATCTAAGTTTGCTACGAAGGACAACAACATTCTGGTAAAGTTTTATACCCGTACGACCGTATTTACGGAAAACCTATGCGGAAATATGCAACTAAATCTCAATTTCTTGTCTACTCTTAGTAAATTGACTGTTATCCCTTTATTGTTTATAATATATAAACTATCTTAAGCAAACCCTGTATGATCAATAATAATAATAATAATAGCATTACCTACAAAAATATTGTTTCATTACTCGTTCATTTCTTTTCACCTTTTCAGATGATTTCGAATGGCCATTTCAAACAATATGTGAGGTTAAAGAGTAATGAAGGAGTAATGAAGCAATATTTTTGGAGATAATGACGTAACATGTAATAACATCATTATTAATCGTGTAAGCCCGGCTTTTCGGCTGATTATGTCTATAGAGTAAACGAGGATTTGAAATCGTTTATTTCCTTTCAACCTTAACACATATCCGTCCGCATGACGAAAATTCGTCATTTCACAGTCACCAAATGACGAAAATTCGTCATTTGTATATTGCACTAAATAATTGATTCTTGGTTTTTTTTAAATCCGAATAAATTAAAACGAAATTTTTACCAAACAGAGCTAATTCTATGAAAAAACTGATTTCATCTTCAATTACGTCGTATAAGTATGCGGACAAAAAAATTAAATTAAAAACGTATTAGCGGTACTGTGTACAGAAGAATTTTGTTCAAAGTTTAAGCGCTTGGGTGTTCGGATATCCAAGAAATTTCAGGGATATTACTGTTAATTTTCTTAACCTATTTTTATCAAAATCAAATAATAAAGTAAATCTAAAATGGAGAACGAAAAAGCAATATGTGCAGACAATTTATCTGATTGTGAGTCTAGTGATAACATTGAAGATCTTAGTGAAAATGATCTTAGACAAATAGTGTCAAAAAATGCCGGTGCAAATAATGACGGACAAATATGTGTTAATGATGACTTCAAATAAACATTTCAAATATTATGTAAAGCTAAAAAGTAATCACAGGGTAATGAAGCAAGACTTTCGGAAATAATAACGTTATAGGTAATTACCTTATTACTGATCGCTTAAGGTAGACATTACAGCTGCTTATGTTTATAGAGTCAATGAGGATTTCAAAACAAAAATTATGATCCCTAAGGAAATTAAAAGTATAAATTTTAAATAGAAATAAGGAAATTAAATCGTATAATTTTTCCCATTATATTTCACAAAAGTAAGTATTTTCTCTATTGTTATTCTATTAAAGAGATAAGTGGCATGGAAATTTAAATTTTCAATTAATCCCTATTTATATTTAATATTACCCTTCACGGTTTTTCATTTAGCTTATATAATTTTCTCATGTTTATTTTTTTGTTTTTATAATTTTCATAATTCTTTTATAACTTTGAATTTGTAATTTTAGATATTACATTGCATTTTTATCCAATAATTTTATGAGTCTTCAATAACTTAGAAATTTAGGTAAATAACGGGCTGCTTTCTAACAAAGAAGAACAAGAAATAGAGAATATAGATAACCAACCCTTATCAGCATAAAAACTAATATTTGCGTTAAAATTAATAATCGAAAAACATTTTACACGTTCACGTAAAGTAAATCAATTTATTTAAACTTATCATTCCCTTCAGACATGACAAAATTTTACACCGACGAAAATCGGAAATTTACGGGAGAACGCTTTCTCACGCCAGTATATTAATTTTAGCACATTTTATCGATCAGTTTTTTAACAACATCATTCTGAGTTATATCGAGGGAGATGTGCATCTTTGGCTTTTTAATTTATAGCTTTTTTAATGGAAGCTTATGGATAAGCTATCGGAAAATAAAGATTTTTGGTAGTTTAGTTTATTTTATGTAAGGTTGATCAAAACTTTTACCGATGACATCGCTGGCTGCTTTCATCGATCGAAATAAAACAATCTACCATATCATACAGAAAGGAATGACAGTATTTTGCACTAAAGTTGCAAAAACATAAAGTGTTATTGGTTTTTGAAGATAGAAACCTATGTTTTCGAACATCGTATAATCTTGAATGCATTATATGCAGTTGTTTCTCCTCGTGTTCGCAACATAAATATAAGTTTTGAGGATTTTATAGCCTTAGTGATGGAATCACCAGATCTGAGTACAAGATAGATCACCTCATCCCACTGACCAGTTTGGTTCGACTGAGTTTTACCCATATCACTACAGCCAGAACAAATTCCTACAATTCGCTCTGAAATATTTCCCCCTTCAACGCTCCAATTATGCGAGGGAGAAAATCGAATTTTGGAACCCCGACAATGAGGTGGTCTAAAATCTATGTAAGGAAAAAATATTCCCGTACTTCCCGGTGGCCCCAACGACGACACGAAGGCGAATTCTGTGATGGATGAAAATTTTGCTGCATCTTCTATAGCTGGTGTTCGCTCAATAAAATAGGAAGAGGCTCATATGCGAAGTTAAGTTATTTATCAAGCGTTGACGTATATTATTTATGGCTATGTAATAAACATTCTCATAACCATAATGAAAGACCGTCTTGATGGCATGCCATTACCAACCTGTTGGGGGTTGTGGGGGTGACAGGAACGCCCCGACGCCTGCGCAATGAAAATAAATTCAGCGCCATCTAGTAGAGTGCCACTGTAGCGCAGACTCCTGTCCGTTTAGTGTCCGCCAGGCGGTGTGGCAGGACTGTCAAATACTCTGGAGCAGAGCACGTGCCATCGGTATATCCGTGGTTTGCCGAGCGGACGAAGGAGCTCCATCAGCTGGAGAAGAAAATCCGGAGCAAGAGGAGAAAGGATCCAGGGCATCCGGTGCAAGGACTATTAGACGCAAAAATTTCTTTGTGGTCAGTCTTCCGTAAAATCCACCCTCTTTTCAAAATTTCTATAGCAGCACGCAACACTTATTCCTGCCTTCCTATTTCGTGGTGATGTTCTGCTTTGAAGACTTCGCACAAGATCCCCGTAAGTGCACCTTATGGTTTTGCGCTTTTAGTAAAATAACGGCAGAAAAACGGAAACACCTTCAAAAAGTTCTTTAACAATGAGAAGGCTTTCAGTATTTTAAAGCTTTTAAATTCTTTTCTGAACTTTTAAGCACTTTAAAAACTCTTAGAATCGATTCCCATTCAAGCTCTAGGTCCGCAAAACTACAGATGGTAAGAAACGAACTTGTAAAATCTCTTCCTCTATATTTAGAAGTTTCTCTCTAAGGTGTAAGTTTTACATTTTTGGCGTTATAAATTTTGGTTTAGAATATTGGTAACATTATTTGTTAGTTTACGCAAAACGAAAGTTATTCGAACTTGTGAAATATATTTTTGAAATAGAATCTGAATTAATTAACAAAAATTATTTATAAAACACTGCAATTTTCTAACATAAAAGCTTGAAATTTCAGTAAAAATTTTTTAAAAGCTAAGTTTCTCAGGTATAGGAATATAGTACATTTTGTAAACGATGTTAGCTTGTACGATTATCATAATAGCAATATGTTATTAATAGAATGAATGATTTTAAAATAAAACAAAATATTCAGGTATATTCCTTCACTCTGCGTACGAAAATATTGAACGTTATTCGTTTAAAGTCCTCAAGTTTATTAAAGTCAGTTTAAATAAGAATTCTGCCATTATGTTTGTTTTATTTGATTTTTTATTAAATTCTGCCCAAATTAATTTTTATAAACTAAATATGCTTTTTTTGATAGCATTCGTATATATAGGTTTAATAACGCGAATTTGCTCGTACGTAGTTTCTAAAAAACACTAAATTTATAAAATATTACATAATGAGAGAAGAATGTTAAAAAAGTGTTTGTGATTTATTTTCCAATAGTACACTAAAAATGTCTAAAATAAATATTAAAACTGTTTATTTAAATGTGTACATTTTTGTCTCTAAACAGAGAACATATTTTATATCATCTCGTTATATGATTACTGATGACGTAAAACAATCTAACGAAATTTGAATCAATAAACATGCATTATAAGACCTATTTTGAAACAGTTAATAAATAAATGCCTATTCAGACTGTTGGTTTATTAACCATGCTGATATATCAAACATTCACTTTCCCGCCAAATTGATAACTGAGATTTATAGAAATAGCAGGCAAAAATTTTTTTTCGCTGAAGTTTAAAAATATGTTTTGTTTGTGGAAAATAATATACGTATGAGATTACGCAAAAAAAGCAGCAAATTCTCAGATTTAATGGCGCTTAATCTTAGTTAAGCTTTTTGCGTCCCAGCGAAATTGAATCTTAAAAATTCTCAAATTTTGTGGAAATTAGTTTGCGTGTAGGATTATGGAAAATACTCAGGTTTAATGGCGATTGCGCTTAGCTAATTTCCTTGGTGGTCAGGTAGGCCTATGTTTAACAAAATCTCAACGTTTTTGGAAATGTATTTGTCAGTAAGTTTACGAAAAATGCTCAGATTTAATTGAATCTACGCTTAAGAAAGTTCCTTGCCATCAAGCGCAAAATTTAAGCTTAAAATATTCTCAAATTCTCTGGGAATTAATTTGTATGTGCAAATTTAGGGCATATACTCAAATTTATTGTCGATTGCGCTTAGTGAAGTTTCTTACTCCAAGGCGAAACTGAAGCTTAAAAAAATTGTTTAAGAATGAATTTTTCTATAAATTTATAGAAAAAAGCCAGGGGTAAGCTCAGGTTTAATAGAAACTGTGTTTAACTGAATACTGTTCAGAGAAAATGAAACTTACTACGACCTCAAGATTTTTAGAGATCTACTTGCGTAAAAGTTCACAGCAAATGCTTAATTTCTCTGGTGACTGCACGTAGCTAAGTTTTCTGCTGTTCAGCAAAACCGAATTTCTGAAAGATCTTTTTTGTTTGAAAGAAAATGTCATGTAAATGAATTTGTGTATGAATGTACTGTAATATAAACTCAGCAAGTGCTTAAATTTATTGGCGACTGCACTTATAGAAACTCTTCGCTGCGAAATACGGCTATGGTCAATCTACCCCAAAATTGTTTTCGTAAAATATATTGGGTGGTTTCCTAAAGCAATTATATAATTCTTCTCTTTCTCCGGTATCTGAGTTAGATTTCATTGTTTTCTTTAACTAAATTAACCTATAGAATTTAAAACTATATTTATGTTCGATATTTTCTATCTTTTTTAGACCTTTAGATAAGAATCAAAAGCCCATGTAGAGAAATTCGGTACGTGTTTGACAAAAGTTTACATCTCCGTTTCCTTTCTATGAATTTACATTCTAAAAATTGTAACATTCTACAATAAAAAACTGTACCAAATACCAAAGAATTACTACAAATAAAAAATGGGGTTTTGGAATCCAAAAAAGTAAGAATCAGATATTCTCTACATTAAGATTCCCCCACTCACAATATATATATATATATATATATAGAGAGAGAGAGAGAGAGAGGGATATACCTTTGCTGGTAGAACATATTCAACGGAGAATAAAATACACGTAATAAAACAAATATTTTTTTTCAAAAGTTGTTCTAGGAAATGTGTTTCTTCCTTTATAATCTGAAATGATAGAGTTACGTAACGATTGAAAACTTAATGAAAATCGTCCATGTTTGGCATACATCATTAGAATTAGAATTTTGACAAAATATGTTCAATAAGGAAAAATGGACGATTAAATCAAATGATTAAAATGAAAGAAAAATGAATGAAAACGTTAAAGAACGGAAAATTAAAAGGCAAAATATAAGAATTGTAGTAGTAGCGAAAGTAAAGGTTAAAAGGTGTAGTGAAAGGGTACTGACAGGTTGGAAAACAAGTGTTTTGAAATTAAGTGTTTTGACGTTTAGTGAATAAGTGCTTTCAGTGTAAACTATAGCATATATATTTCTTTCTTTTCTTCTACGTATCAAAAGTAAGTTTTTTGTCTTTTTGTCTTTTCATATTCACGTAATTCACGAAGTTTACATAATTCGTATCTAGCACACTTTATTCATTTCCTGTAATTTGTATTTCATACTTTATCGACGGTCAAATTTAATAAAACGAAAATTATATCAATCGGTATGGCCCAAAAGTCAAGTTTTTCATTCTCTACTTTAAATTTTAAAAATTAAAATATTTACTGATGCAATTCATTTGTAAGTCGAAAAAATATTGGGAGGAAAGGAAATTCTTGTAAGATATTTTTAAACTTTTAACTGTATTTTATTTTTACCCATTTAACTAAAATATATATTTCTTTTTTTTCTTCTACATACAAAAAAGAAATTCTTTTTGTCTTTTCATTTTTATGTAATTCGCATAATTCGTATTTCGAACAACTCACACATTTCTCATATTTTACATTTCGCACTAATCTAAGGACAACATTAGAAAAACGGAAATTACATCAATCAATACGGTCCGAAAAGTCAATTTTTTCATCTTTTATTTTAAACTTTTGGAATTAATATATTTGGTGTTGTAATTTACTTATATTTGGAAAAAAAATCAAGGGAGAAAAAGAAATACTTATAAGATATTTTTACCCTTCTTAGGGTTACCACATTTGCCAACAAGTAAACACACAAAGCTACCGAGGCACTTTTTTGTTCATTTTCGTGGGGAATTTAATAGATAATAATTCTTGACGCCCAATTATAATTTATAAAATTCCCCCCGAAAATTTACAAAATATCTCCCTGACGGTTTTGTGTGTTAACCGTTTGGCAATTGTGTTAACTCTGGGATAGGTAATAATATTGTACAAAATCTTATGTACAGAAATAAGGAGCATCCTTCTTGTGGTGTCCTTGTGGCCAAACAGGTCAAGGCACACTGGTTGATACGGTGGGTCTCTAGTTCAAATCTGGGACAGGATGGCGATTTTTTTCTTTTATGCGTAGGAAGTTCTAGTTTGAGCTTCGGCTTGAGCATCAGAAATTATTATCTAGAAGAGGAGAATAGTCTAAACTTAAATTCCTTGCGTTTTGGAAATCTTCTTTATTCAAATTAACTTTTAGTCTCATGCGGTACATTGAAAACGCAAAAGGCAGTAGAAGGGAGGGCAAGAGAAAATAACAATTGTAAGCTACTTTTGTAGATTATGATATACACGTTCTGTTATAGTCTTGGTGTATTTTAGAAATTGAACTTTTTAAGTTTATTTTCTTGCTTTTCTAAGTGGCAACAGTTAAGAAAGCCTGCGAAGTGAACATGGTGTTTCTATTGTGGGAGCCCACAACAGGGTTAATTTAACAATTATAAAATAATTTCTTTGCCAGTATTAAGCAGCGCATCATTTACAGAAAAAGTCCTGCAAATTTCCTATTTCATTATGTTCAAATGTCCACAAAAAGTTTTGTCTATTTTTAGACCCACGCAAGGGGTTGAAGGAGAAAAAATTGAAAAATAGTAAGTGATAATAATATGTATTATTTATTAATGTAATAAAAATGGGAAAATAAATAAAGTAATGAAAAATTAAATAAAAGTAAGCTTTCATAATTGAATCAATATTTTTAAAAAGCCAACAGTGTTTAGCAATGTAAATTAAATAACCTAAATATGTAAGTGGAATGAAAAAATATTTAAACATATTAAACCATGGCTTGTGTCAGTTTTGTTTCACAATTAGGGGTTATCGGGGATAAGAAATTCGGCTGCAGACTTTGTCAGACGCAGATATATATATCATATCACTGGAAAATTTAAATTCTCTAATTCTTAGTTTATTTTTTAAGATTCATCAAAGTTTAAATTATTTACAAATTGAAGTAAGTAAGAAATGCTTTCAAGATGATGTACTAAAATAAGAAACTAAAAAATATCTACGCAGACCGCCTTTTATTCTGAGTCAATTTCCATAAGTGCTTCACCAAATGTTTCTGATATTTGGAAACTGAACATTCTGTTCCCTTCTTTTTCAATTCTTGGAGGACCAATCTACCAGAACAGAACACAGATGATAATATTCCGCAAGATAATAACCAGTGATGATGATGTCATTCTTTTCATTAAATAACCGTTTTTATAAGGTCATTTCTTATAATGCACATTTCTGCCGTGTTTTCTAAATGCTTCCCGAAACACAGTAATGTCTCTTCGCTAATAAGCATTCTAATACTAAACGAGGCCTCATCTAGAATTTATTAGCGGCAAGTTCTTTTTTAATTCCTTGTTCTCTTTGCGCTCATTTATGGTTTGAGCATTAGACTTCAGTATTAATTAGAAGGTCGGATTCTTCAAAGTTAGAGCCATTTATCTAGAAGGTGTTCCAAGAACTTGCATCACGGTTTTTATTCCAAATTTAATATATTAAGATGTATGTTAATGGAGAACAAATGAACACTGAGAGCATATTGAAGTGTTATCAAAGCATATAACAAGCCTTTTAAAATGGCTTTAATATTATTTTGAATATGACTTTGAATGTGGAATTTTCTTTTAATTTTCAGTTAGAGTATGTTGGTACTCATTAAGAAAATAGAGATAAATACTGTTTCTTATAGCATACGTTGTTATCGTATTAAAGACCTGAATTTATTCAACAAAACGCAATGCAAGCAAAATTACTCGAAGAAGGCTAAATTATTTTACAAACTTACCCAAATTAGCATTTAGTAGTACTTGGAGATTTTAATAATAAAATATAGCCGTATTTAATCTACTCGTGAAGCAATGCATTAATTTAATTTACCACCATGTGTTGAACTTTAAAATTCCTCGAACAAAATCCCAATATCTGATTTCATTGTCATGGTTTCCTTTGTATAATTTTCTTTCGTTACTTTAACTCTATCCTGGAAAAAATCGTCTATTTTTAATTCTAATGCTCCATTTTTTTCGATGGTAAATACCGTAAATAAGTTCCAAATATTTGATATTACCATGAAGGAAAAATGTTTCTATAATCTCTGCCTTCCTGGAACAGCGTCCTCTGGAAATTTGATATTGTAACCTGCGACAATTTTTCTCATGAGTCCCTTTTTTTCACGATAAGCAAGAATAAGAGCAAAGAAACATTAAACGCTTTCATTGAGTAACAACAAAAACTTAAATGCTGGTTGATATTATGTGTACTGTGAAATCATTTTAATGGGGATTTTCTTGGGCCGCCGATTTTTATCCGTACAAATGGAAGTCCGCACTAAGGGGAGGACAAATTTCAGTAGCTAAAACTTCAGGCTATTCAACAAGAACTTATATAGTAATTCAATGCACAGAATAAATAAATAAATAACTAAGCCAAAATAATCTATTATGAAAGAATACCCCGGAAAAATTTAAAACAAAAAAATAGTACTTATATACAATCACTTATTTTTACTTAATGCCTTGTAAAAAAAATCAGAAAGTATTGTGAGGTTGTGTTTGAAAAACAAGGAACCACAACTAGCTGAAAAAAATTATATCTTCTGAAGCTTTTTATGAAAAACGCGTTTTTTCTTTGCACAAACGACTTTAGTCCACATTATTCGTTGAACCGTACGCTTTAAGTGAAGTTTTTAACATTGAATGTGCATATTCCTCAGACGGCGAGAAAATTTTGTCTTCATTAAAGAGATGTTCGTCGTAGACGAAGCTGCATTAACGAAATTTCCCCATATTTATGTATTATGTTAGCTAATAACGGTGATAATAAGGTAATATGAAAAGTAAACACCGATAAACGCAGAAAACACATATACTGTGTAATTTTTTGGAAAGTAATAAAATATACCTTCGTAAATACGCAGTTTAAAATGCATATATTTGAGCATTTTCAACAAATGGAAAACACTGAGCAAAAATTTAGGAAAATCTAAAAATCCTATGATTAATCTATTGCAAAGCCTTTCAGCAGATTGTAATAAGTATTTTAAAAAATTATGCAGTAAGCGCTCAAAAAGCTTTGTTCATAACAAAAAATTCACTTCCATAGGGAAACCCATTATTAACCACCACACATAAATTAGACAAGAGGAAGTTCCAATCTGAAAAAAAAAAAAGTATTATATTCGTAGCCTTTACAATAGCTTCAAAACCATATTATTAATTATTTAATTTATATAATTTAAATTCAAATTTGAAATAATTAAGAAACGAAGCTGGATTTCCTTATTATCCAAAGGCATTCATGTGTTTTCCCCCAAATATTGAATTTTCTTATGTGAAGCTACAATTTACCCAATGTATTTTAATTACTTCCTCAAATCCACAAGGATCATTTTACTATATCTATAGGGTATAACAGAATTATTCTTTAGTTATTCAGGATGACTCAGTGCGTGCAGTTAAATATATATCTATACAACACGCCATCCATTTTGTGGACTCGGGAAACACTAAGAGACATATCGCGAATTTGAAGCCTGTTATTATAAGTTGGGAGCCTTATTCTCTGTAAATGAACTTAGAATGTTTTACTTTTTATATATTTGCACAGATGCATTTATATGGGTGCAGTTTTTTTTATCCCCCACTTGCTTCCTTACCGAAACCTGTGTTTTCTTATGGACGACTAAGTATATGGTATTTGTTTCTCTCTCTCTCATGTCAGTTTATTATGATTAGGGATGATAATAATAATAATTATTTTTAAGAAAATTCACAATGCATGTGTTTTGTGCTGGTTTCATCTACGTAGTTACCAAATAATTTCCAAGGACGTCAAATAACTAAACGTATCTGTGCATGATGTGAACCGTCCCCAGAAGTGTTTTTTTCTTATTTTGGGGCAACCTGTTTTATTTTAGGTGTGTTGAGATGGTGCTCTAGCTATGTAGGAATGGCACCAACTACAATTGAGATAATTGTAGTATTCCTTCTCCACCAGTCTCTCCAATCCCAGTTTTAATTCCTTGTATTTCTTCATTCTCTAAACCACGATATTTCAGTCATTGAATATTATTAGTATTATTAGGATAGACGTTACCCCATTCGGCGAATTTCACTTATAGAATAGGGCCGATTTAAAAGTGACCGACCCCGATAGAAATCAAAATCTTCTTAATCAAATTTCATTTCATTTACTATTTTTTCTTATATGCAGAATGTTTAGTACTTATCGTATTATTTAGCTTGGTGAAATTTGTTTAAACTTAATTTCTGTATATATAAACATAAATAAACTATGATATATTTTCAAACCTTTTTATCCATTAATATAAAAATAGGTAAACATATGTATTTAAATACATTTCTTGGATTCAAGTGTACAATTTATCCCTGATGTATATCTTTATTCCTAAAATAGCAATATGTGGAAATAAAATTCACTTACTGTGTTAATTTAGTTTACTTAGCCGCGAATCCTTAAAGTTATATATATGTTTCGAGCGAAATCTTATAACCAAAATCTAGACAAAATCTACGTTAATAATTATATTTTACGATATATCTTACCATTGTATATTTTGCCTTCGATAAATTTTGTATTATTTTTTAAAATCATAGTTAAAACTTTGCAACCATTCATAGTTAAATGTAATAGCTAAATTTAAAATGCTGCCACAAATAGGTAGCTAAAACTACAGCTAAGCGTAGGAAAAACATATCTTACCTTAGCAAGCTAACAACAGATAGATTAAGGTTCTTCTGTAAAGAAATACTTGCCAGTTATATTATTATACGTTTGATATTCATACTTAGTTCAGTTGGTGATTCCTTAAATTTTAAAAATGGAAATTAAATCGGAAATATTTCGAGGAAGATGAGGTGATAATAGAAATCCTATTGTATCCTATCTGGGAACAATTTTACTTTATAAAATACCTGTATATCTGGAGAAAAATGCTATTTTCTGGGCACTATTATACAAAAATTGCTTATCCTCTCAAGCATCTGCTGCGCGTTCTAACTGAAAAATATAAATATAAAAACGGGAATCATTTAATTTTATCATAGTTCAAAAGTTAATTTATTCTTAGAAGCTTTTTTGTTACACAATTTAAAATTTGACTGTTTGGTATTCACAGGAAGTTGGAACTGCTCTAAAAGCTGAAAACCCAAAAGCCCTAATACTTTTAAAGAGAGAAAAAATGTAATTAAATTTAAGTTTCGTTCTTTAAATATTCATCGTCTACTCTTCTAAGAAGTAAAACGCTCAGAAGGAAGTCCGGGTCATTATTAATTGCCAAATTAGGGAGAAAATTAACCAAAAGTGGCGTCAGAAGCTTTCGCCTTATCTTCAGGATATGCAAAAAACAGCACTTAGTCATTTTTTCTGCTAAGCCTACTAAACAAAAAGTCGATAAATTCACGTAATGCCATGGTCCCCCCAAAAAATAACGTTTTTAGATTTCCCGTAAGTTGACGGCGGACCGTAAATAAATCACCTAACATTCTGGTTTGCTTCACTTATCTGGCTGACTTATGGGCACAGCCTGTTGATAATGCACGGAGTTTTCTCGCCTAAAACCGTTATGAATTTTTCGCCTCCGCCACATTTGGCGCATATATAATTGAAATATCTCCAGCTCCTCTCGGTGCTAGAACGCACCCTCAACATTCGAAGGGTTCATAAATTTCCACTCCCAGTCGGTTTTTAAACCCCATAGTGGAAAATTTAATCTTTGGAATAGAGTTTACTTTATCGACCAATAAAGTTCGCGGGAATTTTTTTTAAAGTTAAAATTTATTTTTCGATCACAGAAACCTGTATTACAAAATCATAAATATTCGTTTGGGAGTATGTTTATTCTCTCAGAAGAATATTCTATAGCTATATTGAACTTCTTAAACTATAAAAAAAACTTTTTAGAGTATATATATATATCCGATTTTACGAATTCATACAGATATAAATAAGAGTTCTTAAAATCAAATACTCGTAAAGGAGGATTAACATTAATTATATTTCTCAGGAGTAATGCAGTAATTCATAATAACTTTCTATCGTGAGTTGGAATTTAATAAAACTCGAATCTATAATACTAAATTTTGCACTTTATTTTAAAATGTTAGCATAAAATGTTCTAAATGATGAACAATACTTTAGCTTGATAAAGGCTACTTAAAATAATTTATATTTATTTAATTCCGATATCAATTACTTCGCTGAAATAAGAGAAAAATGTGAAAGAAATAATATAAAGAAAGAACTTAAAATAACTTGGGAAGCAGTATACTATACAGGAAGGAAAATGCTATTTAAAAAATTAAATAATATGTAATCTCCCACTTTTTCCCTTTCTATATATGTACATTTAATTTTTCCTATTTACTTTCGTATTTTGTGTTTACCGACTAATCCTTTCTTCTTGTTTTTTCATTTATTTATCTTTCTCTTCTTGCATGTTCCTTTACATTACACATTCGTATTGCATATTACTTATTATACATTATTACATATTCCTTTATATAGAAGCTCTAGTATGAGCTAATAAACGTATGTGTCAGAATTTTCACGTATTACATATTCTAGCTAGTAAGTAGGCTACTTATACTTTATTTAATGTAATGACTTAAATTTTGGCTTGCAGTTTTTCACGTAACGTACGTACGTTTTTATTATAACTTCCAGTTGCTTATTGTGAATTTTTAAATTTTGTTAAAATGTGATTTCCGCCGGGTACTTGTTTAAAAACTGAATTATTTAAAAAAATTCACTATTTTTTAATAAAATTAATCTATTCAATGAAAGTATATCTAAAACTATTAACTACATTAGTTTTAACATAAAACATTTAATTATTATTATTATTATTATAGAAATATGAGAAATTTTTGCTTCAGCTTCTAAAACAGAATTTGCCTGTAATCATTATCATTCAAAATGTTTTATTTAATATACCTACTTATAATTAGGTGCAATTATAAATAAGCAGTTGACTTGCCTTATATTCACATTTGGTGATATCATAATTCCGCTATCTCATTCTAACTTTAAAATTCATAGCATCCTCCTCACTGGTTTTGAACTCCGTAATTCGATCCCCCTTGAATACAATTCTCTGCCTTATTCTTTAAAGGCAAAATCTTGCACTGATGCTTTATTCGGATCGGCTCAGTTTGCTTTTTCTACCAGATCTCTCATGTCTCCTTTAGCCTTCTATCCTTCCTGCTCAATTTGCTCCTTCTGAAAGCTCCAAGCTCCCTCTTTCCCGTTAGCTTTCTATCTCCTCTGCTCAGTTTTCTGTTTTTGCCAGTTCTGTTTTACGCCTTTAACCTTCTATCTTCCCTGCTCAGTTTGCTCCTTTTGCCAGTTCTCTCTTTACCTTTAGCCTTCTATCCCCCTGCTCAGTTTACTCCTGTCAGTTCTCTCTTTCTGTTTAGCCTTCTATCCCTCCCTCCCTTTCCAATTTTAAGTCTTTCTTTTGTTCTCATGCCTTCATTTTCACTTTTACCTTTTCCCCAAGAGCTCAAATTCGGATTCATTTATAATGTTTATAATTTTCTGTTCCCGTTTTCTCCTGATCTTGCTAGCAAGTAAAATGCTCTTGCTCTGAAACTTCCAAAGACTCCACCTTTGGATCAATTTCAATCTTCACTGTGACGTCTTTGATTCTAAACTCTACTCATAGATCTTTTTTTTGTGATATCCAAGTGTGCTTAAAACTTTTTATAACAAATACTAAGTTTTACGCTCGAATTAAATTTTAAATGATCTTTATAAAGAAAACGAGTAATCTCTTGCTCTTTCCACTAAAAAGAGGATCTCGTTATTATTCTCGCTACTGCTTTCTTCCCTTTTTCCAATTGAGTAGCTTTCAAAGTATCACTATGTATCAATAATAAGGGAAAGCATTTTGCTATTCGAAATAGCAAGTTATCACGACATAGCCATCGCTTGAGAAGATCTCAATAGTTGTAATATATAACACTATTTTATAATTCAATAGATATAAGGTCCTTATAGCAGGGATACGTTCTAACTAGCCATGAATATACTATGCTAAAACGAATAATCGTATTTCTCTCTTTTCACTATAAGAGTGCATCTTATTACAAGGAGGTAATAATTCCCAAAGCAAAACTTTAGTTGACTATTTTGCTTAAGCAATTTTATAAGTTTTCGTATTACATACATTTGTGTATTTAGATTTCACTGTATGTTGAAGGTACATTTGATATAAAACTTCATTTATATTCCATGAATATATATCGAAATATATTCCTAAAAAAAAGACTCAAGAAAAGATTTTTTGACAGTAAGTATTTTGGAAATATATTCCTAAACGTTCCCCTCTATTTTAAAATCAATGTTTTATAGATGCTGTTTTATTACAAAACAACCGAACCTATGAAACGAAATGCGGGGCCAAAATAAACTTCTAGGTTCTTTGCCATTTTCCTCTGGATCTGAAAATTAGGTTGTTCGCTTGAAATCCCCGGTAGTTTTTCCTTTCTAAGGAGAAATGTATCTTTAGTTGTTTTTCCTCCATTTTGAAAATGTCTCCCATGGCCAGAACTTCAGCTGATAGTCCTCCAATAACATATGATTCGATTTTTGCTTCCTTGAAATCCAATTTCATGAGGAAAAAGGTTTTCGCGTCAACCCGACTCTCCTTCAAACGTCACGAGAAACAGAAAAATAGAATTGTAACGGCGAAAGATCAAAATTCCTGAATCCTGTTTCCTGATTTGTTATTTCTTCTCTGATCAAGTGCAATATAAGTAAATGGTAAAAATCGAATTAAAGATATCTTATAAATATGTGAGAATCCCGTAACATGACTTTTTAAATGGAGCACTTAGATAGAGATCACCCTCAAGCTCCTAATATATTAAAGCCTATGAGGACTGCAGCTTAAATTTCCCCATTTCAATGAGTGTTCATTTTCTTGACATTTACTTTGCAGAACGTTACTTTGTTCAATTAAAGCATTAAGTTGCATTTGCGGCACCGCCTCTTCAATCGGGCTAACAATTCCGAATAGTAAAATAATTAGCACTGTGCGATATACCTATGTAATATCGAATTAAAAACAACAGCGCAGAGAAATTGAAAATAACTTAAAAGTTAATAAGATGGTGCGTACTCTTAGGATAAATAGGGGGGGTTGTTCGAAAAGAGATATTTTAAGGACAGAGCAAGCAAAAATTCATGATATAATTGTTAAAGAAAAAAAAATACGAGTGAAAATGGGCTGAAAATATTAAAAAATATTGGTGATCATATACAAATAAAAAAATTCTCAGTTGGATCAGTAAAAACATTTGAAAGCCTAGAAGAAATCGTCAAGCACGATTAATTGATGAACTGAGAAAACAGGTTTGGGTAAGCAAGGAAGTGTATTACACACAATAGATGTCCATGGGGATTGATGCATTTACGGAAAGAATATTCTTCCAAGGGTAGTTAAATATTTATTTATAATACTTGTTACACCATTACGGACAATTGTACTATTCTTTGCTAGACATTATTTAATAAAAGTAAAAAATCTAAATTATAATCACATAAACAAAGGCTAAATATTTTTCACTGTACAATAATATTTTACAGAAATCTTATTATGGCAATGAATACGTGCTAATTATATCAAATATACCAAAATTTTGAATATTAAATTTTCTGTTGATCTACCAAGAACATTTTTGCAGAATATGCGACTTTGTGATCATAATATTCTGTCTTTAATGATTCCACAGAAATTTATTTAAAACTATATGAAACAGTTGATAAGACGTATTAATATTTCTCCAGGAATCTCAATAAAGAAATAAAGAAATTTTCAAGTGATCTTATATATGTCGACAATCTGTCCTTTATTACCTTATACTAAACGATAATTAGAACAAATGTTGAGTTTTCAAAGCCAAAAAGTTTTCAAACGACAAAAATACAATCTAATAAAAAATAAAATATTGCTAAAAATATAGGTATAAGATAAGAAATTTAAAACCAGGTTTAACATTAAACCTGAAAAATATTCCTATATTTACAGAATTAGTGAAATTTTTGATTGAAAATTATAGATATAATTTCATATGCTCTCTGCTATTACCTATTTAATTTACACAGTTACAACCAATATCATCACCGGCGATTTTTAATCTGTTTGAGGGTTAATCACATAGCCGCTCCGTTATTTAACTAAACTACAAACTACCTTATTTAATCTACCCTAATACGATTATCTTTTTGTCTGAGCAGACATTGATACTTTGATTTCGATCTTACTTTAATAGGCAATGTGTGAATTTCAACGGAATTACCTTCGATTACTTTCTCAGCAAACAATTTACCTCAACTTTTTAAAAACTCTAGCAAAATAATAAACGAGCATCATTTAATACAATAAAATGTGCGGGTAAAATACTTTTATTAAAGGCATGAGACAAGCTTTCGGCTGTTCAATGGAACAGCCATCATTAGATGCAGAATTGGAATATACATTGATTTGCACATTTTATCGTATCACTTCATCAAGCTTTGGTGTTCTCTCATTATTTATTTCATAATTTATAAACTTATATTAATTTTAAAAAGTTCTTAAATTTATAATTATTTAATAGGAGGAATAGCACAACGGTTTTTTGAAACTATCAATAATAATAAAGTTATAAAATTGTGCTTGAAATGATCTTTCCACTTCCAAATTGTGTGTAATTTTAAAAGTAAATGCAGTCAATCAAGTTATGTAAGCATATGTTTAGATTTCAAGTCTTTTATGTACTCAGTGAAAGGTAAAACTTTTTTACATTCAAATGCGTAGACTAAATCAGTTTGAATCGAAATATCAAGCTTTCTTAAGAAGCAAAAATACACTTTCAAATTCATTAATATTTATTCCGTTTGAAAATGCACAAGGTTTTGAAATGACTTTTTCTCCATGGAAGACAGAACATCATTATTTATTATATGTATTAATTAGTAAATATAATAAAATATACTTCCAGTTGGTAAGTATATGTGTACGAGGATTCATAAAATATCATTTCAGTTTAAAGAATAAATTAGAAGTTTAATGCTGCTACTGAAGTCGAAGTTGTAAATACAATAGACTCGCCTTTTTTTGATCCCATGGGGGAACCCAAATGAAATGGTAGTATCAAAGGTTAGAATGACATTAAATGAAACAAAAGCAATTTTAAAAACAAAGAAATTGAAAATATGTCTATAAACATGTTATTTTTCTTAGGAAAAATTACGACATCCACAGAATGAAGGCCCTTCTCCCTCTCATTCTTCATTTTACTAATGACAACTGAAGTTACGCCTAAATAATGAACAGTTTTAACTTCATAACTGTCAACATTTAGCACTGCAGCTCATGGATGAATTCTGGTACTATAGCTCCCGCATGCCTTTATCTTCTAAAAAAAATTTAAAAAATATTTAAAGTATATTGCAATTTCTCAAATGAGACCAAAAATCAACATAAACAATGCTTCCCCCTTGATGTTTAATTAATATCTTGCTTTTCATGAATGTATAGAATAACACAAAGTAAGTCGAATGCAGTTTATCCTTCCCTCATTATTACAACTTGGGAGAAAGCATTGGAGAGTCGAAATCCAACCAGTTTGCGGGAGTTCCATACCCATCCTTTCCAACTTTTTGTCTTCTGAAAGAAAATAAACAGTGAAGGCAAAGTGTGGAAATTAATTTCACAAAAAGACAAGAATATGTAATATATTAGTTTGTAAATCGAAGCGGAAATTAAGATTACATTATACCATGGGATATTTTTCAGGATAAATGCAATATGAAAATGTAAAATTGGGGTCTAAAAAAAAAGGCAAATCTGTAGCATGATGTATAATTCTTAAATATAATTTTAAAATGCAACTCTGAAATCACACCCCAAATATGATATCTTTGGTATGTGATTATATTAATATCAAAATTAATTGGAAATTTTTGGCATACATATAATCGTAAATAAATAAAGGTTATAAATACTGAAAATGCACAAATTGCATTCCCACACTAAACACCATATGATTATTATTCTTATATTATATTTGAATTATCAAAAATAACTCGATTAAAAGCTTACTATTTAGCACCAAATATCCCCAATCTCGTTAAAAAGCACTAACAGAACCTAAACAAGGTGACAGTTTAATGGCATTTACCGACAACGCCTCGCCAATCCGTCTCCTCCAATAAGTCTCATACCTATCGACTTTCGGAACAATTAGAGGTATTGGCTGGTGATGCCTCGGACGCTGGGGGAGAGCAAATTTCGTTGATTAAAACTCCCGAGAGATCAGTTGCTTTCAGATATAGGCGGTTGGAATGCGCTAAAGGAATGTTCTCATCAAGATGAATGCCTTCAAAGGATGCCTGATTGTATCGCCTTATTTTGCCTATTCCCTACGATTTCTCCGTTTAGGCATTTTATGACGCACGCGACAAAGTATTTCCCTATTATATTTCATTTAATGCATATATATATGTATATATAGAATACGATTTAGGTTTCCCTAGTCATTTTCCATATTTCTTTCTCTGCGTAAGAGATTTTAATTTCTTAGTGTTGTTTATAATTGTTGAAAATTATTTTAAATTTTTACAGTTTAATTTAGTACTATAAACATTTTATTTGTGATACAAAAATAAAAATATTGTTTGGACTTTAAATATAATACTATGTACAAAATTAAATACAGAGGAGATGATTTATTTAATGAAGATTTTAAAGCAACGACAAATTATTCACGTTTGTAAGTAATATCTATATTAAATTTCAGTTCTTTTTATAATAAAATTATTAAATATTCTTAGGAATCAAATAACAAAACATACTTTTTATTAGAGTAATTCTATCGTCATAGCCGATGATGTGGTTTTATTAGATGATTAAATATTCGCAAAGAAAAAAAATGGTTTTCTGTGCCTGGCGGAAGTTGATGAGATGAATTGAGGAGATGTGAGTTCGACTCCCACCAAGCACAGAAAATCGTTCTTTTCTTTGAGAGTGTCGAATCATCCAACACAACATACATTTTTGAAAGTAAAGTATGTAGCTGCTGTTTTTAATAGTGTTAATATTTAAATTTATATTCTGTACTGTATCATTATCCATCATTCATAGTTTTATACGAACATTTATGAGTTTCTAACGCATGTACGGCCTTACCTTGTTTAGTACAGACTGGCCCTTATTATCTTTGCGCATTAAAACTACAACCAACCATCCAACCAGGGGCGGACAGAGACTTTTATTTTTGGAGGCCAAGGACAGAATTTGCCATGGTCTTGGAATAACACCCTTCATTTATCATGAAAGTTGGAATTTTTTAGTGAAGAAAATTTGGGGTGGAGGTCGTGATTCCTTTGACCTTCGTACTGTATTCGCGCTTGTATCCAATCATATATGAGTATCTAAAGTTCTAGTAAAATGTGTACTTATTTCCTCTTGACATCTTTTTTGTAGTATCATCCGAAATATTTCTTTTCCTGGAAAAATTATATTGACGAATAGGAAAACTTTGAATACGCGGTATATACCTGTATAATTATAAAAAGTACGTTATAGAAAATATACCCAGGTGTCATAGGAAGTAGAAATAAAAATAATATAACTTCCTAAGGCAACGTTGAAATGACCGGATTATAATGTATGAAAAAGTAAACAGAACTTTACAATAACTTAAAATGTGTAAAAATAAATAACGTTTTTAAAAAATTATTTCCATCTAAAGTAGCCATTTCGTAGCTCGCGTTCCTTTCTATTTCTTCGAAATAATATAGAGTTGGATTTGTATATAAAGAGGCGTTAATAAAATGTTCAATATATCCGATGGCTTGTTAAATCCACTTTGAAATTTAACATTTTTAACTTTGAAAATAAAATGCGTTTAACAACATACGAGCATGTGTGATGCCTATAACAATAATCTTCATCGAATTTACATCAATTTAATGAACAACCTATTAAGTTACCAATCATGTTTTAGTATTTAAGAATTTAAGAATTTAGTAGAAAAAATTGGGCGTAAAAAGCAAAACCTTATGAGAGAGTAATAAACCAAATAGTATTACTACTTATAAATATATCATACTTGTATGAGATGAACGAGTCAAATATGTTAGTATATTAGAGCATACAGTATGCGTCTGTATCTTTAAAGTTAAGTTCAATTATTACTATCTATGTAATTTGTATGATGTGAAATTTTCTAAGACGCCTAAAAGATAGCTACACGGCTTTATAAAGCGTTCTGCAGTGAAAATACATATGTAGGGGCAGATTAAAGTTTTTCCGTTTGGCAAATGTACAATTTTAGTTTATTTTAACTTGCCCCTTATTTTCCTTTTTGAACGGACCAATACTTTCTGAAAACAAAATTCAAATTTTTTTGCGATACGAACTGCTTCTGGAAAATTTAGATAATTAAATAAATATTTATCTTCCTTCAAATTAAAAAGAAAGAACCAAATAGTTTACCTATTAATTAAATTTACGGATTCTCACATCTGCATACATACGTATGAATACTTTCTTTTTAAAATTGAAGGAAAATTTCTGTGCAAATATAAGCATCTCACACAAAAAACACTTAGATTAAAAAGGTATTTTTCAGTGTAATTATGTACCTAAATTTAATTTTTAACCTCAATTATTAATTTTAATTTGCATTGCAAATTTAATGGAAGCTCAAACATTGGGAATTCAATTAAAACATATGCGTAGAATTAAATTTTGTGTATGTAAAATTACTTTTAAATTTTATGCCTAACCTATGGTTTTGAAAGTATATTGCAAACAGATATTTTTAAAAATTTTATAAAGTTCCTTATTTTGGTTTAACAGATAGGAAATTAAGAGTACCGCCTATAAAATCTAATTAATATAATTTTACTTATACGGGGTGATTCAAAAGTCAGTCCTCCCACTGTTAATTTTTTGGTGGGTTCAGGCAGATAAACGTCGTTTCGGGAAAGTTGCTTGTTGAAAAGGAAATAATTTTTGTTCTGTGTCGCGACTCACCCTCAGCACCAGGGGGCGCCCCACGGGGGCCAACTCCAAAATTTCAAATGGCAAATACGAACGAGTAATACCTTCTTTTGAAGGTCTCGTTGAGAAAAAAATGATGACATTTACAGTATGGCGCTACGACGCCAATATTACCAACGACGTGTCCGCAAAATTCAAGATCGATCTTTATTCTCGTGGCTTTTGCTCACGCTAGTAAGGTCGTAGGCAAATGAGGAAAACTACGGAATGTAAAGCAATGTGTGTTCTATCAGTAACAATTTTAAATTTCGTATTAATCCAATATGTAAAGTTTCAAGGATCGTTTAAAAATATCAATATTTTAATCCTCAAAAACTCAAATAAAAATATTTCCATGGCAATAATAGTTGTTTGAAATCACCCACGCGTCCTCACAAAAAGCATTCCTTTTTACACGAACACACTTTGAAG
The DNA here is from genome assembly GCA_006491805.2 of Dysdera silvatica. Taxonomy (NCBI): domain Eukaryota; kingdom Metazoa; phylum Arthropoda; class Arachnida; order Araneae; family Dysderidae; genus Dysdera; species Dysdera silvatica. Next base: position 122,695,267 of record QLNU02003225.1, on the reverse strand, counting down.
AAATGGCTCGTCCACTCAGCCACTGAACAGTAGTCATTTGCAGCTGCCAACATTATTTTTCAACAGGATGGTGCTCCCCCACACTTTTCTACAGATGTTTGAACCTTTCTATATAACAAGTTTCCAAGAAGTTGGATTGGCCGTCGTGAGTTCGTGGAATGGCCACCTTGTAGCCCAGATATGACACCCTTGGATTGTTTCCTTTGGAGTCATTTGAAATCAGTAGTTTACGAACCGCCACCTGAAAATATAAATGTAATGTTCTAAAGAACATGGGATGAGTGCCATAAAATTACTCCATGCACTTTTCAAAGGTCAGAGAAAGGTTTGACGCCCGGCTTTATATCTACCAAGAAGTGTAAGGCCTTCAATTTGAACATCTACTTCATTAAAAGGTAACTTCTTTTCTTACTTTTTTTATATTTCTTTTATTTTTTAATATTTTATTGTTTTCTTTTTTAATATTTTTATTTGAGTTTTGAAGTTAGAATATTAATATTTTTAACCGATCCGTGAAACATTCCCCATTCAGTTAACACGAAATCTAAAATTTTTGCTAATAGAAGACACATTACTTTACATTCTACTGTTTTCATCATTTGCCTACGACCTTACTAGCGTGAATAAAAGCCAGGAGAATAAATGTCGATTTTGAATTTTGCGGACACATCGTTGGTGCTATATGCATCATAGCGCCACACTGTAAACGTTATTATTTATTTTTCTTCTCGACGAGAGCTTCAAAACAAAGTATTACTTTATGGAGGTAGCCATTAAAAATTTTCGATTTGCCCCGCCCGTGGGGCGCCCCTGTTTCTGGGGATGAGTCGCGAGACAGGGTAAAAGTTAGTTCCTTTTCAGTAAGCAACTTTCCCAAAAGGACGTTTATCTGCCTGAGCCCACCAAAAAATTAACAGGGGTGGGGGGGCTAACTTTTGAATCACCCTGTATAATAAACAGACCCCTAAGGCATTTATTATTTATATTAGAACTCAAAGCACAATTTTGCTCTCATAAATGTCAAATTTAGGGGCTTCATTTTACACTGAATGTTAACTGTCACATATTAAATGACAAAATTTTGACCTATATTCTGGAAGCAATGAAATTATATATTCAGCGCCGGAATTTTCATAAATACTGCGCCTGAACATCATCCACCACCGATACAGCTAACATGTTCATTACCCAAACACATTAGAGAAAAACATTTGCTAATTACATTTAATTTGCGTATTTTTTTTAATTCCCCACCGAGAATCCATTAGTTGATTATCTCTCCCTGTTTACTTTGTTACCTTTTTTTCTTTTACTTTTCATTTTATTTTTAATAAAAAATTTATCAGGTTATTTGCTAAGTTCCCTAGTTTTGTAATTTATTGTTCACACTTCTACTTAAAAACGATTCCTAATAGCACTAAGCTAGAACATGGCATTAAAAATTAACTTGCTTGCAATTTATTGTTATTCACCATAAATTGAGATTAAACCCTCTTCATTGTCTAATGTGGTTTTGTTGACACATTTATCATACTATCTCCATCCCCTTGCCATAATATTTAAATCATTATAAAAAGAATGAGGTAAATATAATAGTATTATTTATACATGTGTAATATATATATATAATAGTTGTATTATTGTGAGAGTCCACACATGTATTAATTCTGCAGATTTAAAACGCTGTTGATCAGAATTTAGTTCTAATTAAAATGCAATCATTTTTCTAGTATTTACATATCTACACAAAAGTTAAGAATAAGTATAATATTAGAAAGTGTTAAAATAGCTGAAAATGAAATTTAACAAATTGTTTATATTTATTATTTTAACATCTACATCCTACACTCCGCATAAAACCAATAGAATTGAGCTTTTAGCCGGAACGTTCGGGTGTGACAATTTTTATTAGTACTTTTCTTTTAATTTTTCATAAGCGGCAAATGTACTTCTAGGCTTCTAGCCCGGGAAATTAAAAGTAGTTTAATAAATGCCAAAAAACTTTTAAAAAATTCATATCAAGGATATTATCCACATTTTGATTAAGAAGCAGATGTCGATTTCATTGAAGGAATTTTTTATAACAAATTAAAATACAGATGTTGGTATAAATAAGTGAGGGATGCATTATCCAACGATACATCAAAGTTGAAATTAATACATATGCAGTTATTAAAGTTGTCAGATTGTCAGTGGCGTAAGAAAAGGGAGACTTGGGGTGCCGAACTCCCCCATTTGATAGTAATTGACATTTTTTTGGTTTAACATCAAATCACCTGGTATTGTTAAAGCTTCTTGAGGTCCCAAAATTTTTAAATATCTAGGCCCTTTCAGATTGTTTAAAATAATTCAGCAGAGACCTGTTTTGCCTTTTCAAAAAATAATTCACGACTTGAAGTTTGCTTTAACAAAAGTTAAAAGTGATTCTTCCAAAATAAATGCAAAGGGCGGCTCAGCATTATGTTTCTGTTAATTTCATTTTTAAATATATGTATTTTGAATTAATTATCTGTTTACATTATGCCGATCCTATCCATTCCTTCCTGCTTTGTCTCAATACAAATGGGGTTTACCTTATGAACAAAGGGTTAGTAGAAAAAGTCAGAGTTCAATTATTATTAAACCTCAGTTATCCCATCCGCAGTATTATACTTTGCTGAAAGTAACTTGTTGCGATTCTCATTTTCCCTTTGTTTATATGTGATTAGTTATTACTTGAAGTAGTTAAGAAAATATAAAAAAAAGTTTACTGAGCAGAAGAATGTGCGCATGTCTACATAAACGTGACACAAAATGCAGGTGATAACCCTGTAGATTACTTAATTTTAATTTTTAATTTATCACATGCTTTACCAATTTCTTTCATTAAAATATCTCTCTTGCTGGTGTTCACTATACGTATGATTTTGTTTTAAATAAAATTTTTCAACTCACTGCCAGAAAAATATTTTTCTTTTCTTTCGAATAGAGTATATATATGTACAAAAATATTAATGGAACGATAATCTCACAATTTAAATTTCCATTTATATATTAAAAATCGACATTAAACATGTTATTTTTTAAAGTACTTAATAGGTTTTTTCAAAATTAAAAATGATCTAAATCTCCTTACGTTTTTTGTGCTGCGTTACGAAATACAATTTACAAATAGAGACTTCTCGAGTTAATTTTAATCGCTTAAGGTTTTGGTGTATTTTACTTTTATAAAAATGTGGTAGTATTTTTGACTTGGAATTTTACGACTACAATGGTTTTGTTGCTTACACTTGAAAACAAACCTATGTTTTATTAATGCAAAAATCAAACTCAATAGATTGTATTTCTTCTAGCAAATATTCGACGATTTATAATGTAAGAAATATAACATAAGTAAATACCCAGATCCGTGAACTAACGTTTCTTAAAATTATTAGCTTTTATACCACATCAACTTTTCCGTAATTTTTAACTGCTTCAATAATTAACTACTACAGCATCGTCGATATTAATTTCTAAATGTACTTTGCATTATGTAAAAACTACAAAACTGATCACTACTATTTATAAAAGTGTAAACTGGTTTCTCGTTTTGAGCTTTTAAATTAAAACATTTGAGTTAAATATTAGCATTTTGTATTACTAAATAAATTTGTCTAAACAACTAAGGTTGCCTTTTCAAATTAATAATCATACCTTTTAAATACTGTCCTTTGCCAGCAAAATTTACCAAACATCAAACTCAAGATGCATTTTAAAATTTTATAAACAAAATGGCCTAAACCTTTGTTTTTAAATTTGCTTTTACTTTTCAAGCGCTAATTCTTAGGTAATATATCACAAACCCTGAACGAGTTTCATCGTATGACTTACGCAAATACACGTGCGTGAATTTTTTTTAATTTTTTGCCTAAATTCATCCATTAAAAACTAACTACATGAGAATGTACAGTAATATATAGTAGTCGAAATGAAATGAATGCTATGTATTTCTTCCAATTTTATTTTTGATTGTATTTTCTATTTTTTGAAAGCATAAACGAGTAATACTATAATGTATTATATGTAATTAATAAAACTTTATCCGTTATATTAAAAATTCAAAATTTTCCTTTTCAAAATATCGTAGAATATTTCTAAAATGTTAAAATAACCGTCTATGTAGTTTTAACCAAAAAAATTATATTCTCGTGTCCCGTCCGCAAGATATAATATTACTTAAATATTTAATTTTAATAGCCTAATATTCTAATTATGTATATATATTTATTTATCTATATATATTTATTTATATATATATATATATTTATTTATATATATACATTGAGAGAGGAATGACACACACACATATATATATATAAATAAATATATATGTGTGTGTAAGTGGGTGTGTGTGTAACTATTTTCTACTATTTCTGAATATCTTATACTAATTGGTTTAATTTTAATACGATAAGGGAATTAGTGTTTCAATGCAGGTGAAAACTACTGAAATGTGCTTTTATAATTAGCAGATATAAAACTTTAATTTTCAATCATAGAATTTTGGGACAAAATTATTCGAATAATATCTTAAAACTGATGCAATAAATATGTTATGAAAATAATGCAGGCTTCTATTATAAAAAATAATAGAGGAAAAATCAGTGAAAGGAATAAGAGAGAATACAGGAAAAAACAATGATGGAAAAACTTTTCAGTAATTTCCAGGATTTATTATCTCCCTATAAATTTATAAGCGGAACTTTCCTTTTCAGTATAATCTTACACATGATATTTCCAGAAGAAAAATAATCTTTTTGCTTTTACCACAATAACTTATTTCACCAAAGCGGTATCGCAATTGTTTCCACAGACCTCTTTCTCTTATGCAGAAAATCAAACTGGTTTTTCAGGGCGTAAATGGGTTGATATCCAAAAGGATAGATAAAAAATGAGGCAAAATCTAACGTCATTAGTAGCTACGCAATAAGATAAAGTCTTTGAATCAGAGCGAATGGAATGATGTAGCATTGAGTCCTGTGCTCAAAGCCCAATCAGTGATTTGAGGCATAAACTAGAAAGATCCTTCGGTGCGTATGCTGTACGAGAATTTAAGATCAAGTATCTGGTTAATGACCTGTACCCTTCTTGCCATTAAACAATTCTTGTTCGATCATTCAACTGAAAGTGGTTGAACATAGTTCTGTGCCTTGTGCTTGAAACTTCAGAGAATTAAAGCATGTCCGTTCGACGAATTGGAACAATTGAAATGCCCTTGCCTTCTTCCAGATTCGTGGAGCGTAAACAGAATTTGTAATGCTTTCTTTTTCTGTAACCTGAATTTCTTTTAATCTGAAAAAATGCAGCAGAATAAGATTGATTGCCTATGTGTATCTACAGTAAATAACAAGTCAAGAGAACTAAAGCATGGACATCAATATTTCCATTTCTCTCTCCCTTGCTGCAATAGCAATATCAAAAAACGTACAACTGATATTTTTCAAAGTTGCTATTAGCCAAAATTCTTATGTATTCTGGGTACAGCTGTACGGGTTTCCATAATTATTTGTACAATCGATTTTCGTTAATTCGAAACTTCGAAACTGAAGAGATCATAAAGTTAGTCCGAATTATCTAAGTGCTCGCATTTGAAGAGTTTTATGTAATTAATTCTAAATTCGCATTGTTCATGAATTCAAATTAAGCGCGTTCAAATTATCCAAGTTACACAGTATTTCAAAATTTTGATACAATTCACACGCTAAACTTTAAATATGAGTATCCATAAGGTTACGCCCATTATGTTTTAATACGCTTATATGATCAAACTGAGTGATAGTTCTCTTTACTTTGTAAAATACCTAGACAAAAGAGTTACATCAACATAAAAAAATTTCTTTCGTACAAAATTATTAACTGTTTATTTTAACCTTATGTTTTAATATCACCCAGATTATTGCAGATGGAACCGATGATATAATTTATCCTTCTGAACAAGAAAGAAATATTAATACAAGGAATAAAATACAGACTTCAGATGTATGAGGATAAAATAATCGATTTTACTTATTTATATTATTTTATTATGTATTTATTTCATTATTTATTTTTTTATTTATTTTTTATTATCGATTTTTTTATACGATATATAATGTCTATGTACATTTCATAATGTACGATCGCGGCTAATATATTCTTATAAGAAGATTTTAGAAACGAGATTAATTTAAAAACTGGTATTAAGCAATATCTTGACGCTCACGAAGAAACAAATTTCAAAAAATGCCTGGGCGGCATATTTCTGGATTAAAATATTTCGTAACAAAAAATATTTTTAATAAAATTAAAAAAAGTAAATTTTGGTTTTCTGTTTAAAAAATATGATTAACATATTTTTATGCAAAAGAAATATCATTGTCAAATAATTTTTTGTGGTGCATTTCATTTCCAAATTCCAGTTTGGCATTTTTTATTTCGGTTTTCCTTCCTCACAGAGTAAAAATCTGTCATAGATGTATTTCCCTCTGAAAATATTTAAATCTAAAAGAAACTAAAAAAAGTCAGAGCGATACGAAACGGAAGTTCATTTAAAAAAGGTTGCAACTTTTCGAAAATATAAAACCTTTTCAAATTCCTAAATTTAAAATTTTCAGATCGTTAAAGAAAAGGAAATTTTTTGTAGAAAATAAAATAACAAATTTTCTAAGGGAATGTACATTGCAAATACTTTATGCTATGTAACATAAAGAAATTCATGTCAAACAGCTTAAAATATGCTGCGTGACATAAATTAAGTGTAATTATAATTCAAAAACTAGATGAATGAAAATAAAAACCTCGTTGCATAACAATTTGTAAAATTAACCTTTGAAATACCTTAATTTTTTTGTCTCACAATTTTTCTTTTATGTATTCTTGGGAAAAAGCCCCTGAAGAAAATTATAAGGTTTCATATTTATATGTCTATTAAATATATCATGTAAAACACTCATTTATTTTCATATATTCATTTATGGTTATTTATTATCTGTTTGAACAATCTAAGTTTAATAATTAATATTTTTGCATACGGTGGACCAAACTATTTCTGATAACAATAATGGAAAAATAACAACGTTTTTTATCGTAGTTGTAAGTTTAAAAGATGGTTCGACGCACGTTTCGAGAGAACAAGGTCTCTCCTCGTCTGGAACTAGCGTGCAATAAACAACATTGGAGTGTTGCCAACTCGATGTGGTTAATACGTTGTCGGTAGCGGTTAGTGCTTTTTTTCAGGAGTACAGAGTTATTTTAGGCGGCCAACTTACAAAGTGGTAAATTTTGGTCCCAAAGTTGAGTAGCAGGTGTAGTTGAAGGAGAAGCAGTGGGGAAGAGTTTTAACAGATTTTTCCAAGCCCCACTAAAACTTGGGGTTGATTTATGGTCGTTCACAAGTGATGCACCAAATCTATGGATGTAAAACGCTTCTAGAAAGTCTAGCCTAGTCTGGGCCACCTTTGTCAATTTAATTTATGAGTATATTTTTGCATAATTTATTTTGCATACATGTATAACATATTTAGTACATTTATAATTTTAGCTTTGTATTTCATTCATCGATATTTTACATACTTCTATTTTTTCAATATATGCTAATATTAATATTAATTTTCACTTTTTTCTTTTTACATTTTTACTCTCTTCATAAATAATCCTTCATAATATTGTACTATTATCCATTATACTTAACCCTTTTTTTATTCCGGTAAATAAATTTCATTTAAATATTTTTTTTATTTTTTTTAAATTTTCCTTTAAATATATTTCAGTACCGAATATCTATTTTCTCTTCACATTAAATCAGATTTAACCCCCACTTAAACAAATAATATTTCTCTCTCATTTGCAAGTTTATGTGATATAAAAACCTCATTTTAATTATATATATATATACATACAGGGTGGTTAGTAAAGCCCTTATACACGCAGATAACTCTCGAACGCAGAGCTATATGCATGAACTTGATGTACAGGTATAGTAAAGTGAGTCTGCGCTACAAGATGAGACTGAGTGTAGCGCCTCTAGCGAAAAAATTCAGAACTTAGAGCTGATATCTCGAAAACTATTCAAGATATGGTAAAAAAGTCAATTACAAAGTTGTTAAGCACCAATTAGTTAGTACAAAACGATTTTTTTACCACCTCAATAGGGCAAAAATCGTTATTTAAGAGGTTTTAAAGGTATCCGTCCAGCAACGCCATTGTTGGTCAAAATTTCAGAATTATTACGCAAAATACGATATAATACGATTTTATTATTGTAGCGTACACATTTGCATATCATGCGCTTTGTGACGATATTCTGTGCGCAATGACAGTATCGCTTCTACCTGAAGCTTCGCCTCTACACATAACTATACGAATGGAAAATTGTCATGCAGGGGCGTCCTGTGCGACTTAAACTTCCTAAATCACAATTTTTGCCGTATTACGGTGGTGAAAAAAACTCGTTTCGTACTAAATAGCTGGTGCTTAATAACTTTTGAATTGACTTTTTTCCCATATCTAGAATAGTTTTCGAGATAGTAGTTCGAAGTTCCGAATTTTTCCACTAGGGACGCTATACGTAGTCTCATCTTGTAGCGCATAGTCACTCTACTAAACCTATCCGTCACGTTCATACATATAGCTCTCTCCGTTCGCCAGTTATCTGCATGTATAAGGATTTCACTAACCACCCGGTATGTAGTATATACATCAAAGTAGTATTAATATATATATATGACAATATAGTTTACCGATTTTTTAATATGTTTATTATCTGTTGTAAAATTTATACAAAATTAATGAAATTATAGAATAGTTAAAAAAATATTACGAATTGACAACATCATGCATGTCTCTATTTGTGCAATTAAACCATTCGATGTCATACGCGAAAATTATGGTGCTGATTTAAATATATTTGTTTAGAATATTGTCTATATTAATATTTTAATTTACTGAAAAAGTGTATTCATTCGATTTAACGAAAGTGATAAGTTTAAATATAAAACTAAATGTGCTCATTCTCTTCGTTACAAATATAATAGATATTTACCAATCTTTAATATGCAAACTTCACGTTTTACAAACTATTGTGCTAGTCCTCAAAATTATTCTGTAATATTAATGTTAATTTTCGTTCCGGTTTACGAACTGAAATAGCATATTCTCTCCTTTTTTTTATGAACTTAACTTCTTCATTTTGCTTTTGCTGTTTTAATTAGAAAGCCGAAATTTTGAACAAAGGAGCTCAAAAATTTTCCCAAATGTTTTGAACTTTGGATCGGCGAAGCTCTAAAAAGAGAAAGAAAGAAAGAAATCATGTGTGTATGAGACATATGTAAATAGCATGTTGTAATCATCACGTGAGTGTAGATCTCTCCCGTAATTTTTCTTTACCGTTGTTACAGTCTCTTAGATATTAACACCTGTACACTCAAGCAGCTCCCGACTATATTAATGTTGATCATTTATGTGGGTTGTTTATTTTTTCGCTTAGTGAGTTTAATTTCCTAATGATGTCAAATAAAATGAATAGAATTTACTTGTCTGAAAATAAAAAAAAAGTAAAAGAAAGTGAATGCCCTTGTCTTCACTGAATAGCAGACATAATCCCAAAAAATGAAACCATAAGAAAGAACCAGATTCCAAGAGCCTTCCTGAGTAAGATTTTCGAAGCCTGGTAAATTACCGTTGCTTTGGTCGGTGCTAATGGTAAACTCGCTTCTTCCCAAAAATATTTCCACGATGCGAAATTTTCAGATGTGGAGAAGGTGCTAGTTACTTGACTGCGAACAATGAGAAGTAAAATTATTCCCATCAACAGAGAGGCTTGTACATACAAACCAATTCGTGTGCCTCGAAGATGTATTTAAAATTAATATATATTTTTAAGATAACTTAAAAATATTTATAGCCTCTAGCGTGGAATAGATTAAAATACTTGAAAATTATTTCAGAGTGTTTCAGAAAGTATATAGTATGGCGTGTTCAGAGAAGTAATTTCCGACTCGTTTTAGGACGCGGGGTGAGTTAAAGATAAAGCAGATGCTGCACAAGAAATCTCCGAGAGCGAAAATCTCCCAGTACTGATGAGATGTTGATATAGGAACTTAGTTGGAGGGGTCTTCAAGTTTCTGAAGACTTAACGTTCAAGATCTTCTGAATGTAGACGAGAATATAAAGTTCTGAACAGTAGAAATAACCGAAGCTGAATATATCAATCAACTATTGAACGTAAATGCCAAAGGAAAACTTAATGAGAAAGGAAAAGAATGATCCGAAGCAAACCCAAGAACAGTTATCAAAGAATGTCAAAAAAACGCTGTTAGGATGTCGTCATTTTCTTGAAACAAATAATAAGTGTGAGACATTAGCTGGCATTTAACTTTGTAAAATCGTATATTCATGGAAATATTGCTGCACGGTAAATAACAATTAGTGATACTTTTGGAATTGCTCACAAATAAATATGACTACAAATTTCAGTTTTCGTTTTCCTAATGATAGTCTTATTTAGGAACTTTAGAATTTACGAACGTTTTCGACATTCCTAGTGTTTCGTAGAAACGCTAAGCGACTATGTTAAGCTTTTTATCAAAAACTCTTTATTCTCCGTTGGTTTAATAAAGATAGAAAAAGGCTTATAAAACATATTCTACTAAACACTTTAGACAAGTTGTGAAGAAGGGATGAAAAAGGACAACACGAAGCTTATCATGAAAACAAAAGTTTTTTAATGTTTAGAAAATTTCTGTGTGCAGGAAAATGGACTTGGGGAATTTTTTTACTTATATTTAGTAGTTAAGAGTAAAATGCATGTTTTAAAATTGGAGTAGTGTATTTGAATATAAATCGTAAAATAACGGTTTAGGCTTTAATATTGAAAATTGTGAAGTTAATAAAATGGCAAAAGTGTTGTAGGCAGTATTTTCAAGAAAGGATTAATTTTGAAATAAACGTTATTGGTTTTATAAAAGGTAGCAGTTTTGTTATATTTTATAAAATCTGTCATCAGTGACCTAGGGTGACTTTAAAAGTGGGCCATCTCCAGTTCCTTATTATTCCTTTCTCGAACAAAAAACCACAATTCATATATGCATTATCATCATGGTGATCGTAATAATGATGACATGCATATAAGTTATTACTTTTTTTGTTCGAGGAGAGGATGGTGAGTGAACAATTGGATATTGCCCACTTTTGAAGCCGTACTATGCGATCGCTTATTACGTTTATTTTAAATCTAACAAATTAAAAAAATTTCTATTAAAAAAGTCTCAAGTTTTCTCAGTTATTCAAAAACCCGTTACATTAATGTAACTTATTATAATAAAGTTATAATAATGATGTAAAACGTATGAATATTTTACAAATCACATCTTGCCAACTAATTTATTTTAATTATTACTTTATGTTAATTGTTTAGATAATATAACATGCCATTTCAATTTTATATACAGCATATTCTTTTATAAATTTTAATATTTGTCAAAATTTTAAAATTTCTAGAAAACTATTTAGGAGAGCTTTCGCCATTTATATAAGCTGCTTTATTTCATGTCTATCAATAAAATAGTTAAAGATTGAACTATGTCAATAAGAGATATTGTTAAAAATTTACGTTCTAAAACATGTTTCTCTAGGTTTGTAAAATATTTAAATATTTTCTAGACGCCAGCTTGTAAATTTATGTTAACTTAATTGTTAAACGGTTATTTATTTTCCTTCTTCTAATTCAGTTTACGTGTTCTTTCTCCTCTCGCGATACGCCCAGTCATGTACAATGCTTTAGCAATTCCATAGAGTCTTATCTATTTTCCACTTTCATCGGGATTTATTACGTTCTTTTGTTTTAAGATACCATAATTCAATTTTTATGTTGTTTAAGTTTAATTTGCTTTCATTTTAAAACTTCAATCCTTATCTCACCTCGTTTGGCGCAGAATGTCACTGGCGGTCTTTGCGCCATATGAATTCAATCAACCAATGGATACTGAAGTAAATGCATGACTTTATTTTGAGCAGTTTTTTAAAATAAAAATACTGCATATGCAATCGAAGAATACTTTAAAAAAAATTTTCTCATCTCCATCTCATGTAAATACCGGGGAAAAGTATTTTTTGAAAAATATTTTCTCTGATTTCGATTACAAAACTTCTTCTGAAAACAACACAGTTACTTGGTCAGATAGATAACAGAAAAAATCCCTTCCATGGTGCTATACGGTTCGGTTTTACTCGTATAGAAGGGTATTTTATATTTCTTTTCCACAGATCATGATATTATATAATGCAGTAGAACTTAAACATATCTAACTTCCGTATATAAAATTCTCCATATATTAAAATTTAAGAAAACCCAATGAATTCTGAATTTTTTGCACACATTGTATAGAAAAATCTCATTTGTATGTGGAAGTTTCCATATACCAATATTTTTTGTAGAATCTTTGTCGTTGATATACGGAGATTCTACTCTATTTAAAATGATGCCTCATATGATTTTAAAATAGGGGATAAAAAATTATTAAGCAGTTGTTTCAACTTCAAACAACTGCTTCAAATAAATAAATCTGTTATTTTAAGGAAAAATCTCGGGAAATTTATATACATTACTTAATTATGCTATTGTTTTAGTATATGAAAGTTCAAATAAAGATATTACATCAAACATAGTAACGCATATAGTAATCGGTAGAATCGCGATATACTGCTCTAACCAAACAGGAGCAAACTTACACAAACATTATTGAAGTAGGTAATTTAATTGCATAAAGTAGATGCACCAACGAAGTTTGTGAAACTTTGTTTCTATAACAACACATACTAACATACGTTTAATCCGGAAGCAAGGAACCTTTTCATATTGGAAGGCCGCATTAATTTAGATATATTCGAAGAAGGCCGCATTAAGTTAGTTATAATCGAAGAAAGCCGCATTCTGTTAATTTCAATTAAATACAGGGGCGTAGAAATTCAAGAATTATGGGGGACTCGAGTGGTTTTTTAACAAATCACGTGATTTGGTCTCAAACAGAACGATGTATTTTGTTACCCAATGGTGGGAGGCTTTAACTCTCTGAGTCCCGTTTTCTATACATTAATTAGAGAGATAATAGCACCCTGATTATTCGAATTGATTAACCGAAATGGCCAACTGTACTTAATATTTTTATTTTAGTAGGTACTTGTTCAAAGTCTTCGGTAAAAATGTTCATATTTGCATTCTAATGTAATCTGGCCTTAAGAGAGAAACCAATACATATGGTAAATATGGGACATGTAAAAAGATGTGTATATATATATATGTGTGTGTATATATATATGTGTGTGTGTGTATATATATATATATACATATATATATATACTAGTATATTTATATATAAAAATCGGGCTACTTATGAAGTAGTTAATACCTTA
>QLNU02003225.1:122648099-122681760 GCA_006491805.2 Dysdera silvatica | reverse complement strand
ATTTTGGTCACAAAGTTGAGTAGCAGGTGTAGTTGAAGGAAAAGCAGTGGGGAAGAGTTTTAACAGATTTTTCCAAGCCCCACTAAAACTTGGGGTTGATTTATGGTCGTTCACAAGTGATGCATCAAATCTATGGATGTAAAACGCTTCTAGGAAGTCAAGTTCAATGACCGAAAAAGGTTGTCAAATGACCATTGCTTCTTTAAAGTTGAATTGATGGTCATTATTCCAACAATGAACTACAATGGATGATTTTTGAAACTAAGCATTGGTGACATATCTTTGGTGTTCTTTTATACGATGTCGTAGGGCCCGCTTGGTCTGTCCCACATATGATAAATGGCATTGGCAAAACACACGATATATACCCTAGCGTGGTAGCATCGGGATGGTGTCTTTAAGGTGAGAGGGCCGAATTTTGGTATATGGTGAGAAGATGACTCGAAAGTTGGCTCTGCGAAATATGCTTGCCACGGCGGCACGGATTTTAGGAAAGAACGGAAGGATGACTGTGTCATTGAACTTGACTTCCTAGAAGCGTTTTACATCCATAGATTTGGTGCATCACTTGTGAATGACCATAAATCAACCCCAAGTTTTAGTGGGGCTTGGAAAAATCTGTTAAAACTCTTCCCCATTGCTTCTCCTTCAACTACACCTGCTACTTAACTTTGTGACCAAAATTTACCACTTTGTAAGTTGGCCGCCTAAAACAACTCTGTACTCCTGAAAAAAGCACTAACCGCTACCGGCAACGTATTAACCACATCGAGTTGGCAACACTCGAATGTTGTTTATTGCATGCTAGTTCCAGACGAGGAGAGACCTTGTTCTCTCGAAGCATGCGTCGAACCATCTTTTAAACTGCTTCGCTAAAAACATTATTGCTTTTCGCTAATATATTGGCGTAGTGTTCGTCTTTCAGTCTTTATTAATTTGATATTGATATACATTAACATAACTTACTTCAATTTTTTAATTTCATTAATTTTTTCACCTTAATTTAATTATATTTTGCATAAATTTATTTTGTATATTACGTGTAATATGTTGAGTACATTTATAAATTTTAGCTTTTGTATTTCATTCATCGATATTTTACATACTTCTATTTTTTCAATATATGCTAATATTAATATTAATTTTCACTTTTTTCTTTTTACATTTTTACTCTCTTCATAAATAATCCTTCATAATATTGTACTATTATCCATTATACTTAACCCTTTTTTTATTCCGGTAAATAAATTTCATTTAAATATTTTTTTTATTTTTTTTAAATTTTCCTTTAAATATATTTCAGTACCGAATATCTATTTTCTCTTCACATTAAATCAGATTTAACCCCCACTTAAACAAATAATATTTCTCTCTCATTTGCAAGTTTATGTGATATAAAAACCTCATTTTAATTATATATATATATATATACAGGGTGGTTAGTAAAGTCCTTATACACGCAGATAACTGTTGAACAAAGAGTTATATGTATGAACGTGATGTACAGGTATAGTAAAGTAACTATGCGCTACAAGGTGAGACTGCGTGCAGCGCCTCTAGCGGAAAAATTCAGAACTTAGAACTGCTATCTCGAAAACTATTCAAGATACGGGGAAAAGTCAATTGCAAAGTTGTTAAGCACC
Source organism: Dysdera silvatica (assembly GCA_006491805.2). Lineage (NCBI taxonomy): Eukaryota > Metazoa > Arthropoda > Arachnida > Araneae > Dysderidae > Dysdera > Dysdera silvatica. Next base: position 122,680,117 of record QLNU02003225.1, on the reverse strand, counting down.
AGCTAGTTAGTACGAAACGATTGTTTTTGTTTTTTTTTCACCGCCTTAAAAAGGCAAAAATCGCGATTTAAGAGGTTTTAAAGATATCCATCCAGCAGAGCCATTGTTGGTCAAAATTTCAGAATTATTACGCAAAATACGATATAATACGATTTTATTATTGTAGCGTACACATTTGCATATCATGCGCTTTGTGACGAGATTGTGTGTGCAATAAAAGTATCGCCCCTACTTGAAGCTTCCCCTCTACACATAACTATACGAATGGAAAATTGTCATGCAGGGGCGTCCTGTGCGACTTAAACTTCCTAAATCACAATTTTTGCCCTATTAAGGTGGTGAAAAAAAGTCATTTCGTACTAACTAGCTGGTGTTTAACAACTTTTGAATTGACTTTTTTCCCATATCTAGAATAGTTTTCGAGATAGTAGTTCGAAGTTCTGGATTTTTCCGCTAGGGGCGCTGCACGCAGTCTCATCTTGTAGCGCATAGTCACTTTCCTTTACCTATGCATTACGTTCGTACATATAGCTCTCTCCGTTAGACAGTTATCTGCGTGTATAAGGACTTTACTAACCACCCGGTATGTAGTATATACATCAAAGTAGTATTAATATATATATATGACAATATAGTTTACCGATTTTTTAATATGTTTATTATCTGTTGTAAAATTTATACAAAATTAATGAAATTATAGAATAGTTAAAAAAATATTACGAATTGACAACATCATGCATGTCTCTATTTGTGCAATTAAACCATTCGATGTCATACGCGAAAATTATGGTGCTGATTTAAATATATTTGTTTAGAATATTGTCTATATTAATATTTTAATTTACTGAAAAAGTGTATTCATTCGATTTAACGAAAGTGATAAGTTTAAATATAAAACTAAATGTGCTCATTCTCTTCGTTACAAATATAATAGATATTTACCAATCTTTAATATGCAAACTTCACGTTTTACAAACTATTGTGCTAGTCCTCAAAATTATTCTGTAATATTAATGTTAATTTTCGTTCCGGTTTACGAACTGAAATAGCATATTCTCTCCTTTTTTTTATGAACTTAACTTCTTCATTTTGCTTTTGCTGTTTTAATTAGAAAGCCGAAATTTTGAACAAAGGAGCTCAAAAATTTTCCCAAATGTTTTGAACTTTGGATCGGCGAAGCTCTAAAAAGAGAAAGAAAGAAAGAAATCATGTGTGTATGAGACATATGTAAATAGCATGTTGTAATCATCACGTGAGTGTAGATCTCTCCCGTAATTTTTCTTTACCGTTGTTACAGTCTCTTAGATATTAACACCTGTACACTCAAGCAGCTCCCGACTATATTAATGTTGATCATTTATGTGGGTTGTTTATTTTTTCGCTTAGTGAGTTTAATTTCCTAATGATGTCAAATAAAATGAATAGAATTTACTTGTCTGAAAATAAAAAAAAAGTAAAAGAAAGTGAATGCCCTTGTCTTCACTGAATAGCAGACATAATCCCAAAAAATGAAACCATAAGAAAGAACCAGATTCCAAGAGCCTTCCTGAGTAAGATTTTCGAAGCCTGGTAAATTACCGTTGCTTTGGTCGGTGCTAATGGTAAACTCGCTTCTTCCCAAAAATATTTCCACGATGCGAAATTTTCAGATGTGGAGAAGGTGCTAGTTACTTGACTGCGAACAATGAGAAGTAAAATTATTCCCATCAACAGAGAGGCTTGTACATACAAACCAATTCGTGTGCCTCGAAGATGTATTTAAAATTAATATATATTTTTAAGATAACTTAAAAATATTTATAGCCTCTAGCGTGGAATAGATTAAAATACTTGAAAATTATTTCAGAGTGTTTCAGAAAGTATATAGTATGGCGTGTTCAGAGAAGTAATTTCCGACTCGTTTTAGGACGCGGGGTGAGTTAAAGATAAAGCAGATGCTGCACAAGAAATCTCCGAGAGCGAAAATCTCCCAGTACTGATGAGATGTTGATATAGGAACTTAGTTGGAGGGGTCTTCAAGTTTCTGAAGACTTAACGTTCAAGATCTTCTGAATGTAGACGAGAATATAAAGTTCTGAACAGTAGAAATAACCGAAGCTGAATATATCAATCAACTATTGAACGTAAATGCCAAAGGAAAACTTAATGAGAAAGGAAAAGAATGATCCGAAGCAAACCCAAGAACAGTTATCAAAGAATGTAAAAAAAAACGGTGTTAGGATTTCGTCATTTTCTTGAAACAAATAATAAGTGTGAGACATTAGCTGGCATTTAACTTTGTAAAATCGTATGTTCATGGAAATATTGCTGCACGGTAAATAACAATTAGTGATACTTTTGGAATTGCTCACAAATAAATATGACTACAAATTTCATTTTTCGTTTTCCTAATGCCAGTCTTATTTAGGAACTTTAGAATTTACGAACGTTTTCGACATTCCCAGTGTTTCGTAGAAACGCTAAGCGACTATGTTAAGCTTTTTATCAAAAACTCTTTATTCTCCGTTGGTTTAATAAAGATAGAAAAAGGCTTATAAAACATATTCTACTAAACACTTTAGACAAGTTGTGAAGAAGGGATGAAAAAGGACAACACGAAGCTTATCATGAAAACAAAAGTTTTTTAATGTTTAGAAAATTTCTGTGTGCAGGAAAATGGACTTGGGGAATTTTTTTACTTATATTTAGTAGTTAAGAGTAAAATGCATGTTTTAAAATTGGAGTAGTGTATTTGAATATAAATCGTAAAATAACGGTTTAGGCTTTAATATTGAAAATTGTGAAGTTAATAAAATGGCAAAAGTGTTGTAGGCAGTATTTTCAAGAAAGGATTAATTTTGAAATAAACGTTATTGGTTTTATAAAAGGTAGCAGTTTTGTTATATTTTATAAAATCTGTCATCAGTGACCTAGGGTGACTTTAAAAGTGGGCCATCTCCAGTTCCTTATTATTCCTTTCTCGAACAAAAAACCACAATTCATATATGCATTATCATCATGGTGATCGTAATAATGATGACATGCATATAAGTTATTACTTTTTTTGTTCGAGGAGAGGATGGTGAGTGAACAATTGGATATTGCCCACTTTTGAAGCCGTACTATGCGATCGCTTATTACGTTTATTTTAAATCTAACAAATTAAAAAAATTTCTATTAAAAAAGTCTCAAGTTTTCTCAGTTATTCAAAAACCCGTTACATTAATGTAACTTATTATAATAAAGTTATAATAATGATGTAAAACGTATGAATATTTTACAAATCACATCTTGCCAACTAATTTATTTTAATTATTACTTTATGTTAATTGTTTAGATAATATAACATGCCATTTCAATTTTATATACAGCATATTCTTTTATAAATTTTAATATTTGTCAAAATTTTAAAATTTCTAGAAAACTATTTAGGAGAGCTTTCGCCATTTATATAAGCTGCTTTATTTCATGTCTATCAATAAAATAGTTAAAGATTGAACTATGTCAATAAGAGATATTGTTAAAAATTTACGTTCTAAAACATGTTTCTCTAGGTTTGTAAAATATTTAAATATTTTCTAGACGCCAGCTTGTAAATTTATGTTAACTTAATTGTTAAACGGTTATTTATTTTCCTTCTTCTAATTCAGTTTACGTGTTCTTTCTCCTCTCGCGATACGCCCAGTCATGTACAATGCTTTAGCAATTCCATAGAGTCTTATCTATTTTCCACTTTCATCGGGATTTATTACGTTCTTTTGTTTTAAGATACCATAATTCAATTTTTATGTTGTTTAAGTTTAATTTGCTTTCATTTTAAAACTTCAATCCTTATCTCACCTCGTTTGGCGCAGAATGTCACTGGCGGTCTTTGCGCCATATGAATTCAATCAACCAATGGATACTGAAGTAAATGCATGACTTTATTTTGAGCAGTTTTTTAAAATAAAAATACTGCATATGCAATCGAAGAACCATTTCGAGCACTGTCCTCATGTATAAGGGAAAAGTGCTTTTTGATTTCCTCTGATTTCGGATCAAACAGGAAACGAAACTGACTTCGACTTATTATTGAAGTAGGTAATTTAATTGCATAAAGTAGATGCACCAACGAAGTTTGTGAAACTTTGTTTCTATAACAACACATACTAACATACGTTTAATCCGGAAGCAAGGAACCTTTTCATATTGGAAGGCCGCATTAATTTAGATATATTCGAAGAAGGCCGCATTAAGTTAGTTATAATCGAAGAAAGCCTCATTCTGTTAATTTCAATTAAATACAGGGGCGTAGAAATTCAAGAATTATGGGGGACTCGAGTGGTTTTTTAACAAATCACGTGATTTGGTCTCAAACAGAACGATGTATTTTGTTACCCAATGGTGGGAGGCTTTAACTCTCTGAGTCCCGTTTCCTATAGCATTAATTAGAGAAATAACAGCACCCTGATTATTCGAATTGATTAATCGAAATGGCCAACTTTACTTAATATTTTTATTTTAGTACGTACTTGTTTAAAGTTTTCGGTAAAAATGTTCATATTTGCATTCTAATGTAATCTGGCCTTAAGGGAGAAACCAATACATATGGTAAATATGGGACATGTAAAAAGATGTATATATATATGTGTATGTTTGTGTATATATATATATACTAGTATATTTATATATAAAAATCGGGCTACTTATGAAGTAGTTAATACCTTAATTAATGCATACATACATTTTGTGACCTTCTTTACTATAAGTATAGTTGTTTATTAATATGAAATTAAACGTGTTTTCGGATAAATATTTAAATATTTTTGTACCTTTACTCTAAAAATGGAACTTATAGATTGTTCTTACTATAATCCTTTTACCTTTTATATTTTAGATATGTTCATTTAAGATAATAATAAAAATAAAAGAAATAAAAGACAAGTTGAAAAAAATCATTAATAAAAATAAAAAAATTTGGTTTACAAAATTCAGATTTATTCTAAAAGCCGCTCTTACGAGCCCAAATGGCCACATATTTCCCAACCCTTGCTTAAACTGTTATCAAAAATGGATATGTAATGCTCTCATCGAATTCTTATATAAAAATGTGATATTTTTTATAAAACTGTCAGTTTTGAAATTGAGTTTAAGGGATGCGAAATATTAGATGTAATTATTAGAACTTCCATGTAAAATAAAACAAAACGCGATGACATCACCAGTTCAGTTTTTTTAGCTAAAACTATCTAGTTTTATGTTCTGAAAGAAAGGGGAGATCTGGCAAGATTTGAAATTAATTTTGTAATTAGTTAATCAATAACGTGATTAAATAGAAATGTGCTGATGCTTATTAATAAGGAACACGTCGTTGTAATTGGAATTTTCAATTTGATTGGAGGCGGCATGAAACTTCTGCTATTCCCACTAATTTGTCAAAACGCGTCATTTGAATTTTGACCCAAATATTAAATTCTATCAATTTCATTTAAAAACCAGACAGTAAAGTTCTGTTTAGTGATGTCATTGATAGAGAGCATCAATTATTTAGAGTATAGTTATATATTATATATATATATAAAGACTTGAAGTTGAAACATGGAGAACGATGGAAATACAGGTGAAAGATTTGGTTAGAAACTACCTTTGCATACGTCATATTATGAAAAAAACCGAAAAATTTATTTAAAAAAAGGCGTTCTAGAGGAACTACCTCTCTTCTCGGTATGTGGGAATGTAAGATGTAAAACATGTTTAAAAACTAACCTCGTCCAAATTAAAGGTTTTGACCTTTTCTGCAAAACGAATCATTGTGTCTACTCTATCGATTGCAATGAATGCCACCTTAAATACATTGGACAGACTAGTGAAAATTTAAATATTAGGATTAATGGGCATAAGTCTGACATTAAAAGGTTCAACATAAACAACAAGAAAGTTTTTTTGTTTGTTTTTTGGAAAAAAAGTGGAAGGTCGTGGGTTCAGGTCCCACCGAACGCAAAAATATTTCTTTTCTTTCGAACGTTTCACCATCTAGCCATAACATCGGCGCTGGTATCACTACGCCAATAAACGTTGATTAATATTGTTGTTTGAAAAAGAAAGATGTTGAACTTCAACATTTTCAAAGCCATTCATTCAGCGAAATTACTATTTCTATCATTAAAATTATTTTCAATGAAAAGGAAAGGTTGGAATTTGGAAATCTTTCCATCTCAAAAAATCTCTCTATTTATCCATATGGACTCAATAGCGTCTTCAATGGGGAAATGCTGTACAATAAACTTGACCACAGATGTATCTATCAGATTTGCAAACTATTTTTCGAAGATTTCAAAGACAACTACAGAGGTAAAAGAGGCAAGGGTTTTTGTTCTGAAAAATTGCTCTGAAATCTTGTTCTGAAAAATCTGAAAAATTGCAAGAATTCCTGCAATATTTCAGATCTGAAAATCTAAATAATTCTCCTATAAATCTGAGTCTTATCAAAAAAATCCGGGCACATATTTTCTCCACCAGGAACAGAAGTGTCAAGTACCACCTCAAAAATGGTCTTTTCAATTTAAGAAAAGGCCAGGTAAAAGACATCTACTTTGATTTTATCAAGAACAAACTCAAATTGCAGAAACTAGATATCGAGAGCTTCGAAGAAAACAAAGTCAAAAATAAACCATTTTTAACTGTCACCTTCATGAACAAAATTTTAGTAAGTTCAAAATTAAAAGTTTGGTTCATAATCATATGGAAGATTTCCCTCTCAAAGGAATTTCTCTTAGAAACTTTTCTTAAAGAAACTCTCTCAAAGTTATTTCTTTCAGATATGTTAAATCTCTTAAAAGTCGTATTTGTAATTACAATAAATTTAGTAAATGTATTTTCAATGATAGCAAAAGTGATGCATGTCATTGCAAAGAAAGTAAATTCGCCACACATGTCGACAAAAATCACCAACATATCACCGGTGATCTCAACATCGTTGATAACTACTGTGTTATAAAGCTTTTATCTAAAGGGGCCAAAGTTAGGCCTAGTACTGGTTACAGTAAAAAATTCACTTTAAATAACTTCAAACGAAAAATTTATTTATTCGTTTTAAAAATGTCATGTAAATACAATTATCACATTGAATGTTTTAACATTTGGGTTAGTAAAATAGTTGGTGAATTCAAGGCAAATATCAAAGACATTCAAGATCTTAAAGAAGAAAACTATAACTATAGTTTAAAATTGGAAATTCAGAACTTGAAAAGAAAGTTTATTATAACTACTACAGACAAAACGAATAATAACTTTTGCATAATGTGCAAAAAATACTATAAAGAGCTCCTCTTTAAAGTCTATGAAACAAATGATACTTTCAAATTTTAAATTCCTTCATCAATATTTTTAAGAAAAAAGTTCTTGCCTTTAATAAAAAGCTTAAGCTAAAATACGACCTTTTATCATTCCCTTACGTCTTCTCTACTGTAAAATTCCACAAAGATCCCATAGCATTCAGATTTATCACTTGAGGTTGGTCTGCTTACAACCCGAAAGCTTGTAATAAATTTCGCTTCATTCTTAAAAATATCCTTAAAGAAACTGAAACAAATTACAGCCATTCATTCGTTATCAATAATAACAGTAAGGTTTTGGAATTTATTAAAAACCACAAATATATTTTCAATATCGAAACCTTCGATTTTGAAAATCTTTTTACCAACGTTCTCGTTGAAAATGTTGCCTCCATTTGTGACTACCTTTATTAGGAAAATAAACATATCATACGGGTAAAATAAATGTATGGGACGATCTCTACTGACTCTGTAACTTTAACAATGTTGTTTTCAATGGCAACAATTATTTCTTACAGGTTAAAGGAATTGCTATGGGCTGTAGTTATGCAAGCTTCTTTGCAAATATATTTCTGCATTATTATGAAAACCAATTTTCTGAGATATACAGCCTTCAGGTACATTGATGACATCATTGTATTTAATTGCTACAATTTTGAACAAATTTGCACAAAAATTTATTAAGCTGCTTTAAAACTAAAGAAAACAAATTCGGGCTTTAACATACAATTTTTGGACATCAATATAAGCATTAATAATTATGTTTTAATCACTGAAATTTATGACAAAAGAAAAGATTACAGTTTTAATGTCAGTACTCTTATGCATTTAAAATATGAGTTTTACGCAAATTTCTCGCATTAAAAAAATCTGAAATAATAAAATAGAAACTGCTAAAGCCATTACTCAACTTACTAACACTCTTGCAAAAAATAACATCCAAAAAGTTTCCATTTAAGTATATCTTGCAATGTCGTGCAAACCCAGTTTCGTAATATACCCGCTGTATATGCTCTTACAAGCTCATTCTTCCTTTCTCCTATTTCAAGGTCGATATTTAGGTCTTTGGAAGCAGGCAGTCAAAGCAGAAGAAACATTGTTGACTTCAATAAGGTCGTACTTTTCTATCTTTTTTTCCTACATATTGAGAGGAGTATTCGAGCATAATTGACGTTACAATAATTTGGAATATTGTATCTGAATCTGTTACTGTAGGGCGCGCTAAGCAACACGCTGTAGTGGAAAAACTTGTTCCCGTAAATTAAGGCGGGGGTTGGGGAGACAAAGAAGTTTGAGTAGCCTGTGATGAGCGAAGGTTTTCTTTTACCTGTTGTCGTGTGTCAGTGTATATTTATATCTCTTCAATCCAATTTCTATTCCGTTTATTATATCCATATCGTATAATTTATAACATGGCATGTCAGGGGATCAGGAAATATCTGCTGTCAAGAATACTTCCTTCAGAAACATGCCATATATGGAAATATCCTATGGACGATTCCCCTTGAAAAAGAGACGGCAGGGTGTTTCAACCACTTCATTCCGTTTGTCCTTAGTTCTTTGTTTGCCTGGCTTGGCTTTCCATTTTTGTATCCCATTTGCTTTGCTTTAATATTTCAAAAGCGTGCAAGAACACGCTTTGGATTTTCATATATCGTCCAGCATGTAAGTAAAATTATTTTGTGTATTTTTCAATGTTTTTCATTGTTCTCCATGTTTCAACTTAAAGTGTTTTTAATATTCACATCTTTAAACAAAAATATAAATCAAAATTTATTAATAGCTTAGATGGTAGAGCCTCTGTCCGCCAAGTTGTAGGTCGTGTGTTCAGGTCTCACCGAAGGAAGAAATATTTATTTTTTTCGAACATTTCACCATTTAATCACGTCATAACATCGGCGCTGGTATCACTATGCCAATAAACGTTAATTTATATTGTTGTTTATATGCATAGTGTTCGATTTATTTTAAATACATATGCTGCCCATCAATTTAATACGTCTCTGTGCAATTTGGTTTAAATAGTAGTCCATGTACTACACCATTCTGCGAAATAACTGGCAACAATATATATACGTTCGTAAAGAGATTATATATTGTCCTTCGTAGCTCAGATGGTAGAGCCTCCGCCCGGCAAGTGGAAGGTCGTGGGTTCAGGTCCCACCGAAGGCAGAAATATTTATTTTCTTTCGAACGTTTCACCATCTAATCACGCCATACCATCGGCGTTGGTATCACTACGCCAATAAACGTTGATTGATTGACATTGTTGTTTGATTTAATCTGCGTAGTGTTCGATTTATATAAATTCACATCTTTTTTGGTGTCATGCAGCATCATGCGCAGTTTCACAATGGTGTTATATTTCATATTGCACAGTCTTGTGTTTTTATCATTTAAAAAGTTTTTTCTATATATTTATTCTATAAATGCGTTTTCAAATATATATATATATATATAATTATAGTGGACGTTCGCCAGCATTGAATTACGTAACATATTTTTACCGTTTCTAGACAGATTTTTTACTTAAATTTAACATTAACATTTTATAATGAAATATTTGCTTTAATGCTTTCTAAAGAACTGCATATAATTATTGTGAGGATATATTGTTTTATTGTTAAAATCAAAATAAAAGTAAAAATTTTAAAGTGAACTATTTATGGCAACTTGTTTTCATGAATAGACTACGTAGTTTCTATCGATGGACCACTTACCAAAGTAATAAAAATTATATCTAATTATTACTTTTGTTATACTTATAGTTTTCTATCCCTTTCGTGTTATACAGAAATACATTTTAGTCCTTTCTTAAAACCAGCCGCACATCCTGCCCGCATCCGCTTTTTACATATTATACATTGAATTATATCTTGTTTCACGACGTCTTCACGCAATTCATAGAACCAACAGGGTACGATGTGTGTTTTTTAATTTGTTTACTTCTTCAATGGACTCTAACTGAAGGACCCCTCGGTTTCTGGTTTTGGGCAGATTTTTCAAGATGTAATTTATAAAAAACAGTAGCCTAGCAATTCGGAACTGATAGAGAGGCTCAAGCGGCTTTAAAGAAGATTATGTAATGCAGCCTTAGAGAAAATAATATAGTTTAATATCCAATAAGATGCTTAAGACCTTTGAGTCCCCCCTTTCTTACTCCATTAAAGCAAAGAATTCAAAATAAATGCATTTTGGGGAACACTTCTTTTCCAAATCATAGTAAAGGAAAATCTTAGACACGGATATGACGAGCGTTGGACTAGATTTCCTTTGAATATTTTCATCTGTAGAGCTTGTAATTTCTTCTAATGCTTGGTTGGTGAACTTGCTTGCCTCCTGGTGAATTTGCTTACCTCCTACGGCAAAATTATTTTTACCGTCCAAATGCCTCTTTAAAGTTGTTTTAACATTTAATTTTGTCGAAAGATTTCGTTCAAACCTGTGTCTCCATTGCGGTAGGCTGCAATAGCGCATTTCATGATCTCGGTAGTCTACTCTCCATATATCACACCTTTTGGCATTTTTCTAGAACAAAACCTCGGTTTTTAATAATATAATTATTGACAATTATTAATTTTTGTGTTTGAAATAAAGGTACTGCCGTGTAAACTGGTTTATTTGTGAAAATACCAGGATATAAGTAGTAAAGTAGAAAGGATATAAGTAACACAACAATATAAGTAATGCTATGAGACTAACCAGTAAATGAATCTGCGCGTTCCAATACAAGGTTCTGGACAATTTATACTGCCATATTTTCCTGGGACCTGCTAAAATATATAAACAGCGTCAAGCTATGCTATGTATATGTGGAGAATAAATAAAACTATTATTATTATAAGCTTGTCATCATTTCGCCAAAAAGAAGTTACGAAAGCAGAGATAAAAATTCATAAGTTATGAAATTTAACCTTTAATAACTCATCAAATATTTTACTTATAATTAGTTATTTTCCCCTTATCTGACTAGATATAGAGTATTATTTTTCTAATTGAAAATTTATTTATATAAGGCCCGTATAAAAAGTTAAACTCTATAGTTTTATTCATGTGCAACTCCTTGTAAAATAAATAACATATACAGAATATTTAATGAATTTTAGCATCCTTTTTTCTGAAGTTTTTTCTCTACGTCAACAGCTAAACAACTAATTGCAGTAACTAACAGTTTGAATCACCCTTTATCAGCAGGTTGTTAAATAACCGCTCCAATTTATATAAAATTAGTTTTTGTAATGAAGATTAGTTTTTGAGTATAATTACTCTTCTAAAATGAAACTTAACTCGTGGCATGTAACATCGCTTGCAGCGCTATTCACTCGATAATAAATTATCTACATTAGCTACTTCAGTAAAACAAAATTGTCTCTGAATATTTAAAAATTTAACTTTTGGTTACCATATTTTATTTTTGAAGTTAGTAAGTATTTTCAGATATTTTTGTATTTACGTTTAATACAGGGGAAAGAAATTAATATTTAGAAAGGATTTTATTCGTTTACAATTTTTTGACGTAGAGTTTTTGCAGTTTTTTGAGACGTTGATAAACTTGCATATTAATACCTTAAAACCAACAAGTTTAGAAATAAAGCTTAAATATTGAAAATTTAGGCTTGTTAAACTTTTATTGTTTATTTATTTAGCTTTAAGGAGAAGGAAGTACATAAACCAACGTCATTTACTTTATATATTGAGAACGCGACTTTTCTCTTTCGTTATCAAAAAATTGTTATTTATTTATATATAAATATTACATTTTATGTAATTTTGATATGAATAAATTTTCAGTTCGTGATGTCAATTACTGCATGTTTTTGTAATTATTTATTTATATAGAATCCTGATTGATAAATCTAAGGTATCTTCTAACCTTAAAAATAAAAGTATTAGAAAATCCCCTACTCCCTTCAGAATTTTTAATAGTTAATTTTTTAAATAATCAAATATGTTAATAGATGAAATCTTGTATTCTTTAGCTGTTTTCCAACACTGAACTAGTGAAAATCGATTGACTACTCCTTACTCCTTTACTACAGAGTGCAACAAAAGTGCTTAAAAATTTAAAAAAATCATGAAAAAAAAGGAACAAATAACGATAAAGAAGTGCAGTATGTACAGAAGTTTCTTTAAGGAAAATCGAATTGTTTTTGTAGCAAACAATGTTAGTTTAATGAATCACCTTAAAATGACGCTGAAAACTCCAAAAGACAATGGACAGGACAACTGTGCATTCCATCGATTTATTATTGCAACAGTTGTTCAATATGACCTCCAAAACTTTGTATAACAGAACTAAGACCAACAGTATATGATATGTGACAATTTCTCGTCTTTATTTGTTTCGCCGTGCTAAAATTTCACAACACAATGGCTTCTATTTCTGGTAAAAACACTAAACCAGTAATGCTTGATCTGGTAGCGATAGCATTCTCCAATTATGCAGAAGTGTTGGATTTGAATGAACATCCCACATGCAGCCAGGTTTTTTGCAAGCTTGAGAAGTATACTTCTGATATAATTTTCCTTGCGTATGTAAAAATTCCTTACGTATCTGCACTGCGTACAGATGACTTTTTAAACTAAATATTTTTTGTGACTAAAAAAATCAGATTTTTCTAGACTCTTTTGTACAGACTGCACTTCTTTATCATTATGTACTCCCTTTTTATGTTTTTTAAAATTTTTACTAAATTTGGGCCACCCTCTATTTATGATCTTACAATTTGTATTTTTATACTTAGGAAAAGATGAGTATATATCACTACCTCCCCTGGAAGAAAAATACCATGAATGCATTATTCATTAAAAAGTATTTTATGCAGTGAATCATATAGCAGTAATACAGTCATTCATATAAATTGTTTTTACCAAATCGTTTTATTCCTATTTTATTAACGAAGGGTTGAATTCGGAAAAGGGTGATAATTTTCACCTAGTTGTGATTTGACGAATTTGAGCCGTGTCATCGATTACTCTGGTTGGTTAGCCATTCTAGTTTACCAATTATTTAACTTCAAAATATAATTATTCAGAGTCACCATATTTCTGAAAGCCTATTTTTATTTGCTTGGCGTATTACACTTCCATATTATTTCTTAAAAACAAAAGTTCATATAGGCCAAGAATAATTCTGTAATTCTAATAGTTATGAATTCTGATTTCTTGCTGTTAATGGAATTTTAGAAATTTATTTTGATTTATGACAGAACTATCAAATTCTTAAAAGCATCGAGAACGTTAATATCAGTGAAAATCAAACAAAAGCTGTCTGATACGTTGACATCATAGTAATCATATGGTAGAAACGTTGTAATTCTAATAAAGTGTGCAGCACATATGCGGATTTCGACATTTCTCATGTCATATTTCGTTAAAGGAGAATTTGACATGGTATATTTGGACATGAAAATCATGACATAAATTAAATCATGTTTAAAAAATTTTAAAAATTGCGCTCAATTCAATGTTGTCCGTTATCCAGTTACGTTATAATATTTATTTTCAGTAGTATTGCAATTGTCTTAAACAAAAATTATTTCTTTTAATGATGTATATACTTTTAATTATTGGTAAGTTCCTTTCAGCTCATTTAATTTCTTTAAGACAAATTTGATCTACTCAACTAACAGTTCAAACTCGAACTGGCATATTGGGAATATGAATATATCAAATATAAGTTTATAGCATGAAAAATAAACTCTTTAAAACTCCCAAAGTAAGTCAAGGGGTAAGTCGTTTTGCATAAACAGTTGGGCGATCTCAATCAAGAGGATGAGAGAGATACCGAAAAAAGAAATGGCTGTTTTAAAAGAACCCTCTCATACCATTTGGAAAGCATCAAACAGAAGAAAAAGTTAGGTTACTGCTGTGTGGGATTTAACCATGAAACCATTTTTAACTTTTTATCTAATATTCACTATTCCCATCTCATATGATTTTTTATATCGTTTCGTTTGGTACCTTCGTTAAGTTGTTTTTACACGTTTTTATCTTTTTATCTTTAAATTATTTTTATATTAAGCCTGTGTGCAAATTCTCTCCTTGGTTGCCGCATAATGATCCTTGAGGTCCTTGCGCTATATAAACACAATCAACCGATATGAAGGACGAAATTATTCAAGTGAGGGTTGTCGGCCGATAGTGAGGCTATGTGTGACCGTGAAGGGCTTCAAAACCCAGAACACATGCTAAACCATCTATAACTGGACGAATTTTGTAATTTAACTGATGTATTTCAAGCTAGGGGTAAAACCGTAGTGGAGGAAACTTGTGGCCATGCACAGTTTGATCTGAAGACCTAGACATGGACAGAAATCTTATTCAAAAAATTAGAAAGGTATATTCTATGAAAAGAAATGTGCACTCATGAATAAACATTTCTATATTGATAAAAATATGTTAATAAAAATATGTTAATAAAAGATGAATAGAAAGTATCATAAATATAATTCAAAAACTACACCACCAATCTTAAACTATGGATCAGAACAACGTTGAGGCGGTTTAAAAATTTATTAGAACATAAACATGTTTTGAAACATTCTAGGGGATGATCATCATCAGATGTAAAATACGTTCGTAAATTTTGTATATATAAATAATATTCGCATTTTACATCTGATGATGGCCATCCTCCAGAATGGTTGAAAACATATTTGTGTTCTAATCAATTTTTAAACTACTACAGCGTCGTTCTGATTCATAGTATCGTAAATAGGTAATCAAAATTAACTCTTATGATTTCTTAAAATATGATAATAGTTAAAACTGTTTGCTGTGAATCATTATTAAAGAGCTCGAGTGTTCATTCACTTAATTTGGAAAGTAGATTTAGAATTTAAATTATTTCCATAAGGTAAGTTATTATTCCTAAGTTATAAGTATAATTCTTAGGGTCATTTCCTTAAAATCGGTAAAATTTTAATAAAAATTAAAGAAACTTTTAATTAGTCATTTATTAAACTAATCGGTTTAAGAAATCATTTATTTTCTTGAAATATTACCAAAACTTTTGTAATCCCTTAAATTTCATAATTATTTTCATAATTTTATTTGAGTATTTATATTTAGGAGAGAGCCGAAACTCTCTCCGTTTTTTTATCATTTAAACTTTATAAAATATCTGTAAAATACACCATCTCACAGTAAAAGATTAAATATAAAAGTAGTAATTTTCTCATATAAAGTTATTATGCAAAACTGAAAAAATAACTTTTTTATTTGATGAAACTATTGACAAAGAAAAGGATTTCGAGGTGTCAGTTACTGATGCAAGAAAAATAACAGAAAATTAAAAAAATTGTTTGTAATTAAGAAATTAAAAAAAATTAAAACAATTAAAAATACAAATACCGTAATAACACGTAACGCTTGAAAACTAATTAATTTAGCGATTAATATTTTAGTATTCTTGGAAAAACATTGTTTCGTTTAAAAATATGTATAAAAAATATCTAAAAAACATAGTTTTCTCCTGTTTCACAGAAGCAGAAGAAATGAGAATAAATGCTTTGAATAAAATGCAGAAATAAAAATTCTTTGTGAACTCGTAAAAAAATTTATATTACAAAAAAAGGAACAAATTTGTAATACTTTCAAAACAGAATATTTTTAATTCTCCAACTTTCCTACTTCTCTGGAAATTTTTTTATTTATTACTCGTAGTGATTATTATTTTTACATTCCCTTAGAAATACTTTCCCAAGACACTTTCTTCTATGACTGGGATAAGAGAAAAAGTTGGTTACATTAAATGAAATATTCCGCCAAAGTTGGCACTTTTATCATAGTTTACGAGCCCCTTGTCGGGCAATACGGCGAAATCACCAAAAGCTTTTTCTTCCAGGCTTTTCGTAAAAAATAAATGTATTTAAATTAGACCTACACCTTCCCAATGTGCTGGCCATAACTGCTGCCCTCTGTCATTTTGAAAGCGAATTTCTTTCTTTTTCTCCAAAAGAAAAAATATTGCCACACTTTTCTTATACCCATTCGATTTCCGTGTTGAAAACCATTCTATTTCGACCATTTACAGAAAGAAACAAAAATAAATGTCATAAATGCTTGCAATGATTCAGGGAGGAAATAAAAGTTGATACAAAAGAATAATGGGCGCCGTTTTAAAAGTTACTTCAGCAGTTAAACTGCTAGATATATTTCAACTTGAGATCGATACCATATACTTTCGAAGAGAGGCCTTCAGGAATAAATGAAGCGGAAATGATCATTTTGCTAGAAATGTACCTTCAAATAGAAAAGTAAAGTTCGCATGTTAATATTTGTTCACGTCTTAAATATCTTTCGAAAATATAAATACTCAGAAACTAAATATTACATGTAAGTATTAATTGTTGCAGAAATTTTGTTTCTGTAATATTTGAAATTTGCTTTAAATTTTTCCCAATTGAATGTAAAAGCTTAACGGCATGTACTGCCTTTCTCTCTAAAAACAAAATAAGAATTCTGAGCAATATATAACAATATTCATCTAACTTCTCAATGTAAAATTTCAGCTTTTAATGGAAAAATGTCTTGTCTTCGCTTTAATCTTTCAATTTGTCTGTTGTCTTTTCCTCCTCTGGTCTTCTTCATAGCTGCAAATTATTTGCATTTTGTCATCTAGTTATTCAACGCATTCTTTCCCAATTCGTTTTTCTGCAATAAACAGATGATTGCTTCTTTTGGGGACCTGCTCACTTTTTACGTGAACATTTGTCGGGGTGTTGGTTTACACCTCTGTCATCTTGTCAAAGGCCCTCTTTCTCCTTTGAAAGTGCCGACATCTTTTATTTAAGCTTTGTCTAACTGGAATCACTTCTTCTATTTTCCTTTTCCAGTTCACGCTCTGCGTTTTTTCATGCTCACTGCTTCTACTCTTTGTTTTGGCATGTTAAGTCTATGACTTCTAAGAGAGTCTATGACTTAAATATTAGTCTATGACTTCTAAGAGAACGCCTCAGCAGGTATGAACAAAGAGACCCAAAACTGGGTGGTACTACTTTCTTCTAAATTCACAAGACTTTCCATCTACTTGGACCGATGTAACACTAACTACAGAGGACCTAAACGGTGGAATAGGTTACCTGAAGATCTAGAAAAACTGAATAACTTGAAACTGTTCAAGAAAGGAGCATTTTAATTCCATTTTCACCGGTGCCTAATGTTTGAGGAGCCGTCGGACTCACTCCCATTAAGCCTAATTTATTTTCAAAAAACCCTTTTCCGAGATATATGGATAGGAAGAGTTGCTTCTAATTTTCATACTTCTTCGTCATTTCGAGAGTGAGATCTCCATATTTATTCTGGATTCATCGAGCCCTTTTCCGCGATTACAGGCTGCCATTTGCAGCCACGTGCCCTAATGCTCAGTTTTCACAATCAACAGTATTTCATAGTCAAGAAAAACTAACGTAACCGGAACTCATCACTTTACATTTTAATATATAGTGTTATGTGGAGATTAAAAAATTCTCCGAAAATTTGTATTTGCCTGATAATATTCGAAATATATTCTTTTAATTTGGTTTTCAAAATAAATTGAACATTAAATTAACATCATATTAGCAATGTTTAATATTATGTTTCAGTTTCAGACAAGAATACACATCTCACATAATATTATCAAAATAAAATATGCAAAACAACTGTAAAGCGGGTAAAATACTTTTATTAAAAACATGAGCCACGGACATCGAACAGTCTGGCTTATGTTTCTATTAAAAGTATTTTACCCATTTTACGTTGACATGCATATTTTATTGTATTACTTCATCAAGCTGTGATATTGTCTCTTTTTTTATTCTCTAATATAATCACACTATTACTTTGAAGAAGATTAGTTGCATATGCTAAATTGAAAAATCTTCCTCCAGAAAAGCAAGTTCTAAATAATTAGTACAAATATACCTTTTGCGACAACTTTTAAGTTTAGAGAATCATTTAAATCCCCGATTCAAATTAACATAGGCCTACTAGTAGTTTTTACATCTAAAATACAACTCCAAAATCGTTACTTTAGAAAAAAAAATTAAAATGGAATAAAGAATTTTACATATCATATTCAGAGTAGTATTTATTCTTCTCTATTATAGGAAGAAAATTGCATTTCTCAGTATCATTTTGTCAGCATTTAAACAAATAATTAAATAAAGCCTTTTAGAAATTGATACTAATTGCAAGAATTATTTTTTTTCTTCTTCATAAAAACTAATGCCTGTTTGACGTTGCGTGACAATTTCTATATCCTCGTAATGTTAATGCGTGACACACAAACCACACATTTAATTAGATAAAAATGAAATCTATTACAAATAATAACGTTCTGAGTAAAGTTTTCGAAGTTCTTTTTCATTAGTTCTCTTTGCGTACGAAATCATTTGTAATTTACCTTTTACTTCTACTCTTATAAATTTAATGAACTTCCATACCATTAACTACTAATTACTTTTCTCTCCTATCCGTTAATGCATTATGTATTGTGCCTGACGATACACACATTACATAAGGTTCAATCGCAGGGTATATAGCAAATATTATAATAATATTCACCATAAACAACAAGCATAATGAAGTAAAATAATTATGCTTAATAGCGTGAAGTTACATAATAATAATAATAATTCGCATTAATCCAAATAATAATGAGCGTTCCTATTACTGATGATATACATAACAGATGTTGGCAATATCGGCAAGCTACAATCATAATTCGCCATTATTACGAATTCTAGTAATAATGAGAGTGAATGGCGATAGTAATGCAGAACTGCGGTGACAACGATTGCCGATAATAATTTTGATAATATATTAAAATAGTCTGCAACGATTAATTGCAAATATTCAAACTTACATAGAAATAATGACGAAGATGTTATTGGAAATGTGCAATTCTTTCTATGCAATATTTTGCATAAAATTCTCCGTTGTAATTTTGCGAAAAAGTAAAATTTCTCATGATCATGATTAGAATTCTATTCATTCGAATTTTGTTCGGGCTTTTCTTATCAAAGAATCCATCTACAGTCCAAATTAATCTGGAAAAATTAAAACTTCAATTCCTACTTTAAATCAAAAGCAGATGATTCGATGTAAGAGTTTTCAAATATTAAATTAAATTCGATTACCTTTTCTGAAGCTGTTTTACCGCAAAGTGAAAAATCGCCGAAAGTTCGAAATATGTAACGAATTTATTTCAATCTCTAGCGGACGTGCCTTTTATCACGAACTAATTCATTTGTCAAACACAAAAAAATAATCCTGGATCAAGGATTCCGAAACATTTCATTTAAATATCTTTCATGCAGAAATTTTATTCTTCTTTTTCCTCCTCCTCTTTCTCCTTCTCCTTTTGTTTTTTTTTATGTTCAGGTTTCTTGCAAATACACATTATGTTTTTATTGAGAACAAATACCATCAATCAGAATCAAAAAATATCAATTTGAATTTTACATTGTCCTAAGGCGATCATAGGAAACTTTTGGTATTCCTCAAAATAGTGGAAGAGATAGTAAAACTAGGGTTGTCAAATAATAAAAACAATTATTATGCACATATAAATGTTTTATTTAAAACTCCCCATTTCAGATGTGTAAAATCTTACGTTGGGTACCGTATAGTCCAGATAAAAATCCAAACAAGCAAACAAAAAATCATCGATTTAAAAATTTGTGAATTTATTTTAAACTGAGTATCCTACTTTATTGATTGCCGTTTAATGTTACTTTGCATTAGTGTTATATTAACTTGAGGAAACGCAGCACTTTGAAAAAAATTCATAGACCGTTTATTTGCTGATTCATAGGACTTCTAAATTCGAGTTCTATGAAAACTAAATTAGTTTCAATGTAAGGAAATAAGTTATAAATCTTAATTTGTGGAGAAAGTAGTGTTTTCTACTTTGCCCTTTTTCTTTCCCTCTCTCTCTCTTTATATAAGCCATCTTACATTAAAATATCTGGTAAGTTAGGAAATCCAGGCTGGTACAAAGAAATTTAATATTCATCTCAAGCCATAATAAGTGAAAATACTTTTAGGCTAAACAATAGTACAAAGGAAGAATATAGAGGTATGTTGACGTGAAAAATTTAAATAATGCGTTAAAATTCTACTAATAAATTCGGAGGGACATATGATTTACCCTTACTTTTACACAACTTAGAAGGCCTGCATTTCAGGTATGAAAGTTATAATTCCTATTCTTGTGTTTAAAGCAATTGAAAAACAATTAACTGTTTTAATAACGAGCCCGTATATAAATTATAAAATGTTGGAATTAATCAAAGATTATATTCGATTAACGAGCACACTTTTTATATTTTCATCTTTTACTTTACCACGTTTGATGTGTGTATTTCTCAGTATTGGCGGTGTCATTGTTATAAAGTAATATTTTCTAATTTAACGAGCAAGCATATATCTATATATATAACAAATAGGAAAAACAACGTTTACTAAGCGTAGTTGGAATTTTATGAGACAAATTTCTAAAAAAAATAATAAAATTTCAACTATACTTAAAAAAGTTTTTTCTATTGTTATTTATTCTGCGCAATGCCACTGAATATTTATATATATATATATACAGTGAGGCGAGAGTATGTTTACACTGGAATGTTAACACTTCCCACCCGTTTAACAAAAAACTATAACAGTAGAATTTTTCAAATTTAATGGAATAAGTACAAATCATATGTCTTTATTTCTTGAAAGTTACAGACTTGTAACACAAATTGGTTTTATGTATTTAAACAACATTTGAACCCTCTCCAGAATATGAAGAGCAAAATTAAGTTTACAAATAAATAAACCATCAAAAAAAGTAAAAATCTAGTACTTGACCCAAATTACTTCACGGAGCTGTTGGGGCATGCTGTGGACCAAGTTAGTCATAACATTTGGTGGAATGCTGCTCCAAGCTTCCTGCAATGCAGTTTTGAATGAAGGGATGTTTGCGCGACATGATAATGGCACACGGTTGTCTAAAATCCTACAAAAATGCTCAATGGGTTTCAAATCAGATGACTGAGATGACCATTTGAGCACCTTTATCTTCTTGGAGGCAAAATAAGCAACTAAAATACGAGATTTATGTTTGGGGTCATTGTCTTGTTGGAAAGACCAACCCCTTTTCAATCCCAACTTCACCTTGGATAGAGTTAAATTTGATTCCAAAATCTCCTTATACTTGTGGGAGTTCATAAGGCCATCAATGAATACCAGATTTCCTGTTGCATTGTTGGCAAAACAACCCCAAACCATAACTGATGATGGGTGTTTGATTGTTGGCTGCAAATTCTTGACATTAAACGCTGTTCCATCTTTTCTAAACACTATTTTCTTCTGTTGTTTTAATAGTTCAAACTTGCTTTCATCGCTGCACATCACATTTTCCCAGAATTTGAGTAGCTTATCAGCATGTTGAATTGCAAATTTTGAACTCCTTTGTTTATTTTTGGAAGAGATATAAGGTTTCTTACGTGAAATTCTTTCTTTATATCCCACCTTGTTTAACACCCTTGAAATTTGTCTCCGTGATATTGTCTTTTTGAATTGATCTTGAAATGTTTCTTGAATTTCCCTTCTTGATGTAAATGGATTTTTGTTTATGATTCTCATAATCGTCTTGCGCTCCCTTTCTGTGAACTTTGGTTTTCGACCTGTCCTTTGGGTGCTTACAACGTGTCCATTGGTTTCATATCTTTTCACTATTTTCTGAGCTCCCATTGCACTTATTTCATACTTTTCTCCTAACTGTCTGTAGGATAATTTGCCATCCACTCTGTCTTTAGTTAAGGCTGTTCTTTCAATCACCGATAGTTCCCGTGTTTTCACCATTTTCACTCTACCCTTTATCAGCCCATGACCCACACATTCTCATAAATCGTTGATTATGTAAATTAGACTATATGCAAATTACTTGAACACAGAAATTTGCTTTTAATTTTACTTATTTTGATGTTTTATTTATTTGTATATATTTAGTAAAATTTTACTCTTCATATTCTTGGGGGTGAGGTTCAAATTTTGTTTAAATACGTAAAACCAATTTGTGTTACAAGTCTGTAACTTTAAAGAAATAAAGACACATGACTTATACTTATTTTATTAAATTTGAAAAATTCTTCTGCTAATAGTTTTTTTGTTATACGGATGAGAATTGTGAACATTCCAGTATAAACATACTTTCGCCCCCCACTGTATATATACACACACACGCATAATTTGTAATACTTGACTCAAAATATGCATATGCTTAGCAAAGTAATGCACTGAAAATATAACTTTATGAATTATAAAATTTTTGATAGATTTCTAAGTGTAAGTTTCTTATAATTTTAAAGTATAACATAAACATAAAAGTTCAATCAAAACTCATTAGCAAGAACGCGTTTAACATGAATTATTTTTAATATGTGTAAACTCTGTGTTTCGTTATTGTGCCAAACTGAATATTAATATGATTCTATCCCTTCCGGATAGGTATATTTGTTTTTTTAATATGAAAAAAAAATTTGATACTGTATTAGCTGGTAGTGTTCACCTTAGAAGGGAACCTCGAGAACTGTCTGAGCTCGATTTTTCTGAATTTCGGTTTATAGGCCAATATGACCGAGTAGATGAAAGATCCAAAATCAAATTTGGCCCAGTCGACCTGGGGGTCGAGCTACGGCCCACTGAAAATAGAGCTCACCCTACAATGATGCTTCGCTGCATGACAGGTGAAAACAGTGTTTTGGCGTGCTGGGCAAGCATTAAGCGCCAAAATTTTACTGTGAGTTACTTTTATTCATGTTAGAAGTTTAGCTTTCTACGTCTTGTAGAAGTGAAGTCCTGGCGCATCGGAAAAGCTGAGGTTCCTTTGCAAATAATTTTAGAGGCACTTTCCAAAATCAATTAAAATTATTTACCGCTGCAATATTGACATATGGAACTGATTTGAATTATGAATATGGAATATTTACATATGAAACTGATTTGAATTATGAATATGGAATATTTACATATGAAACTGATTTGAATTATGAACATGGAGTATTTATGTATGAAAATGAATTTATGTAGATTGAAAAACTATTTTGTGTTCCCTAACTGTGAGGGTTGCCAAAGATATAACTTTGTTCTTGCTGTGATGAACCTAAAACGCTTTTAATGGAAATGAAAATCAATGAAAAATGAGAAAAGTCTAATAATTTTGAGCAGTGGACTGCACAAATGAATGACCTGCGATGGCAATCCAATTGTGACACACTGGTCAGGTGAAATTAAAACAAATTTCTTGCACATTGAAGAATATTTCAGGCTTAAGTACTGAGTACGTTGATTTCCACCAAGCATAGATAATCATATTACGGAATTTTGGGGAAGACAGCTGATTGTGAATGAGCGAATGCAGTTTTGTGATGTTATTCCTCTCTGATAAGCTTACATGATTATAATAATGCAAAACGCAAAATCGTGTTAAGCGTTTAGCGAAATATTTCCATTGAAGAAAAAAATATACGTAGTATGGCTGTATGAGTGCTATCCCTCCAGGTGGTATAATCATCAATTTCGATTGCTCTGAAAGACTGGCTTGACTAAATTTATCATCAACTATATTTTCGTCCATTTGACCTGTCCACGAATCCATAATTAATAGAACTTTTGATGTTACGTTCGGTTTGAGTACTTCGCTGAGGAACACCTCATGTACTTCGGTAGAGGATTTGCAACTTTTGGAACATTCCAGAATAACATTAGGAGATTAAATAACTTTTCCTGTACCCGTGGATCGAATACACCCTTTGGTTCCTGATGGATGAGCAGAAATTGTCGCAATAATTGTCCAGCAGCAGAAATGATAGGTCGGATTATTACGGAATGGGATATGGCGTGAGAAGATTGAATGGTATTCGGAGTGTGCTTTTCCCCATTAATCGACAGAGTGCGCGTAGATGCCCGTTCTTTAGTGAATCCGCTGTGGTCAGTGTTTAAAACCTCATCAAAAGAATAGTTGCTCATTGCATCTGTAACTATGTTGACGAATTCTATAGCTCTATCTTCCAAAGCCGTTATATACATAGTACATTCGTGCGTAACGAGCTTGGTGACTCTTCTACTTGTTATGCCACGCTCTTTTATTAAAATTTTAATAGAAAAGCATCACTTGCGCTAAAGTTTGTGAGATTTTCTCTCATTGCAATGTTCAGAAACCATAACTTTAAATCGGCATCGTGAACTGTTAATAAAGCATGTTCCCGGGCATTTTTAAACTTCTCAAATACTTCGTCTTTCATCCGTAACAGTTTTTCACATCTTGTACCCTGGGAAGCAACATAATCCCGAAAGCGATAAATTTGTCGACGTGAAAGTGTGTTGTCTTTAAAGCGATGCTGTATGCTTTTCAAGGAACGTAGTTTTCCTGACCCACTCCATGGAAATTCTTTTCATGTCTTCTAATGTGTAAGTTACGCGTGACGGCAAATTAGTTTGTTCATCCCATTCCTCATCATTCATTTCATTACACTGTATTGCATCATACTTCATTACATTTAAACAAGTTTCAAGTGTATTCTCCTCATTCATTTCGTATATTACCGGCTTATCAAAGTTTTGGCAAATGTAAATATTTCTTTCTCAATATCCATCTTATAATCTGATACAAAATCGGCTTGCTTTGTGTATTTTTCACAAACAACGCGAAACAAGTATGTTGATATGGTGGAAAAGGAAGACATGGTGACAAATAAGGCTTGAAATTCCACGCTTTCCAACAAAAAAATTAAAAAGGTCAAAGGTGATGATTGCTACTGATGTGAAAATTGAAGGATCGCGCCTTATTTATTCAAGACTGGTTTACGTACCAGGCGGCTTTTTCGAGTTCTTCGCCAAAAATGATCTCAAAATTTGTCAGTTATAAAAAAGTAAGGCAAAATCTTCAAATATTTTTTACTTTTACACCAGTATACATAATGTATAATTATTTCAGGTACAACTAAAATGACTATTATAAATATATGCTATATTTTATTCATATGTATTATTTTTTTCCTACGATAATGTTTGGCGTTTAATGCTTACCCAGCACGCCAAAACACTGTTTTCCCCTGTCATGCAGCGAAGCATCATCGTAGGGTGAGCTCTATTTTCAGTGGGCCGTAGCTCGACCCCTTGGTCGATTGGGCCAAATTTGATTTTGGATCTTTCATATACTCGGTAATATTGGACCATGAACCGAAATTCAGAAAAATCGAGCCTTGACAGTTCGCGAGGTTCCCTTGTTAGTTAGTAGTAGTCACAATAAGTAATGCTTATCTTAGAGAAGTTGGAGTGTATTTCTTTCTTTGGTCCCATTGTTATAGCACGTGATATTGAATGCTTTTCTCTGTTTAAATATGTTTCATTATAAATAACCAAGTGAAGATCAAACGAATTCTCGCTGTTTAATATAATTCACGTCCACCCGTAAAATATAAATATTTTAATAAACGTAATAATGAAAACTTATAAAATATTTTGATAACAAAATAATTATCTCCAAATTTGATACAATACATTTTTATATTCACTGATTTTAAAATAAAGTACTATTTTAATATATTTCACGGATGCGGCTTATTCTCTTTCAATCATACCAATCGATTTTTTTAATTAAAATAATTTATTTGATCTAAGCTTATTTTATCAAACGTAGTCAATAAATTTTAATATTGTTTTTAATAGTTTAATGATGAAGATCATTCGATAATAGTGACAATGAAGTATGGTACCATATGCAAACAAATCAAGTGAAACAATTATGAGAGAGCCTTATAATAAATTTCTTTCAAAAATTTAATTTCACTATCGATTGCACCCTTGGTATTGGGTTTTTATGCTCCATTAATGTAACAATATATTCTTTAGAATAAAATTACGTCACTTCGATTGAATTGACTGAGATTCGGGGAAGATAACCACCATCAATTCTTTTCCACCTTTACTCCTCTCGGACCTCCGAGCTATCTAAAGCTCTCTTCGAGGATTGATAAATGACTTTTGTTCCTTCATTCCCTAGCTGCAATATCCACTAATCGACCACCTAGAACAAGTCGGTGGCGATTCCAGCTAAATTACAATAAAAAGGGAAGAGAAGGGAGAAAGGGGGGACATCTAAAAGAATCTCTCCCGTGGGTCGACCAGGAAGATCTTTTAGGGATCGTTTCTTTGGTAGAAATGGCCTTAGATTGTAATCAGTCACTGTTTCCTCCCTCGATAGAAGATAATAGTCTCAGCCTTTTATCGATCAAAAAGCTTCCCAGGCAAGTCAATAATTGCCGGTTTAAAAGAAAAAGGAACCATACACCAGAATAAAATCAATTACAACTCAATCTATTCGCGTTTCCGATTCGAAACGCTGATAAACGTTTTGAGGGAGAGCTTGTTTTACTTTGATCGTGGCAAGGGTAAAAACAGAGGGATTGTATACAAATGCATGAGAAACAACTCGCTTAACGTACTAAAGCTTGTGCATTAAGTGTAGCAGCCTATATAAAATAATTATTTAATAATACTTTATGTTTTCATTGTACAGTCGTTGTGACATTACACGACCACATAAAGGAAGGTCCCAAAAAATATCAAAACCATATAACAAGATTGATACGTCACACTGATCAAGAATAATAAATCACGCATGCAGTATATGCAACCACCAGCCTGTTTCTACCTCTTTTGCACTCTATTTTTACACTATTCCTATTTTTACACTCTTCCGATATCCACTCATAGGTAATGAACATTTTATGTATGTGTTGTTTCAATAATTATCCCTAAATCAGACACTACTTACCATCAAGCAGTTTTGAGTTCTTTTTTTTTAATATTTTACTTATATTATTTAACGTCTTTAACTAATCTGGTATTTCATTACAATATTTAGGCTTTATGGAATTCATATTGCATCTTCCCATTTCTGTTCTTATTTTCAGTAATAATAATTCATTATAATTTCCACATCTACTTCTATTTTTTACGTTTAATTTGATTCTTATAAGATACGTATGTGTGTGTTGTGTTTATTTCCCCTCACACTTTCTTACATCTTAAACCATATTTATGTACTTATGTATCAGTTCAATTTGCAGTGTATTAAATTTCATTAAAAATTCTTTAAATCTAATCTCTATTAAAAGCTTTGATTGAATTATTTTGCAAATGTTTTATGTTTTATTATATCTTTGTTAACAATACCAAAATTACCCCAAACGCAATTACAATATACTAGATGACAAATAATCAGAGAATTTTAAAATTCAGTATTTATTTTTTGGGTTAAGTTTGTACTTACCCTTCTTAAAATGTCCATGCTTTTACATATCTCTTTGGTTATTTTGACTGCATGATAATTCCAATTTAATTTATTTGTAAGTTGAACTCCTAAGAAATAAATTTTATGCAAAATGTAAAAGGAATATACATTACTGTATGATTCATTGCCGTATAAATTACGTTTCGAATGGACTCATAACAAGTCGAATATCAAAATATTTTGTATAGTACATAGTATATTAAATTGTGTACAACAGCAACAAGTCCTTTGGCAAAAAAGGGAATTAAATAATATTGTAGTAGAGAGATTTGCAAAACACTTTTTTGTATTTTAAACGCAAGATGCTTTTGTATAGTAATTATTTTAATTTTTTAATTTATTTTTATTGTTTTTATTGAACAGGATACAGTATAAAGTTGAAACAACAACAGCGCTCCGTGGGAAGGCAGATTTTCTTATGTAAATTCATAAGACATTTTACCACTATAAATGAAAAGACGTAAAGTTATGTCGATATTTGTGATATGTAGTAAAACCCTTAGTTTGACAGTACTAACTAGACAGAAACATTTGTCCTTAAAAAGATGGCAACAATAAAAGAGGAGTATATTATATATATTATGAAGCCATCTCTAGACGGAAAATTTTATATGACGGTAAAAAAAGAAATTAAATGAATGGGATGTCTTTTAAGAGGGCTTTTATAGTAGATCTTCTGGCTAAATGCAAAACGTAAAGAAAGGAGAGAAAAGAAAAAACTGCAAATAAAATAAAAAGGAAGTAAATTTAAGGCCATTTAATATATTTATTTATATATAATTAAATGCGTGTGATAATAGATATAATAGCACGCGTGTTTTTCTATATGATCAAGTTTTTCTTTATCTGCCTACTTTATCCCAAGTATAGAAATTATTTCATTGAGAAAAAACTAAAACTAGCCTTCAAAAATAATATCCATAAAAACGTGTGTTTATAGTAAAAACATATTTGAAACACTGTACAAAAACGTACTTTTAGTGAAATTATACGTTTAGAAAACCCATAAAATGCTAAAATGATATAAATTAATTAGAGTTAAATAATTTATCATAGAGTTCTTTCTAAACCAATCGCTGAAACTGTAAAACACCAAGGAAATTTTTAATCGGAATATTAATTGAACAATTATTTTGTATATTGCCTTGAATTATAAAAGCACATAAATATGAATAATATAACTTGTACAGTAGTAAATGTAGATCTTTTATGAATTTAAAATAACAAGAGGCAACAAAATCTTATTTAATCTTCTTTTATGATTTTAAAGAATTTAAAACACTTTTACCAAAATCACTCACTTCTTTTACTATGCATAGTCACTCTACAGTGTAATTTAAAAATTATATTTCAAGTTGAATCTATTATATAACTTATTATACTCTCTTATTTGTAATTATACATTACATTATTACATAGGCTACGTGTGTTCCAGATTAAAATCAATAAAGCGCTTTTATTTAAAAAAAAAATCTTAATTTTTTTAATCATTGGTAGTTCTTATCTAGCGCTAACTGCATATAATAGCCATCTCAATTGCTGTTGTTACACATACGAAATATTTATGCTCATAAATGTGTAAATATATATATATATATATATATGAATGCATTCCCATAAATTAGTGCTTAGGGACAGGTGCGTAGGAAAAGGGGGGCTTTCAGGCTCCGACGCCCCCATTAGCCATTAAAATACCTTATTTTCTCTGAGGCAGCATCACATGATCATCTTTAAAGATACTTTACGCCCTTTCCCCCCCACGTAATTTTTAAATTGCTAGGCTACTACTTACAGGAGCTATTTCAATTTTAATAATTAATAATTTTTATATACACTTATTCCATATGTTACTCACAGTTTGGTTACTAATCTATGTATTGAATGTTAAAAACCAACGTAATATTTCTTTTATCATCCAATATTATAATACTGCTAGTGCTTTTATGGAATCAATCAATCAAAGGATTTTCTTAAGTTTCGATTTATCTTAGTGAAAAGCATTATCTCCCGTGTCGACGACAAGTTTGTTTCCAATTCTCGGTGGTGAGAAAAGTTTTCCTTTAAATAGGAATTCTCCAGCTTAATGAGCCGTGCACTAATGAGAGAAACAGTCAATTATCACAAAAGTAAATTTTCGAAAATTAGTGCAGAAATTGACGTGTAAGTAGGCTTAGTACATTCAATTAAATATCCGATTAGAGCAGTGGCTCCCAACTGGTGGTACGTGGACCACTGGTTGTCCGCAACGTAGTCCCAAGTGGTCCGCGAGACGGGTCATTATTTAAAAAAATAATTATAAAAACACTTATAAAAATTATTATTAAATATTAAAATTAAATATAAAAATGAAATTGATAGTATATTTGTAGTACTTTACAATCTGACGGAATTTCATAAAACGGTTCGTATTAAAAGTAATTCGTCTTAAGCGTGTTCATCTTAACGAGGTTTGACTGCATTATCATTAGATTTTTTTTTCTGTTTATTATTTCTTTTTTTTACCAAAGAACAATTTTACAAACACATTTCCCCCAAAACAACTCGGCTCCCTTTTTAAGTTCTTGCTTCCAACTCGTGAGAATTTTTCAAAGTGGTCCGCGGGTACAATTGAAGTGGAAAAGTGGTCCGCGGCTTAAAGTAAATTGGGAACCCTGAGATTAGAATATTTAATTTTGTGGCGCCATCTGTCGATTAAACTAGAGTTCAATTTCCGAATGTGGTTGTAGAAACTCTAGTAACTGCGTCATTTGACATTACATATACCTCAACCAGAACAGCACATGCATAATCTCAAAATATTTCAATGCAAGCATCATTAATAACTAATCTTTAGATGTATTACAATTGAAATTTTCAAATATAATTACTCGTTTCTCACTTAAAAGCTTACTTTATACCAGTGGTTCCCAACTTGTGGTCCGTAGACCACTGGTTGTCCCCGAAAGAGTCCCAAGTGGTCCGCGAGGTGGGTCACTATTAAAAAAAATATTAAAAAACTTAAAAAATTATTAAATATTAAATTAAATATAAAAATGAAAGTCGTGGCACATGTGCAGTGTTCTGTAATCAGGCGGAACTTCAGAAAACGGTTCGTATTAAAAGTACTTCGTCTTAAGCATGTTCGTCTTAACGAGGTTTGACTGTATTATTAGATTTTATTATTTCTTTTTCTGTTTATTTCTTTTTTTTTTTTTACCAAAGAAAGATTGTACAAACACATTTTCCCCAAAAAAGACCCAGTTCCCTTTTTTATTAAGGTCTTGAAGCCAACTCGTAAAAATTTTTCAAAGTGCTCCGCGGGCGCAATTAAATTGGAAAAGTGGTCCGCGGCTTCCATTGAGTTGGGAACTGCTACTTTATACAAACCAACAAAAACACACTTTCTCTGGTACTATAGACCTTCCTTAATAATAATACAATTACTATATTGAACTATGGTCAAATTAGAGTAGATGAAATTCACGTTTACGAAACCCACCGATATATCAGATTTTTCATTCAACGAACGTTTAAACTTATTAGATGAGAGGCATTTTCTACAAATACCCATAAAGAAATTATAAATTTAAAACGTTTTAATTTAAGCAATAACGTTTCTTTGGAAAGCATATAAACACAGTGGAACCTGGTGAAACGACCAGCTCGGGAATTGAACACCTGAGAAAAGTTACCACGTTTTATCAGAGAAAACTTGTAGAGACTTGCTCATGCTTATACCAAAGTTTGTCGCGTATCCTAGCCACCTTCCTATGGTAACCATTACGGTCCAGTCACAAGGATGGTCACTTTAGACAGGTTCTACTGCAGTTGAGTATCATTGAGATATATGAATATGATTTACATCCAAGAAAAATTGTGGATCAACGTACCCGTCAATCAGTTACTGGACGATCTTAAAGACAAAACGGAGGGACAAATGAATACAATGGAATCAAATCGAGGGGTGCTATGTACAATTAAGTCTAAACGGATGGAAGATTTAGGCAGATGGAAGCTGTAAATCACGTCTTTGTTCGGAATCCAGTGAGGAAATTGCTGCGAATTAACTGTAGCTGCTTAATGTTAACGAATAGTTGTCTCTCAGTTTTACTGGACAAGCTAAAGTAACTGGACCTTTTCCAACGAAGCCAGTTTTTGGTAAATTTGATCAAAATTAAATGATTGTAAGATTAATCATATTATTTTGTTTATTTAAAGGACATACAAATCGCTATCACTTATAAACGTATGTAAACATGTATAAAGTTGATGATAATAAAGTAATGAAAATGCTTTCCCAATATATGTAATTTGTTATTGCACATTCATTAATAAGAATATTTATTGTTAGCAATTATAAATTAATATTTCGTACAAAATGGGAGGTAAGTGTTTCAACAAACTAGGCTTATTATTAT
>QLNU02003225.1:122629414-122642100 GCA_006491805.2 Dysdera silvatica | reverse complement strand
GTTGAAGACCTTTCTTTTTAGACACAAAGGTAATTTCCCCTTCAGGATAAAACTGTTTCTTCCAAATGCACTCCAGCCAAGTTTAATACGTCTGTTGAGTTCTTTCATAATGTTGCCATCCATTGAAATCAGCTGGCCAAGGTAAATATATGAATCAGCAATTTCTAGCTCAATGTTGTCAACTTGTATTTTTGTTTCCTCTACAAAATTATTGAACATGATCTTAGTTTTTTGTAGGTTCATCTTGAGTCCAACTTCTTCACTTCTAGTTGAGAGCTCTTGTACCATGTCTTGGAGTTCTAATGGGTCCGTTGAAAAAATAACAATGTCATCAGCAAACCGCAGATGATTTAAATATTCACCATTTATTTTTATTCCCTTGTTATTCCAATTTATCAGCTGAAAAATCATCTGTAAAGCAGAAGTAAAAAGTTTTGGAGAAATGGTATCTCCCTGCCTCACCCCTTTGCCAAGTTTGATAGTTTTGGTATCTTTATGTAACCGAAATTTTGCACTTGCATTTTTATACACACGTTTCACCATGTCAATGTACACATCCTCAATGTCTGTTGATCTTAAAGAGTTGATGACTGCTGATGTTTTAATAGAGTCAAAGGCCTTCTCATAGTCAATAAATGCAACACACAATGGAAGTTCATATTCATGTGTTCTTTCAATTAATTCTCTTAATACTTGAATATGGTCCACTGTACTGAATCCACTTCGAAATCCAGCTTGTTCTCTTGGTTGAGCTGCATCTAATTTTTTCTGCAGGCGATGTGTTAGCACTTTTGTGAAGATTTTATAAATAGCAGGTAACAAGCTAATTGGTCGGTAATTTTTCAAATCCTCTTTATCACCTTTTTTATGCAAAAGAATTACTGTTGCAGAATCCCATTGGTTTGGTATGTTACCGCTGTTAAGACATTTGGTAAAGAATTTTGCAAGTATGTCTTCTACATATTCTCCAGCTTCTTTTAGGATATCTAATGTAATACCATCATCACCAGGGGCTCTTCCTTTCTTCATACTTTTTATTGCAAATGAAACTTCTTCTTTTAAGATTTTAGGAGCTGTTCCTTCGACTATCTCAGAGTCTTCGTTTAATCCACTGTTACTTTCATATAGTTTTTTGTAGAATTCTTCAACTCTTCTAAGTATTTCTTCCCTATTTCTTGTTACAGTGCCATCCTCTCCTTTTAATGCAATGATGTGTTTCTTCCCAATAGACAAACTCCCTTTAACAACCCTAAGGCTCTTGTTGCTTTCAATGGCCTTCCTTACTAACTCACAATTGAATTTTCTTATATCTTCTTTCATGTTTTTGCGCAAAGTTTTGCAAAGTTCTACATACTCGATCCTGCAACTGGTATTTTGATTGTCCACCTTCATAAGTCTTCGCCTTTTCATGAGTTGTTTCGTCTTCTCAGATAATTTGCTATTGTGCTTTTTACAGGTTACACCACCAATTTCCCCAGCAGTTTCAACTATTGTCTTAACAATGTTTTCATTTGCTTCTGAGATATCACTTTCATCAATAAGTCCTTCCAGTGCAGAAAAGCGATTTTTTAATTCCAACTTGAATGCCTCGGTATTTTCTTTTAATTTCTTTAAATCCACCCTCTTACATACTTGTTTCCTAATGAGCTTCTGCCTTTCTAGTTTAGTATTTAAGTGCATTTTACATCTCACCATTCGATGATCACTTCCAGTATTAAATCTGTTCAGTACGCTGCAATCTTCAATAATTGATTTCTTGTTTGCCAGGATATAGTCAATTTCGCTGGTTCCTCCATTGGGGTGTTTCCATGTCCATTTTCTTTGCGGTTTCTTCTTAAAAAATGAATTCATGATGCTAAGATTTTCAGCTTCTGCAAATTCGATGAGTTGATCGCCACGTTCATTCC
Organism: Dysdera silvatica; assembly: GCA_006491805.2. Lineage (NCBI taxonomy): Eukaryota > Metazoa > Arthropoda > Arachnida > Araneae > Dysderidae > Dysdera > Dysdera silvatica. The sequence continues at coordinate 122,640,193 of QLNU02003225.1, read as the reverse complement.
TTTCCCCATATCCGTATTTACCAACCGATGTCTCTCCTTGTTCCTGTTGTCCAATTCTTGCATTGAAATCCCCCATGATGAGCTTGATATGTTGTTTCCCTTTGGTGTGTAACTGTTTGATTTCTTCATAAAATTCTTCAACCTCCTCGTCGGTATGGCTTGATGTTGGTGCATATACCTGTACTATCTGAAGTTGGTATCGCTGGGTTAGTTGAACAACGAGCCTCGCTGCTCGATCTGACGTGCTTTCGACTTCAAGAAGGTAGTCTTTAATTCTTTTGTTGATTAAGAAGCCAACACCACTTGTTCTTCCAGTTTCCGTTCCTCTATAATAAAACAAATGTCCACTTTTAAGTTCCACCAACTCTTCACCTTTTCTTCTAACTTCACTGAGTCCTACAATGTCCCATTTGATCTTGTCAAGTTCTTCTTCTAATTCTTGAAGTTTTGCTTCAGAAGCAAGGGATCGTCCATTATACGTTGCCAAGGTCAATAACAAACGGCAGCCTGGGCCATTCCAGTGATTCTTAGCACCCCCTGCTTTTATGCCACACTGACTGCTTCCTTGATCTGGAGAACTCCAACACCTGGAGACTAGGGGCCATGTTTCTGGTGTGTCAACATAATGGAGGAATTAGCCATAGTTTCACCACGCTGGCTAGACGGGTTGGTGAATTAGCCCCCCCCTTCCACCTTTCTATCCATTTAGCAAATATTAATTTGCCTCATAAATAGAAAGCCCAGCCTGCACCACTTGAAGGCGGGGTAGGACACTAGGTTACTGGCTCGGCCAGTTCCACACATCGTCACATACGTTCAGCGTGTGGGTCTCCTTCCAGTTAGATACCAGCAACCCTTTTGCAGGCCCTCTGCATATATGGAGGGAGGAGAAGGAATACTTATTCACCAAATGGATTGATGTCAGATTTGCTTCTATTCTATATTTCTATAATTCTTATAATTCTATATTATTTGCTTCAGGACTCTAAAAATTAAAACTAATAACATGTTGATCTGCCATTAGTGTTAGATATGGAAACTAACTATTTAATTGTAAAATAAAAATTACTCCAATTTAGCCGTTGTTTTTAACGTGAATTGGTATAATTTTTATGATACGTTTATTTCTTTTAGAGAGAATATAAAACAAAATAGCATTACTTTGCAGAAATCACCGAAATAATTGGATGGCATGTATTCGAAAAAGTGGAAAAAGTTGCGTACGATATCAGGAAGAACAGAAAAATTATACGAAAGAAGAAGAGAACATAAAATTCTTGAAAATTTTCAATACGTTTGAACCCGAAATAAGGGTTTTAAGCCTTAAACAAGTACTGATTAAGAGTGCTCGGTGTGACGTATGGAGTAATAATATTCAATAAATTTGGTGGCAGATTAATTGCTTTATGAGCATAAGGGCGATTTTTGAATAGACATTAATATGAAGTTCCAGTGTTTACATAAAACAGTTGAGTGAAAGGTAATTAAAATGGAATCGTGAGTAAATTTAATTAACTCAGCAGCGGTGAAATGCCAGTTAACTTCAAAATGTCATTTCACATATATGAAAGCTTTTCAGGTTGAGGCTAGGGTTAAGGAAATAAAAAGAAATATGCGAAAATATATAACCACTGAAATCAGGAACGTTAAAATAAGAAAAAGCATTGAAATAAACATATAATTGCAATAAACAGGTAAATATTGAAATAAACATATAAATTTTGAAATATACGTTAAAATGAACATGTAAATATTGAAATACATATTGAAATAAACATTAAAATATAAATTGAAATGAGCATTAAAATATAAGTTGAAATGAGCATTAAAATATAAATTGAAATGAGCATTAAAATATAAATTGAAATGAGCATTAAAATGTACTTTATACAAAACGAAACACACAATCGCAGTTTAAATTGATAAAAGGGTTGATAGCTATTTTGGAAGCACTTTCGGCTTCCTTCTTCAGAACCCTAGTTACACTAACATGGCACACGTGCTAGAAAAACTATCGATGCCAAATTGCTAGTCATAAATTAGTTCGGGTAAACCAGTTGTGGGTCCGTAGCCGCGTCTTTTGCTATGGGACGAATGAAGTTTCTCCAAATAGAGGACATGGAATTGAACGGAAGCTGATCGTTAACAGTAGAAGAGGAATGCGAAAGAATATGGAAGGCTTCAAAGAAATTGAGGTCAGCTGGTGAAGAAACTTTCTCTATTAGATGGGCCTTGTCGAAAGAAAATTTGTGGCCAGCTTCCCAGGCGTGTTTGGCCAAAGCAGATTTTTCCAGTTGTTGTTTACGCACGTAGGCTTCATGCTCTTTAAGACGAAATCGAAGGGCCCGACGTGTTTGACCAATATAAATCTGATTGCACTGGCATAACTCCCCAATAGTTGCAATCCGGAATATTATGTTTGAATTTAGAATAGCCAAATTTCTTGATAGAAGTAAAAGGGACACGGAAATTAAATTTACGGAGATGGAAGCAATTTTTGAAGAAATTCGTGGAATGAAAGGAATGCTGATAAAATTACAAGGAGAGGAATCTATCAAGAGTGTACTGCACAGTTTAGGTCTAGTGAGTTTCTTCAAAGCGTCGTCAATAATGGTGGGATTGTAACCACGATCTCGAGCGATGTCAAGAATATGGTTAAGTTCAATCTTGAGTAATTCTTCAGATGATGACAATTTTAGAGTACATGAGACCAAACCTGTAGAACGTGCTTATCGTCTAATTTTGTGGATGGGCGGAAGCAGCATGCGGCGTTTGGCTAACAGCAAAATGTTTCCGATATACGCTGGTTTGGAACCCGGACGGCGATCTATGTACCAAAACGTCCAGGAAAGGCAATGAACCGTTGTTTTCTTCTTCCAAAGTGAATTGTATGTGAGGGTTGATAGAATTCAAGGTGATAAGGATTATGGAAAGATCTGAACAATCGTTTGGAAGGATAGCGAATGTGTCATCCACATATCTAATCCAAAGTTTAAATGGTATGAGATTGAGAATATCCTCTTCGACGTAATGCATATAAATATCACATAAAACGGGTGAAAGAGGATTTTCCATAGCGAAGTTATAGGTTTGCGAAAATAATTGATCACGGAAAAAAAAAAAATTTGTGTGTTTGACTAGCTCTTGGATTTCAGCATCAGCAAAATGAAATTCTTTCATACGAAAGATAAGAGCTTCAAGAGCTCCCTGAACGGGAACATTTGTGAAAAGGCTTTTGACGTTGAACGAGACTATTTTTAAAGAAGCGAAAGAAGAAGAGGAATTTAATTTAGAAATGAAGTCAGAAAGATTAAGGAATTAAGGACAGTGTAATGGCTGTTAGACAGAAGCAGAGAAAATCTGCGAACGAGAAAATTATCCAGAGGGCGGGTAGCAGTGACGATGTTGGAGACTATGGGCCGCAATGGAATGCCGGGTTTATGAACCTTCGGGAGGCAATACAGTCTTGCGACATTAGCAATAGAAGGAACTACGGATTTCTTCGTTTTGGGATCCAAGATGTTTGATGACCGGACTATTTTACTAACATTAGAGAGTTGAGCGGAAGATGTGTTTTTCTTTAAAAATGTATAAGGACTTTCACCGATATGGTTGTTGACTCTTTTTAATGTATTTGTTCATAACGACCATCTGGTCGCCTTTATCCGCCTTAGTGATGATAAAATTATCGTTATACAACTACTTGATCACACGATGATCTGAGATTGGAATGTTAGGTTTAGATTTGAGGTTAGAGGACAACGCTTCGGCGATCAGATGCCTCAGTACTTACTTTTGACCGGAGTTGATTTTCTTAAACTGTAAATTACACTCCAAGGGATCAATAACTCTTTTAGGATGAACAGATTTTGAAATGCAAAACTTAGAGTTCAAAGACATCAGCTTGAGGAGTTGTTCCGAAAGTGGGACCTTGGAAAGGTTAAGAACCGCCTTCTGAACTACTAATGGTTAGGTGATCTGTGGAGTACAAATAAGCTTCGAAAATTTAATCGGATATCTGGAATGATGATGCGCGGAAATAACCAGATATTTTTCATAGTCTTTCTAAACCCAAGAATTGAAATTAAGTACACATGCAGAAAATTTGAGATAGAGTAGGTACAGTTTTCCGTCGATGCTAGCCAAATTTTCGCGGACTTGCTTGAAAATGGTGCACAAAATGGTTAATTTTCAAAAGAATATAATTTTATTCAAACGAGAATTAAAGCTTAAATTTCATTTCAAAGGGATAATACAAGAGATAACCTTATGGTTGCAACATTTTTTGATAAATTTACGATGCTGAAAATGTTTACATCTTCGAATCCGGAGTTAAAATATACACTTATAATTTTATAATATTTCCACAGCAATAAATTCTATTCTTTAATTTTTTATTAAACGTGAAAATATGTAATAACGATGAGAAAAAAGTTATGCAATCCATGTAATATATATATAAAAATATCTAAAGTGATATATAAATCTCCTCTATTTCAAAATGTACAGGCCATATATTTTAAACTTTTAAATAATCTTTTAAAATAATTTAAACACATACATCGGGAAATTACCCATTTCTGTTCAAATTACAATCTTCAAAGAAAACAAAAAAAAACAAGACATTTAAAGGATATTTTGACTATTCCATTAATTCTCAAATACCTAATTTTTATTTTTCAGTTTCTGTAATAACAAAGTGCTATGAAATGCGATCAAAATGATGCAAAATCTTTTATGACACAAATAAAAATAGATTATTTAGTATTTGGCATCTGTAAATTTGTTATGTCAGCTTTTTTTTAAATTTCACGAAGGTGCTCAATAAAAATTACATATATTTTGCAAGTTTAACCTCCATTCATGTTCAAATTTTGTAACATTGTATCCACAACTTGAGGTAAGAGAAAAGTCCTTGATTAAATAAATATATTCACAAAAGATTGCGCTGGTGTCTTTTAAAATCCTGTTATAAATTAAAACTTACTAATATATAAAAATTTTATTCATATGTAAGAAATTTTCTATGTTCAAAATATAACGCTTTTTTTATAAAATAGATGCATGATCCAACATATGAAAATTTTCCAGTTAGGAAGCAGGTTATAGTTTCTTTGTGATTTCTTTAATAGCCGATATTATTTTCCATGCATGTGTTTCATTTTTTAATTTTGTCATAATTAATAATATTTGTGTTTTATCATAACCGGAGATAACGGCTTAGCAACCACTAGACAAAATTTAGCGGACCAAGAGAAACAAAGTTAGAGGAATGCTCTATATAAGGCTTTATGATGAGTTTGTAAGCCCCAAGATTTCGATGTTAGCCACGTCAATACTTCAAAGTCGATGACGCTTGCGCAATAATCAAATAATGTATTCTAATAGAGATTTTTTGAAATAATTCACAAAAAATAATTCATCCAGACCAACAAAATAAAATGTTTCTTTTCATAAAAGGAAAAAGAAATATAAAAAGAGACAATGAGAAGGGATAAACACCCCAAACTGACAGACAAATGAAAAATTGTTAAAATAATATTTCTTATGCTAACGTAAGAAGAAAATTTTCAAAATAAAACGTTAAAAACTGTTTAAACGTGGCATTGTAAGCAGATAAAAAAATCAAGTCACGCTTTCTACAAAATCAACACCATGTTTCTTAGCATTCACACACAATACACAATCATTTGCATATCCACACGTGAGGAATTCTCACTAGGCCTACGTTTTATGCATATATTAAATTTCAACATTACGACCCCGGAGACCAGAGAATTTTATTTCTTTATTGGATTATAAATAAAATGTAAAGTTTTTACTTTAACCTTATGTTGTGGTTCTTATTTTTCCTTTATTTTATTTTTGTCGACTAAACTACTGATTAGGCACCGCGATAACACAGTGGTCACGTGCCCGTTCCAGATTAAAATTCCAGATAGCCGTTAACCAGATTAAATTCTAATGACATCGTAATAAGTGTGTTATATTTCACACCACATCCTCCAAGGATTAATACTCTAGGCAAAAGTGACGTAGGAAACGGGGGTTCAATCCCCCATTGGATATCAAAACACATTATTTTCTCTATGGCACATAACCATCTTTAAAAGCACTTGAGCCCCTTTATAACCATTTGAGCTCCTCTATAATTTTTACACTGCTACGTTACTGCTAGCCAATAATTGTTCGGAATTCTCCAAAATCTGTAGGTCCCGGCGAACTTAGCTGCTTTTGAGCCGTAGAAACGAAGAAATTTAACTCTAATTTCTTGGCTTTTAACTTTTATCTGAATTTTCGTTTTCGACGAGTATGTAAAATTTCAAATATCCATCACATAATCGTTTATAGCAGTGACTGCCATCTTTTTTTCGGCGTGTGCCACCTTTTCTTGTTCCTTTTTTGACATATGCCAACTTTATGCTTTTGTATCACCAGCGTGCCATTCTCTCCATCCTTTTGTCTAGCTAATAAGCATATATCTGGTTTAACTGAACCTAAAGAATATATCTGGTTTAACTGAACCTAAAGAATATATCTGGTTTAACTGAACCTAAAGAATATATCTGGTTTAACTGAACCTAAAGAATATATCTGGTTTAATCTTCAGTTACATAATGTATATTGTCATTATATCTTTTTAGAACACTTTCTTATTACTATCACGATTCATTTATTTGTTATTATTTATTTCTTGGAGCACATTTTATGGCTTTCCTAAAAAAATATTATTTCTCCGCGTGTCATTAAATAGAGTGCCTAAGGCGGGTTAATTACAACTGGTTTATGGTGTATTAGGCACTTTAAACAGAACTTGTACAATGTTTTTTTTTCTCCTAATACGTAATTACTTGGAATCTTAGAAACTGCACTTTATATGTGAAATTGCATGCTCAATGTGATAACGATTAATATGAGTTCACTATACATGGGTGATTAAGAAATATTATATCTTCACAAATGAACAACTACTGCTATTTAAGCTTCAAGAGAACTTTATTCTTGATACAGAAATCCGCCTTTTATTTCAAAATTCATCTTTTTTTTTTACCTTGACTCATCAGATAACAGATTCCTTGGGAACGTCTCCACTAAAGAGAACGGTAATGATGTCCTCTGAGTATCGGATCAATACAGTGCTCTTAAAATTATCTAGTGGTTTAAAATAAAATTCGCATTATACATTGTTATCGGAAATGAAATATAAGAACTTATTTTTTATGCTAAATAAATTATATCAAATTAATAAATAATTGTGAAATTAATATTTCCAAATATATATTTATTATAGAAATCTAATTTAAACTCATTTACTTTTGAAAGGTTCCCATGTATCGCATGCATATGAAGGTTTAATCCTTGTGTTTAGTTTTTCGTTATATCATCTTAATAATATCCATTCTAAAACCTCAAATAAAAATAGTAAATTCTAATGCATGTTCATTTTCTCGTTTTTCATTTATGAAGTTCCTTTATTAAAAAATAAAAAAAAAATTAAAGAAAGTATTTATGTATGAGAAAATTTTCTGTACCAAAATAATTGCTGTCAGTTTATCGGTATCTTATCAGTTATTTTTAATTTCTTTACTACTAATTCCCAATTCCAGACTTATATGCCATATTTGTTGCCATGTAAAATTGGTTTCTCCGGTTAAAAACACAAATATTTTTCAAATCTTAAATTATATCCTATTAATTCAGGATAGCACTATATATAAGTAGCCTTATCCACTCTTTATGGTACTACATATTACTGTATGATGTATCTTTAGCATACTCCATGGAAATATGCATGCATTTGTGCACGGCTCTGAATATTTATATTCTGATCCGGTTCTAAGGCCCCGGATCACTTTTATTAACTTACATAGAAGTCTAAAGAGTAAATATTTCACCGACAATCTAAGTAACCCAAATTAAACTTTGGGGGAAAATTGGCTTCAGACGGGAACATGAACGTTAAGTTCCGAGTTCGGTTTAAAATTGGAGATGGGAGGAACTATCCGCCCTCCTGTCCCTTTGATTGATTACCACAATTAAGTCCAGCATCGGAAAATTCAAAGTTTGGAGAGTTATCTTTCCGAATATGCTGAACTCTCCAACAACAACAATAACTGTCTTCTTCTTAGATAGATCACTCATTCGATTGAGTTAGATATGAAAGAGTGGGGATTAGGTTAAACTCGTGGAGGATGGTGATCTCAGGAATGGGGAGATCAAATTAGTAGAAACCCTCCTGAAGCTTTCCATCCACAAAGGGAATTTTGTGAATTATGAGACAAGCAGATAATTGTGTTCTGCTATTAGGTAATGTATTTGGAAAAATGTAGTTATGAAATAATTTCACTTGGGTCGTGAAACGACAGATATAATTGATACCATAATTTTCCTCCCTCTACAACGATATGAAATTGCCTGTACAGGCATTGATACGAAAAGGTATTTGAAGACCCAACGGACTTCATGTTTTAGCAAATATTTATAAGTGAATATAATAGAATATAAATATAAAATATTAAAAGAATTGTTTAACTAAATATTTAAGCACATTAGAAAGAGTTTAGGAAGAACTACTTTCACCAATCATGTTAATTTCAAGAAAATTCAGCCACTTGAAACTGCGTTACAAGAGAACCATCTCTCTAATGGTCTTTATGCTTTTAAAATAATAAGCCTGGACTAATGAAATCTTTCTATGAGTAAATCACAGAGAACGCTGCTTATGTACCCGAAGGTTCTGTATATAATTGAAAGTTCAGATTGATCGAAGAGTTAATTTAAAAAACTCGCAATGATTTTACGAGTCGTTAGTCGTGATTTTTTTGCTACTGCGTGTATGCATAAGCAATTTTCAAAAGAGTGAGAATTTGAAAAATTATTAAATTTAGATACAGAAAATATGTATGTAATTTTCTTCACATTTTCTCCAAATTTAGGACTGACAAGCAATCTCGTTGCTTAAGCACATCATTAGAATGTTTAGAAGTGCTTTTTTCTACCTTTAGGTTTATTCATTTTTTCAATCTGTTTTATTTTTTATTTTGATTGAAATCCTTAATCTTTAGTAGTAAAAAATTATAAATCTTTTTTCCGTCAAAGAAGAAGATTCTTTCTTGCAGCCATGTCAACAATCCTTAAAAATTTTAAATCGGATAATTGAACAATTCTAATGATCAGATTTTGAACAACCAGTAGTCTATCATAAATGAAAACTTCATTTTTCGGAGTTTGAACTGAATTGAAGAAATCAGAATATTGGTAATTTTAGTTATAAGGATATCTGTTAAATTTTTGATTCCGGGACGATTAACGAAATACACCACAACGGGTAATTTAACATCAGTATACAAAACTGAATTTTACAATAGAAAATCTTCAATATTATCTAAATCAGAACATGAAATTTTCTGGCGCCGGATACTACATTTTTCATGACTATATTATGCGTTAAATTTCCATGAAATATGTTGCATTTTCAAGAAAAGAACTTTGATGAATATACAACGGAATTCGTTTATAATGATCACAGTGAGTCCGTGTAACTACAATCATCGTAACTGATAGTCATTAAAAGTTATATTTTTTAATCAATCTATACACTGTGACACACGTTCATTAGGGCGGAGCATTAAAAACTTTTTTTGAAATTCTTTTCGACCCAGCGCGTTAATATTATGGAGTGCTTCCAAAAACATACGTAAAAAATTTCAGATTGATCAATAAATATCTTCCGGTTCCACTTTGGGGTCTAAATATGCAAAGGTAGACGAAAATGATGTAAATTTTCACATTTCAGTGATTTTTTTTATTTCCGATTTTCTATTCCCGCTAGTTCACAAAAGTTGGAAGAACATATACGAAGCATACGTAAAATATTTTAGATTAATCAATAAATATCTTCCGGTTCCACTTTGAGGTCTAAATATGCAAAGGTAGCAGAAAATCATGTAAATTTTCACATTTCAGTGATTTTTTAATTTTCCGATTTTCTCTTCCCGCTGGCACGAAAAAGTTGGAAGAACGTATAAAAAACGTAAGTGCAAATATGTATAGTAATAAAATAAATAACTTGAGGTTTCACTTTGGTGTCTAAATGTGCGAAATTAGGCAAAAGTGTAAGACAAGTTCAATGTTATAGACAAGCACAAGATAAGAAGGAGAAGAAAGAAATATCGCATGGAACGGCAGTACAATTGGGGTGCGATTTGATTCTGAACCACCCAGGTTCATAAATCTTCATGATAAACTCAGCTAAAGCTTGTAGTTCATTGGAGGAATCTCGTGTATCAATATAAACACGCAAGATTCGGTTAACACTTGTCAACCAGCGGCCATGAGAAAGATTTCCAGGATTTTTATGAGACAAATTCTCAGGACAAATACTATTTATCGTTGCAGTGCAAATATCCAGTAGGTATCTTTTGGTCTGGGCTCAGATCAGTTTTATCTGCAGAAAGAACTGCGGTGTCAATTTTTTTGAAGTCCACAACAAGTAAAAGTTCACAATTCTGAAGTTGTTTTCCAATTGGGCCACAATACGTTTTAGGGCCAGTTGTATCGCCATCCAAGTGCTGCATTAGATGCCTGAGCAGTAGTTCATTACCATGGAGCTGGCACAAGAACCAATGTAAGGATTTCTTACAAAATCATTCTATACGGTGGAAAACACCCCCTTGTTTCCCACGTTTGCCGCAGTCCCATCACCTCGTAAATGCTAACAGTGTATTGAAATCAATATGACATTTTCTGCAAAATTTCATAATACTTTTGGTACTGTTT
>QLNU02003225.1:122572293-122629314 GCA_006491805.2 Dysdera silvatica | reverse complement strand
GTATTGTTTCGAACCGAAATTCATTGGATAAAGAAATCCGTATTATGATGATTACAATAGAAATGAATAAAATATAATGATGCATTACAATCAAAATGCATGATATATAATAGTACATTGGAATATAAATGCATTAAACATAATAATGCATTACAATAAGAATCTATAAAATATAATAAGGCCTTACAATAGAAATGCATAAAATATAATGATGCATTACAATAGAAATTCATAAAGTACAATGATGCATTTCAATCGAAATTCGTAAAATAAAATGATGTATTACTATAAAAACATGTAACCTAATTCTTCACATTTGTAATTCAACTTATTTGATTACATCGAATTGATAAATTTCTAATTGGCTTGCTGTTAATTTTTTTTCTGAGTTGAGTGAAATTTTTCATTGTTCAGGATTGCTTATATATAAATTATAACCCATAATTTTTAGGTATTGAATATATATATATATATATTTAAACAATTTTACAGTAGAGTAATGGCTGAAATGCTCATACCTAGCGTAGGATAAGAAAAAAGTATTTTCGGCCATCCTGGATAAATATACTGAAATTTACCATACCTTAAAAAACGTGCTATTGCCATAAATTCACCGCTGTTTCTCACAATACAACTTAGAAATTAATATTTTGCACCTAACAGGGTACAAAGAAATTTCCCCAGTCCTTCAACAATTTTAAAAGACGTTGTAACATAACACCAGAAATTGGACAGTAGTTTAGTCATTCCTCAATAAACAATATCTAAACAATGGAAACATTTGCGATTGATGTGATACACTGCGCAAAAATATTAGATAAATAAAACACAATACTGTTGCAGTTGGAAATTGCATAATTTAATGCCTTAACAGCTTTTTCAATAGCTTCTTCATACTTTTTTCAAACGAAATACATTTACAAACCAAACAAACTGTTGATTGGTAATGCTGGTCACGGTACCTTACACTTATCTCCGCCTCAAAACCACTTCTCCTGGCGTCATGTGAAATGGTCTTGTTTAATGTGAAAAGCCTTTTCACCAACGTATCCATTTGGGGAGCTCTTCATTCTCTGACTAAACGCATTCAAGAATTTCACTATCCGGAGTTTGAAATCAATGAACTAACACATCTCACCGAGCTTTTCATCCTCCACACCTGTTTCTCCTTCCAAAACAAGTTATTTAAACAGACTAACGGTCTCGCAATGGGCAATCCACTTTCTCCTCCTCTTTATGATATTTACTGTGTGGAAGAAAATATCCATAACATCATTTCATTTAAATGTTAGCTTCAATATGTTGATGACATGTTTGTAATCCCCACTGATGAACATATCAACCTCGACTACGCACTCGCTTCACTCAATTCTGTTGATCCAAACATACAATTTACGTTTGAAGCGGAATGTGACTTACAATTAGCCTTTTTAGATGTCCTCATAACGCGTTCATCCAACGGTTTTCGAACAAGTGTATTTCGAAAGCCTGGTTCTGTTTGCTCGCCTTCGCATGTGGCCTCAGCCCATCCATTTTCTCAAAAAATGAGTTCATTCTTCTGGCTCACTTCCAGAGCTCTCACACATTCATCTTCACAAGATTCACTCAACAAAGAAATCGCCCATCTAAAAGAAATTGCTATTTACCGTGGATTCAGTACTTCTGTTATCGACCACACGGTCAACAAATTCAAAAATAAATGCATCTTACAATCTTCGACGGTTTCGCAGGACTCCTCGCCTCAAAAAGAGACAGTGTACATCCCGTTTGTACCTGGGGTAGCATCCAACATCGCTTCCATCCTACGGGTTTTTAGTTTCCGGGTTCTCTTCATCCCCATCAGCAAAATTGGAATTTCCCAGTTTAAAGATCTCATTCCGGATTTTAACAACTCCGGTATTTACAAGATTGTTTGTCAAGACTGCATAAAATGCTACGTGAGCCAGACACGAATGGTATTGCGATTTAGGGTCAAGGAACATGAAAATTATGCATAAAAACAAGATTTGCTTAAATCTTCTATCACCCAGCACTGTTGGAATCAAAACCATTGTTTCTCCTTCCATAATGCCCGAAGCATTGAACGCGTTCACTTTCCGTCTGACCCTAATTTTTTTGAAGAATTCCACATATTTCAAATGGGCAATGGAGCTATCAACGATCCTAGTGAAAGCATATTTTTTGCGGAATGCTACAAAAAACTGTTGCCCCATTAACTGTATTTAAAATCCTCATCAGTTTAATTTTGACTGCTTTTCTGAACATTTCCACTGTCTCGGTGATCAGCGTTGTATCCAGAGACGTTTCTCCTATCCCAGTGAAAAACGGTTATTTTTCTCCGAAGCATTACTTGTAACTCGTATAATGAAAACCGTGACCATCATTACCAATCAACAGTTTTTTTGGTTTGTATATTTTGTTTGAAAAAAGTATCAAGAAGCTACTGAAACAGCTGTCACGATTTCAAATTATGTAATTTCTAACTGCGACAGTATTGTGTTTTATTTACCTACTATTTTTGCACAGTGTATCACAGCAATCGCAAGTTATTCATTCCTCTAGTGGCATGAATGAAATACTCTTTAGTTGGATTTATGGTTGCTGTTTAATTCATGTACTCTCTATTGAACCTAATAAAGTGAATTGTGATAAGTGTTGGAAAAATAAAGAGTTAGGTGGGCGTTTAATTTTTGAATACATGTTTAGAAATATTTAATGCTAAAGATGATTTAAAATATATGGCATAAAAAATCCAATGGAACAGATATATATTATCACCAACCATTATTAATCCACTGCAGGATGGAGGTCTCTTCATTATCACACTCATATACGTACTACGGTGAAAGGAATACAGAGGAAGCCTTCTTAAGCTCCCGAAGTTGGCCAGCCAAGTTGGCAAGATGTAGTACCGTGTCTTGGGGCTACTCAAGCCGCTGGGGGAACTTAAGCCATTATGCTGGGTAAATTTCGTACACTGATTCTGGCAACACTGTTTTGAGTTTGATTGTTAACTTTCATGCCATCAATTCCATATTTTGACGAAGCTTTGGGCCACATATTTTAATAGTGTGTGTGTTTTAAAATTAAGTTTATAAACCTTTATTTGTATTTAGGATAATTTCGTCATAAATTTATACAGTCCATAACTTTAATCGCCAAAATCACATTTTTAAGTTAAATTCACTAAAAATATTTTTAAACATAACCTCAAACAATACTCTTAACGTTGTTATACTTCCTAGATTATATTTCCATTTTGTTTTGTTCTTTTCCTATATTTTTAAATTCATTGTGGTTTCCTGCATGGAGTAACGAAGTCCATCAAACAACATTGGCTTTTGCCGTCCTCATCCAGGATAAGGACGTCATCTTTTTCTCTCCTAAACAAAAACAGATCTAGTTTGAGCTTGTTTCTACGTGGGTGTCGAAAATTATTGAGTAAAAATAAATCCCCCCCACGAAAACTCACAAAAACTCGCCCCGGAGGCTTTGTGTGTTGACAATTATTTGGCAATTGTGTAATCCCCGAGAAGGTTAAAAATATCTTACATCCTTATATACGGAGAAAGAGGGAGTTGTTCCTGTCCTCTTTCATCTAGCATTCAAGACACTCCGGGCTCAACGGAGGGACCCTGGTTCGAATCCAGGAGGAGGACGGCGTCTCTCTTTCTCCAAAAACAAAAAAGCTCTAGCTTGAGCTATTTATACATGGGTGGTGAAAATTATTGTATAAAGCCATTATGCTGGGTAAATTTCGAACACCGATTTTGGTAACACATGTTAAATCAAACATCTTGAACTTTTTTTTAGTGTCAATTAAACATCCGAAACACTAAAAATATAAAAGGAAAATATTCTTACATTACTATTTTTACTAATAAATATCTTGAGCAGTATATGTACATTTATTTTAGCCCTTTATATGGATTTTGATACCCCATCATCAACTAACCTAAGTCAAACATTGAATTCTTCTGCTGGCTTTAGTTACCCCATATTGAGAGGTAACTTAAGCCACAATGTTTATTTTTTGTTTTTGTTTTGTTTTTGTTTTATATGTTTTTTAACATACATGTTGTAGAAGACTTTCATACATCTGAACATAGAGTGTAACTGTAGACCCAAGTTTTATAATAACTAGTTAATCTCTAAAGTAAATGATGTTGAATTGGCAGATGTTTTAAATTGAAAAGTGGCTTCAGTGTTCACTGAGATACGGCACCTATAGATTAACGAAAGTCTGAACTTCGGTTACCACAGCCGAAATGCTGAGCTACGGCGGCTCTCGTTGTGTCACCTCAGCCCCTTGCGGAGTGGGAGAGTTACCGGGGCTGCTTGGAAGCGGCGCTCTGTCGAGTGCTGTATTCTTGGCAGAAGACAACTGTGGGACATTATATATTTTATATACATATTATACAGTATATATATACAGTAGAACCTGGAAAGTTGGCCACCTGAATGAAGTGACCACCTGTCTCTGATGACTATTACCGTCGAGTACCAAAGGTGGTCATTTTAGGCAGGTTCTACTATATATCATCATCATCATCATCATATTCAACCATTATCTATCCACTGCTGGATGAAGGTCTCTCCAAATGCTTTCCACACAAGTCTATCCTGAGCAATTCGCTTCCACGTCACCCCAACCTGTTTTCTTATTTCATCCACCCATCTAGTTTGAGGACGTTTTCTAGGTCTTCGGTGGTCTCTTGGAATCCAGTTCAGAATTTCTGTTGTCCATCGTTGATCAGTTCTTCTTGCAATATGCCCAGCCCATCGCCATTTCAGCCCTTTTACTTTAACAATGATGTCCTCTACTCTAGTTTGCTCTCTCACCCAAGTGTTTCTTTTTCGATCTCTCCTAGTTATTCCAAGCATGCACCTCTCCATGCTCCTTTGCGTTGTCTGTAACTTTCGTATTGCTCCAACTGTTAGACTCCATGTCTCTGATCCATAAGAGAGGACTGGCAATACACACTGGTTGAAGACCTTTCTTTTTAGACACAAAGGCAATTTCCCCTTCAGGATAAAACTGTTTCTTCCAAATGCACTCCAGCCAAGTTTAATACGTCTGTTGAGTTCTTTCATAATGTTGCCATCCATTGAAATCAGCTGGCCAAGGTAAATATATGAATCAGCAATTTCTAGCTCAATGTTGTCAACTTGTATTTTTGTTTCCTCTACGAAATTATTGAACATGATCTTAGTTTTTTGTAGGTTCATCTTGAGTCCAACTTCTTTACTTCTAGTTGAGAGCTCCTGTACCATGTCTTGGAGTTCTAATGGGTTCGTTGAAAAAATAACAATGTCATCAGCAAACCGCAAATGATTTAAATATTCACCATTTATTTTTATTCCCTTGTTATTCCAATTTATCTGCTGAAAAATCATCTGTAAAGCTGAAGTAAAAAGTTTTGGAGAAATGGTATCTCCCTGCCTCACACCTTTACCAATTTTGATAGTTTTGGTATCTTTATGTAACCGAAATTTTGCACTTGCATTTTTATACACACGTTTCACCATGTCAATGTACACATCCTCAATGTCTGTTGATCTTAAAGAGTTGATGACTGCTGATGTTTTAATAGAGTCAAAGGCCTTCTCATAGTCAATAAATGCAACACACAATGGAAGTTCATATTCATGTGTTCTTTCAATTAATTCTCTTAATACTTGAATATGGTCCACTGTACTGAATCCACTTCGAAATCCAGCTTGTTCTCTTGGTTGAGCTGCATCTAATTTTTTCTGCAGGCGATGTGTTAGCACTTTTGTGAAGATTTTATAAATAGCAGGTAACAAGCTAATTGGTCGGTAATTTTTCAAATCCTCTTTATCACCTTTTTTATGCAAAAGAATTACTGTTGCAGAATCCCATTGGTTTGGTATGTTACCGCTGTTAAGACATTTGGTAAAGAATTTTGCAAGTATGTCTTCTACATATTCTCCAGCTTCTTTTAGGATATCTAATGTAATACCATCATCACCAGGGGCTCTTCCTTTCTTCATATTTTTTATTGCAAATGAAACTTCTTCTTTTAAGATTTTAGGAGCTGTTCCTTCGACTATTTCAATGTCTTCGTTTAATTCACTGTTACTTTCGTATAGATTTTTGTAGAATTCTTCAACTCTTCTAAGTATTTCTTCCCTATTTCTTGTTACGGTGCCATCCTCTCCTTTTAATGCAATGATGTGTTTCTTCCCAACAGATAAACTTCCTTTAACAACCCTAAGGCTCTTGTTATTTTCAATGGCTTTCCTTACTAGCTCACAGTTGAATTTTCTTATGTCTTCTTTCATGCTTTTGCGCAGAGTTTTACAAAGTTCTATGTACTCAATCCTGGAACTGGTATTTCGATTGTCCACCTTCATATCTCTTCGCCTTTTCATGAGCTGTTTCGTCTTCTCAGATAATTTGCTATTGTGCTTTTTACAGGTTACACCACCAATTTCCCCAGCAGTTTCAACTATTGTCTTAACAATGTTTTCATTTGCTTCTGAGATATCACTTTCATCAATAAGTCCTTCCAGTGCAGAAAAGCGATTTTTTAATTCCAACTTGAATGCCTCGGTATTTACTTTCAGTTTCATTAGATCCACCCTCTTACTTACTTGTTTCCTAATGAGCTTCTGTCGTTCTAATTTAGTATTTAAGTGCACTTTACATCTCACCATTCGATGATCACTTCCAGTATTAAATCTGTTCAGTACACTGCAATCTTCAATAATTGATTTCTTGTTTGCCAGGATATAGTCAATTTCACTAGTTCCCCCATTTGGGTGTTTCCATGTCCATTTTCTTTGCGGTTTCTTCTTAAAAAATGAATTCATGATGCTAAGATTTTCAGCTTCTGCAAATTCGATGAGTTGATCGCCACGTTCATTCCTTTCCCCATATCCGTATTTACCAACCGATGTCTCTCCTTGTTCCTGTTGTCCAATTCTTGCATTGAAATCCCCCATGATGAGCTTGATATGTTGTTTCCCTTTGGTGTGTAACTCTTTGATTTCTTCATAAAATTCTTCAACCTCTTCGTCGGTATGGCTTGATGTTGGTGCATATACCTGTACTATTTGAAGTTGGTATCGCTGGGTTAGTTGAACAACGAGCCTCGCTGCTCGATCTGACGTGCTTTCGACTTCAAGAAGGTAGTCTTTAATTCTTTTGTTGATTAAGAAGCCAACACCACTTGTTCTTCCAGTTTCCGTTCCTCTATAATAAAACAAATGTCCACTTTTAAGTTCCACCAACTCTTCACCTTTTCTTCTAACTTCACTGAGTCCTACAATGTCCCATTTGATCTTGTCAAGTTCTTCTTCCAATTCCTGAAGTTTTGCTTCAGAAGCAAGGGATCGTCCATTATACGTTGCCAAGGTCAATAACAAACGGCAGCCTGGGCCATTCCAGTGATTCTTAGCACCCCCTGCTTTCATGCCACACTGACCGCTGCCTTGATCAGGAGCACTCCAGCACCTGGAGACTAGGGGCCATGGTTTCTGGTGTGTCAACATAATGGAGGAATTAGCCATAATTTCACCACGCTGGCTAGACGGGTTGGTGAATTAGCCCTCCCCTTCCGCCTTTCTATCCGTGTAGCAAATATTAATTTGCCACATAAATAGAAAGCTCAGCCTGCACCACTTGAAGGCGGGGTAGGACACTAGGTTACTGGCCTGGCCGGTTCCACACATCGTCACATACGTTCAGCGTGTGGGTCTCCTTCCAGTTAGATACCAGCAACCCTTTTGCAGGCCATATATATATATATATATATATATATATATATATATATATATATATATACAGGGTGGTTAGTAAAGTCCTTATACACGCAGATAACTGTCGAATGGAGAGAGCTATATGTATGAACGTGATGTATATAGTAAAGTGACTATGGCTACAAGATCAGACTGCGTACAGCGTCCCTAGCGGAAAAATTCAGAACTTAGAGCTGCTATCTCCAAACTATTCAAGATAAGGGCAAAAAGTCAATTACAAAGTTGTTAAGCACTATCTAGTTAGTATGAAACGATTTTTTTCACCACCTTCAAGGCACATTTCACACTTTTCACGGCAAAAATCGTGATTTAGGAAGTTTAAGTGCTACAGGATGCCCCTGCGTGACAGCTTTCCCTTCGTACAGCTCTGCGTGGAGGAGAAACTTCGGGTCGGGGCGATACTTTCATTGCACACATAATGTCGTCACAAAGCGCATGATATGCAAATGTGTACGCTACGTCATACGTTATCGGTAAGCATAAAATACTGGCCACGCAAGGAGTGTAAGACAGTGTGAGAAGTGAAACCGTGCGTTAAACGTCTGTAGTTACATAGTACATGGCGAATTATTCCAACAACGAGTATTGCGAGATGGTGCTGTTATATGGGGAATGTGGTCGTAATGCAAGAGAAAGTGCACAACAATATGCCGTACGTTTTATTTTGGGACCCCATCCGACTGCAATGACCATCACTAATGTGGTTCGACGGCTGAAAGAGACGGGTAGCCTTACACCTCGTCCCCGTTCAGGTCGCCACGCATGTGTAAGTCAGGGTGTGCAACCAGAGGACGTTTTAGCTTATGTTCTGGCCCACCCACGGTGCAGTTCAAGAGAAGTTGGTATGATGTGTGGCCTAACAGGCCGTCGTGTGCGGCAAATCTTGCAGCAAGTGGGAGCTCACCCCTACTATGGAATACTGCTGCAGTCACTAGTTCCAGGAGATGCTGAGCGACGTTTTAATTGGTGAAACTTCGTTACGAACACCTTAGATATGCAGCCGAATTTTTTAGCGAATGTCCTTTGGACGGACGAGTCAAAATTCATCCGCAACGGGGTGTTAAATAGATATCACGACCATTTTTGGGCCCTCGAAAATCCTTCATGAGTCATACATCAGGTGCGGTGGTCTGTTAATATGTGGTGCGGTATTTGAACAACACACTCGTTGGACTTGTGTTCTACGAGGGCACATTAACGGGACGTCGATATTTGCAGCTGCTACATAGCGTACTATCGGATATTTTGCATGATGTTCCATTGAGTGAGCGGAGAACCATGTGGTTCCAACATGACGGCGCTCCTCCTCCTCACCATCCAACAGAAGTACAATTATTATTATCCCAAACCTTCCGCCAACAGGTCATTGGCTAGGGTGGTAGTGTGAGCTGGCTGTACGGTCACCGGACCTTACCCCATTGGATTTCTTCCTTTGAGGCATCTCAAAAGACAGGTCTATCACACCTAACCGACGACTGTGGACAATGTCGGCAGTCGCATTACCGATGCCTGTACAAGCGTCACGTACAGTGCTGCTGAATGCACCAGGAGAAACGCTCTACCGGACATAAACGTATATTGTGGCCGACGGTGGCCACACGTAATGAGCACACATAATGACACACAGTAATACGCTGTTCACATTTGCCGAACCAAATACTCACATATTAGCGTTTGACGTGTTCTATTCCCGCAATTCATGTACCATTTTGTACTGCATCAGTGATACGAGACAACTTTGTAATTAACTTTTTTTTTTCCGTTTCTTAAATCGATTTCGAGATAGCAGATCTACGTTCTGAATTTTTCCGCTAGGTATGTAATGTCAACTGATGATGTTAGAATGGAAAATATAAATGTAAAAATGGCATGAAAATAAAATTTGTATTTGTACGCTGCACGCAGTCTCACCTTGTAGCGCATAGTCACTTCACTCCGTATACAGTACGTACATATACATCATATTCATGCATCTATCTCTCGCCGTTTGACAGTTATCAGCGTGTATAATGACTTTACTAAACCACATTAAAAACCGTGTGTGTGCAATGAAAGTATCGCCCCTACCCAAAGCTTCCCCTCTATGCATAGCTGTTCGCAGGGAAGCTGTCACGCAGGGGCGTCCTGTACCCCTTAAACTTCCTGAATCACGATTTTTGCCCTATTAAGGTGGTGAAAACAAAATTGTTTCGTACTAACTAGCTGGTGCTTAACAACTTTGTAATTGACTTTTTTACCGTATCTTGAATAGTTTTCGAGATAGCAGTTCTAAGTTCTGGATTTTTCCGCTAGGGGCGCTGCACGCAGTCTCATCTTGTAGCGCATAGTCACTTTCCTTTACCTATGCATTACGTTCGTACATATAGCTCTCTCCGTTAGACAGTTATCTGCGTGTATAAGGACTTTACTAACTATCCTGTACATTCATGCATACATACAGACAGACAGGCGTGCATTAATTAATTAATGAGGATTAATGTTTCAATTGGCGGCACTGAATCACATTCGCCGGACAAGAACCGTACTTTTCCGCTCGAAAGAGAAAACGTGGAAACCCAGTTGGAAAAGAAAGATGATTTCCCACTTGCCAACTACAAAAAATGAGTAGTAAGTACCAACCAAATTTGTTGAACCCTGACAATTAGAACTGACCAAATTGTTTTCGGACCAAATCAATCATAGAGGATCAGTAGGGTAGTAATTCAAAAATGATTGTAAGCTCAAGTGTAATTATGAGTTTGGGGAGCAAATGGCTCTACAGAAAATCATTAGAGAAAGTAATGTGTATTTATATCCAATGGAAAATGCTTGTACCCGAAAGCCCCCACCCCATTTTCCTACGCCACTGTAGAGGACCACAGTGTTCGACATATTGTACTCAGACACTTTCAACGATATACTTCCACAATATAGTTCGAACGGTTTTTACGGAACGTACAATCCGAACTAAATTCCAAACAAAGAACGTCCTATTTCCACTGAAAAAGTAATTAACGAATTCTCTCCATATCATAGTTCTTCATTGTTTTCTCGAAATATAATTTACTTAATTTTTGCTACGGTTTGTTATATTAATAATGAAAGAATTGTTAATTTGACACGCATATGCCCTGTCGACAATAGATTACCTTAACAATTTTAATTTAAGAACAGCAAACCAAATAACCAGCTTCACTTTTTGTTAAAAGGCATACTCTACCAGGTCTTTTGAACTGACGGAATGGCTCATCCTATTCTGCTCCGGAATTATGCTCTCTACTATAATTTCGGGCCCTTTTCTCTAATGTAGTGGCATAGCGTTCACCTAAAGTACCATGGACTCGGATGCGACTCCGAATGGTGCCAAACAGAAAAAAAAATGCTTACCGACTAACTAACTGCTCTCACTGTAGTCCGGGGGTTTGTTACCAAACCTCGGGTTTGGTAATAACGGTTTGTTTAAACAACGGAGGTTTGAATTTCTCCGAAACCTGTGAGTTCCTACGTAGTTTTACGTCATTTGTATTGAAACACCAGAAAACGAACATAATATAATTCAAAATGCCTTTTTTAGGATAAAGTATTAAATTGTTGGATGATCTGAAAAAGGAAGAGAAGCTTGATTGAATAATTTGATTGCCTTGAATGTGAGAAGAAAATGTTGCATTTAATTAAAAAAATCTGATGCATATATGATTGCCTTAAATTGTTTTATTATTAGAAATGATTTTTTTAGTCCTAATTATTAATTCATGGAAATTATTGTACAACAACTCGCAGAAAGAAAATAATTTGCGGAAACCTGATGAGGCACGATACCGTGTCTCTTCTTCGCCGGGTAAGTGCTGGAACCTCTAAGCTACAGGTGACCCGTAATTCCTCTTCCTACGAGCGTATTTAAGCTTCTCACTGTGAACTGGTTATCCTCGGAAAATGGACTATACTATGATTGCGATTTAAATAACCGAGAACAGTTTTTTTAGCTTAGGAGTTAGAGCACTTCTCAGGCAAAGAAGAGACGTGGGATCGTACCCCACCAGGTTTCCTAAAATTTCTTTTCTTTCTGCGAGTCGTTCTTCCACAATTTCCATATATTCATGGTTAGGATGAAACGTCGTTTCTAAAAACCTCATGAGTTTTGTTTTCCGACTATTGCTTATTCAAAAAAACTGGTCTCGGTTGATGTTTAAATCGCAGTCACAGTACAGCCAATTTTCCGAAAATAACTACTTCACAGTGAAAAGCTTTTTTAAATACGCTCGCAGGAAGAGGAATGACAGGTCACCTGTAGCTTAGCGGTTAGAGCATTTCTCCCGCAAAGAAACGACGTGGGATCGTGCCCCGACAGGTTTTCGCAAACTTTTTTTTCCGCGAGTCGTTGTACCATTGTTTATTATCGTTGGGAATTAATAATTTTCATTTAATCCCGACAAAAAGGAATGCATTCCCGAGGAACAGTATTAAAAATTATGTGTTATAAAAATTTAACTGCGATATAGCGAGTGTGAATTCCATTTTATTTCTGAACGCATTAAGCTAAACGTCGACATTACGAGTATTGCCTATAAAAGGATAATTAGAATAGAATCCTGAGTATTATGGCCGCTTTTAATAGTCAAGTGGAAAATTACATGTAATAATGCAGCTGCTTACGACGTATGCACCTTTTGCGTGCATACCGTTAAAACTAATCTATTTGACAGAGCATTAAAATTTAATCCCGAACTCAGGCGTTGGGAAAGTGAGAACGGCCATGTAGTCCACTAATGTAATGAAATGTGTGTCGCAATTACTGATCGTCATCATTCATTATTCCACATGGCTTTCTAGGAGCATATATATAGCATGCCCACGCAACTGCTGCGTAAATATGAAACAGCGTGGTTTCTAAAACTACGTAATGGGTGAACAAATAGTCACACCTATATACACACACTGAAAATGAAAATTATTATTCACATACTATCCGTCGTTTAAAACGAAGACTTACCGTTGTCAATAAAGTAGAGTATAAGAATTGATTGGTTGTCGAGCAGGCATGTAGGCAAGATGAGGGGGCATCTGGAGTAAGGCAAAGGGTATATATAGGGAAAAGGGTACCCGTGGATCGGGTATATATATCAGTAATATATATAAATATTTAATATCTGTACACTCTGAACGACATTTGTATTAAAGCCAGGATTCTTAAAAGCAGAGAATCAAACTTATTGATTCAGGGCAGATAATCAAAACGACGAAGATTCATCTCAACTGTTAAATTTCTGGGAGCTTCATGCTCAGCGGCAGCCCGTGGGTACTCAGAGTACGGGAGGTAGAATAGTTGGAAATTAGTGAGAAAACTGTAGCTATAATCAAGTATCTGACGCTGTGAGAAAAAACAACTGCCTCGTATCTGAAGACCCAATTTGACAGCGATATTGAATTGAATAATATTGCTCAATTCGAGTGCTTTCACTAACCTGGTCACAAAAATGGTACCACAAGCGATGTCGCAAATGATTGTGACAGCAAACACCTATACCATGTACCTTTCTTTAAATACATAGCAATGGAATATATAAATGTAGAGAATGAAAAGATATCGCAATTGGAACAGAGAATTCTCATAAATTCAGGTTCCCAATACAACACACCGACAGAAGTAAACATGTGGCATAGAACACATGGGTATGGGACTTCGCTTACTTCAAAAGTTTTCTGACATAAGCTGAAGTTGTGCTTTCTCATATCCCTGAAACATTCTGTCGATAGCTACAGCCACGTGGACTGACTTACCAATCATTCTCATGTTTTCATCACCACATATTTTCTGCAGGATAATAGCATCTTTCAAAATACAATGCTCCACTGTATCGATTTGGATTGTCTGGAGGAACATTAAACCGAATTTATCACTTTAAAGTATCTAGCTCTGATAATACAACGTTGTGTTTTGTAATATTACTCCTTTAATATCTCAGTTTTTAAAAATATAAATTGTTGAAATTAAACGATTATAACATGTAGCAATTGTTTTACTATTCACAATATTCTAATATTACAAAATAACTAATGTAAGTCTAAAATATAAATATAATTAACGGGTTTAATGATTAAAAGTATAATAGAACATTTACATTGTTGTACCGCTGGATGTTGGTGGTGGTAGAGAGGGAGATCTAGTCGAAAGAGTAATGGTAGTAAAAGAATATATAGTCATTTTTCAATTCTCGTCTAGGGCGGCACAACACCTAGAAACGACTGAGTTGATGGGATGATTGTGTTTCAGTGACAGAATAGAGGAGTTCGCGGTTTCAAAATCTCGAAGTTTTCATTTTAAAATGATGTACTTGCGAATACGTTCCCATTCTGCATAAAGAAATTATATTAATTGCAAAAATAAATGATTCTTCTTATTATAAATTCTTTTTTATATATAACTAGAAGTTATGGCATCCACACAGCGCAAAACCAAGCCGGGACGTAGAGCCCCGCGCGAGCCCTTGTTTTCACCCTATCGCTTAAAACACGGGTGCCGTTAACAGTAGGGGACCCGTCCCCTCAAATGTTGGTGTTAGGGTTCCATATCTCTTCAATTTCAAACAAAATGCCTTCTACTGGCAAAATGTCCACCCCTCCAGCAGTTTTATGCCGTTGGCGCCAATGGCTTAAAACACCCAGCTGGGCATCTGGCTTTGCTTCTTTTGCTGGTTTCGGCCATACATGAGTTACAAGCGTAACTATTCACATCATTCTTATGCACTTTTAAGTTTCTGGATAAATTCGACAGTTTCAGACATGTTCTATTAGTTTCTACATTTGTCGCAACAGCATTTACGTCCTCATTGTAAATATTCATCCTTTACCATGTTCAACGACTTGCTGACAACGAAAATAAAAATACTTATTTGACTGTGTATCTCGGTTCCCTACGTTATAATTTCTTGGAGTCGGTTGCACATAGTTTGTAGAGGCGGTGGGAGTTGTAATTTGTTGTCATAGTACCATAGCCCGTCACGTTAAGCCGGTACTACTTACCAGTTTAAACTACGTAATCACTCTCACCAAATCGGTGACAAAATACCCTGCACGTGAGTGTTTCAACTATAATTACGTTAACGTGTTTTTGAGCTATTCTGTGATGCTATCGTTTTAAAATATACGGCTGGGGGCCTCGAAATCTCGAACTCGGACAGAGCCACAAAATTCCGTAATCCGCCACTGCTTAGGGGAAGTTCAAGTATTACGTAAGCAATATTTTGGCCATTTCAATCCCCCCTCCCTCAAGCAAAAATTAACATTGGCCAACATAGGAAAATAAGCACCTCGGCAACCCCCCTAAAAGTGCTAGCGTAATACTTGAACACCCCTAATAACGATTTAAAGAGTTAATTTCTCTATTCTTAAGATACCGTTAAAGTCAGAGTTCATTGCAGTTAATACTAAACACGATAGCTTATTTCCTATATAGAATACATTCAATTTGATTCATCTTCATTCAGGGCATAAAAAGCTGTAATCAATTAAACCATAGGATTTTAAGTTAGATAACATTCTATATTTTATGTTAATGAGAACATCCAAAAATAAGAATTAGTAAACATTCTGGGCACAGATCATAAGGCAACGGAATTTGAAAGCCTCAATAAAGCTTTTAATTCTAAAAGTTTATAAATAGCAGAACACAAATTATTTCTTTGCTATGTTTGGTAAAAGAGCGTTTAACGTAATACTGTAAATATATTCACACTTCCTTACATTCATCTTTATTGTCACAATAAACACGATATCTAAATACCGAACGATAAAGTATTTCCTTAAACTCACTTAAATACATTTAAAATAAATTTCATTTAAACTATATCCATTTGTTTTCGCCTTTCTTTCTGTAACACTTATTTTTAGTTCACGTATCATCCATGATTCCTTTACAAAGTTCGAAATTTATTTTAATTATTATGCATACTTCATGGTTGATAAATGACTTGGAGTCCTATAATATATCATAAATAAGGGAGACCGAAATGCTTCCAATTATATACAAAATATATAGATCAAAATACATCGCCAGCCATTGAAATTTAACACTAAGAAGGATATATATATATGAAAGCTGTATGTGTTTAATATGCAATAAAGATTGTGTTATAAACAGAGAACGATTACCAGTACAACGCAGATTTTCGGAATGCAGATTAATCTTTATATATTATTTCATGTTCTAAGCATGTTGATAATTTCTTCAAGCCAATTTGTTTCATTCTTCTTCTTGATGTTACACATTTATTGACCAGTAATATATTTTTGCTTTCTAGTTAAGTACAATTTTCTACTGTGGTTTCAAAATATGTTTTAAAAATGGCGGTTTGTCGTTTAAATATAACTTCAAAATAGTAGGTAATTTTGAGAAAATTTTGCATAAAGCAATCAGCAATGAGATATATATATATATCATCATCATCATCATCATCATATTCAACCATTATCTATCCACTGCTGGATGAAGGTCTCTCCAAATGCTTTCCACACAAGTCTATCCTGAGCAATTCGCTTCCAAGTCACCCCAACCTGTTTTCTTATTTCATCTACCCATCTAGTTTGAGGACGTTTTCTAGGTCTTCGGTGGTCTCTTGGAATCCAGTTCAGAATTTCTGTTGTCCATCGTTGATCAGTTCTTCTTGCAATATGCCCAGCTCATCGCCATTTCAGCCCTTTTACTTTAACAATGATGTCCTCCACTCTAGTTTGCTCTCTCACCCAAGTGTTCCTTTTCCGATCTCTCCTAGTTATTCCAAGCATGCACCTCTCCATGCTCCTTTGTGTTGTCTGTAACTTTCGTATTGCTCCAACAGTTAGACTCCATGTCTCTGATCCATAAGAGAGGACTGGCAATACACACTGGTTGAAGACCTTTCTTTTTAGACACAAAGGCAATTTCCCCTTCAGGATAAAACTGTTTCTTCCAAATGCACTCCAGCCAAGTTTAATACGTCTGTTGAGTTCTTTCATAATGTTGCCATCCATTGAAATCAGCTGGCCAAGGTAAATATATGAATCAGCAATTTCTAGCTCAATGTTGTCAACTTGTATTTTTGTTTCCTCTACAAAATTATTGAACATGATCTTAGTTTTTTGTAGGTTCATCTTCAGTCCAACTTCTTTACTTCTAGTTGAAAGCTCCTGTACCATGTCTTGGAGTTCTGATGGGTTTCTTGAAAAAATAACAATGTCATCAGCAAACCGCAGATGATTTAAATATTCACCATTTATTTTTATTCCCTTGTTATTCCAATTTATCAGCTGAAAAATCATCTGTAAAGCTGAAGTAAAAAGTTTTGGAGAAATGGTATCTCCCTGCCTCACACCTTTACCAATTTTGATAGCTTCGGTATCTTTATGTAACCGAAATTTTGCACTTGCATTTTTATACACACATTTCACCATCTCAACGTACATATCCTGGATGTCTGTTGATCTTAAAGAGTTGATGACTGCTGACGTTTTAATAGAGTCAAAGGCCTTCTCATAGTCAATAAATGCCACACACAATGGAAGTTCATATTCATGTGTTCTTTCAATTAATTCTCTTAATACTTGAATATGGTCCACTGTACTGAATCCACTTCGAAATCCAGCTTGTTCTCTTGGTTGAGCTGCATCTAATTTTTTCTGCAGGCGATGTGTTAGCACTTTTGTGAAGATTTTATAAATAGCAGGTAACAAGCTAATTGGTCGGTAATTTTTTAAATCCTCTTTATCACCTTTTTTATGCAAAAGAATTACTGTTGCAGAATCCCATTGGTTTGGTATGTTACCACTGTTGAGGCATTTGGTAAAGAATTTTGCGAGTATGTCTTCTACATGTTCTCCAGCTTCTTTTAAGATATCTAATGTAATGCCATCATCGCCAGGGGATCTTCCTTTCTTCATACTTTTTATTGCAAATGCTACTTCTTCTTTTAAGATTTTAGGAGCTGTTCCTTCGACTATCTCAGAGTCTTCGTTTAATCCACTGTTTCCCTCATACAGCTTTCTGTAGAATTCTTCAACTCTTCTAAGTATTTCTTCCCTATTTCTTGTTACAGTGCCATCCTCTCCTTTTAATGCAATGATGTGTTTCTTCCCAATAGACAAACTCCCTTTAACAACCCTAAGGCTCTTGTTGCTTTCAATGGCCTTCCTTACTAACTCACAATTGAATTTTCTTATATCTTCTTTCATGTTTTTGCGCAAAGTTTTGCAAAGTTCTACATACTCGATCTTGCGACTGGTATTTTGATTGTCCACCTTCATAAGTCTTCGCCTTTTCATGAGTTGTTTCGTCTTCTCAGATAATTTGCTATTCTGCTTTTTACATATTACACCACCAATTTCCCCAGCAGTTTCAATTATTGTCTTAACAATGTTTTCATTTGCTTCTGAGATGTCAACTTCTTCAATAAGTCCTTCCAGTGCAGAAAAGCGATTTTTTAATTCCAACTTGAATGCCTCGGTATTTTCTTTTAATTTCTTTAAATCCACCCTCTTACATACTTGTTTCCTAATGAGCTTCTGCCTTTCTAGTTTAGTATTTAAGTGCACTTTACATCTCACCATTCGATGATCACTTCCAGTATTAAATCTGTTCAGTACGCTGCAATCTTCAATAATTGATTTCTTGTTTGCCAGGATATAGTCAATTTCGCTGGTTCCTCCATTGGGGTGTTTCCATGTCCATTTTCTTTGCGGTTTCTTCTTAAAAAATGAATTCATGATGCTAAGGTTTTCAGCTTCTGCAAATTCGATGAGTTGATCGCCACGTTCATTCCTTTCCCCATATCCGTATTTACCAACCGATGTCTCTCCTTGTTCCTGTTGTCCAATTCTTGCATTGAAATCCCCCATGATGAGCTTGATATGTTGTTTCCCCTTGGTATGTAGCTGTTTGATTTCTTCATAAAATTCTTCAACCTCTTCGTCGGTATGGCTTGATGTTGGTGCATATACCTGTACTATCTGAAGTTGGTATCGCTGGGTTAGTTGAACAACGAGCCTCGCTGCTCGATCTGATGTACTTTCAACTTCCAGAAGACAGTCTTTAATTCTTTTGTTGATTAAGAAGCCAACACCACTTGTTCTTCCAGTTTCCGTTCCTCTATAATAAAACAAATGTCCACTTTTAAGTTCCACCAACTCTTCACCTTTTCTTCTAACTTCACTGAGTCCTACAATGTCCCATTTGATCTTGTCTAGTTCCTCTTCCAATTCCTGAAGTTTTGCTTCAGAAGCAAGGGATCGTCCATTAAACGTAGCCAAGGTCAATAACAAACGGCAGCCTGGGCCATTCCAGTGATTCTTAGCACCCCCTGCTTTCATGCCACACTGACCGCTGCCTTGATCAGGAGCACTCCAGCACCTGGAGACTAGGGGCCATGGTTTTTGGTGTATTAGCATATTGGAGGAATTAGCCATAATTTCACCACGCTGGCTAGACGGGTTGGTGAATTAGCCCTCCCCTTCCGCCTTTCTATCCGTGCAGCAAATATTAATTTGCCTCATAAATAGAAAGCCCAGCCTGCACCACTTGAAGGCGGGGTAGGACACTAGGTTACTGGCCTGGCCGGTTCCACACATCGTCACATACGTTCAGCGTGTGGGTCTCCTTCCAGTTAGATACCAGCAACCCTTTTGCAGGCCATATATATATATATATATACACACACATATATATGATGCAACATATCAAGCCTATTATTAGGTGAGGAAGCCTCGATGTTAAATCGAGAAGTAGGGCTTGTTTTTCAACTAACCGAGCGATATAAACAACAATAGATTGTTCAGGAATATTCACCGAGGTTAAGTCATATCAACAAAGAGGTCGAAGAATTTTATGGAGAAATCAAACAGTCTCACTCTAAGCGGATACAATACATCAAGCTCATCATGGGGGATTTTAATGCAAGAATTGGACAACAGACACAAGAGGAGACATCGGTTGGTAAATACAGATACTGGGAAAGTAATGAACGTGGCAATCAATTCAAAGAATTTGAAGAAACTGGAAATCTTAGCATAATAAATTCATTTTTTTTTTGGAAGAAACCACAATGAAAACGAACACGAAAACACCCCAATAGAGAAACCAGCGAAATTGACTATATCCTATCAAACAAGAAATCCATTATTGAGGATTGCATCGTACATGGATTCTAACAATTGTAGCAATACGAAAGTTAGAGACAACTCAAGGGGGCATGGAATGGTGCGTACGTGGAATATCTAGGAGAGATCGGAAAAGAAACCCTTGGGTGAGAGTACAAACAGGAGTAGGGGACATCATTGTCAAATTAAAAACGCTGCAATGGTGATGGATGTATCGCAAGAAGAACTGATCAACGATGGACAACAGAAGTTCTTAACTGGATTCCAAGAGACCACTGAAAATCTGACAAACGTCATCACATTAGATGGATGGATGAAATAAGAAAACAGGTTGGGATGACATGAAGCGAATTGCCCAAGATAGACTTATGTGGGAAGCATTTGGAGAGACCTTCATCCTTCAGTGGATAGATAATGGTTGAATATGATGATGATATATATATATATATAGAGAGAGAGAGAGAGAGGTTTCAAATATAGTAAAATTAGAATTGGAGAAAGGAATATTAAAGAAAAATATAAAGAAGAAATAAATGTGTAATTATCTAAGTCTAGCGCTCATTGAGCCACTGCTATATAATGGATAAGTTATAGTGAAAAATAGCAAATACATATATAAGATGAAAAAAATGGGGGGTGGGGGCGAGTTAAATAAAAAAAAGAGGTTGAATAGAATTAAAGTAAGAGAAAAGATTAATATAATGTACATAGTTCAAACATATATATATATACAAATATAAACATACAAATATATGTATACACACACATATAAATACGATGTAACATAAGCATGTATCTCTCTGAATACTACTGGCTTATCTGATTTACTTGTATTTTGCGACATACCTCCAGAAAAGGCGCCAAGCATGTAATCCTAGAAAAGGCCCCTGACGACGGTTCTGGGGCTGCATGCTTATATTACGTCGTATTTATATGTGTGTGTACATATATTTGCATGTTTATATTTGTATATAAGTATATGTTTGAACTATGTAAATTATATTAATCTTTTCTCTTACCTTAATTCTATTCAACCCTTTTTTTTATTTAACTCGCCCCCACCACCCATTTTTTTTCATCTTATATATGCATTTGTTATTTTGCACCATATATATATCACCCCAACCTATTTTCTTATTTCATCTACTCATCTGGTTTGAGGGCCTTTCTTAGATCTTCTGTGGTCTTTTGGAATCCAGTTGAGAATTTCAGTTGCTTATTGTTCATTTCTTCTAAGAAACGAGTACATAAATAATTTTTAGTTTATATTTCGTTTACCTAAATTTAATGTCTATGCAAAACTATTTACAAACATAATTAGCTGTTCGTAAAATGTTTCATTCATTGTTTTTATGCTTTCTTCTTTTATTCATTCCTTAAAAGGCCTATATTTTTTTAAGTTTTGCAGCGGAAGTCACTAAATAATTGGATATTTTGTCTAAAAGTAAAATGAAGGCAAAGTCCATGGAAAATACCTATCCAAGTGAAGAAAATCCTTCTAAACCCCTGACTGGAAAAAAATGGAATAAAAAAGCGGGTTGTGGTATTTTTCGTTTATTTAGTTGGTTTTTCTCCCTCACTATCCTTTGTTTTGGAAACAAGCGATTTTCTTTGGGAAAGTCGTCGCACAGGGGAAATCCCAAAGACGATAGCACACCAAGCGTGTAATTTAGAGATTTTGAGATGCCGGAATCGACCAAGCGGTTAACATCCATCCACCTTTATAGGATTGAAAATGTCAAATAGGAGAGTTGTGAAAGCATGTCATCTTACAAACGCTTAATCTTTAGCTGGTACCTAAAGATCTCGGAATTTTGTTTATCTATTTTCACTTTTCAAAAGAAAGGATATATGCATCTGAAAAAACTTGGTTTTCCAAACTTTTTTACTTTTTCTCCCTTTTCTAGAGTTTTCTTACAGAAAGAGAACTGATAAAGAACAAGGAAGTTTACTTTCAATTGAAATTAAATCAGGGGTGATTTATTAAAATAGGAGCTCCAATTTGCCTCTTTGATTTCTGCAGTTGAGAATAAATCGTTATTTTATGCAAGATGAAACATGGGCCTAGCACTACATTGATTACATTTATAAGTAAAGTCAAAGTTACAAGAGAAGTAAAGTTTACTTATTTACTTTACTACGTTTGCAATGCCGATTTTTGCTTATTAAATCATTATTTGCTTCTTTATACTAAAGGAAGTATTTTTCAATACTTTTATTAGTCAGCATAAATTTACAACAATTCTAATATATCTACGAGTTATATCAAGAACTAAAGCCCTTCAGGACTCTATGACAGTAAGTCTACTTGCTAAATGGAGGGAAGAACTTACCAGAAGAGAAATGGAAGCGAGAGAAGAGATGGCTATTGGGCATGAACTCTCTAATACAGTCTGAAGGACATTGAATAGGTTAAGGGTTGGTGTACCGAAATGTAAGGCGATCTTGATCAAGTGGGTACTTCAATTGACAGAGACATGAAGTGCCATTGTGGAGAAATTCGAAGTCCAGCACACTTGCTGATCTGTCTGCAGTTCGGAGAACTATGTTCCATGGGCGACTTTTTTCAGGCCAATGATAAAGGCTGTAATAGCGGCAAGTTTTTGGAATTGTTAAATTTGATCTGGACACGGAAACAAGTATATATCGTGCATATTCACGTTTTGTTGCTTTTCCTCATAAATTGCGTTAAATGATATATTTTGTAATGATATGAAGGTCTTACAATTTCAAAACATGAAAAGAATTTTTAATAGGCAAAAAATTCACGTCTATACTTTCTGCCGCTACGAGATATTTCGAGTGCGCGATCTGAGGACTAAATTCATTTTCCAACTCTACCTACTACTTAAACGTCTCAAAGGACCAAAACCCATTTAAACGAATGAAATTAAGTAGTAGGAATTGTGCTTTAGGAAAGTTAGAGCGTCGGAATTCTTATCCTGCATTCAGTTTCCAAGCACATAACCGGTCAAATTCTCCCAATCTACCTCTTCATGTAGAACACACAGACAAAATATCTTAACCAGTTTAATTGTTAAAAATTTTACATCATCTGTATATCCTCTCCCTTTCTAGTTAACCTATGAAAAACTTTATGCTGTACCAAATACTTTCGCAACCTATAATACAGTATACAGTGAAGCAATGACTTTCTTTACATCGTTTTTCAGTTGACTTTTCTTATAGCAGAATACGACATGGCTTGCTGTAAGAGCCTGCACAGATTGGGTTTTTTAACTCAACAAAACATTTAGCAGCTTTACAATCGGAAAATTTGACCTTCTGCGTCGTGTCGTATAGTGTTAGTGTTAAAATTTGTTTTTTACAGCTATTGACCGAAGGTATTTACCTTAAAATAATATCTAAATAGTTAAACGATATTTAAATATGCGTTATGTGACTGAATATGAAATGCCAACTTTTAAATCCCAAATTAGCATTTATTTAATTTATACCCATGATCCAAAAATCCATTTAAGCAGAAAGATAAACACAGAATTGAACATAAAAGAAACACTAATTTAATAACAATAAGGAGGTAATAAGATTTACAGTTATAATTTCTTTTCCCGAGAAAAAAAAACAGTTAAATGTATTACTAGGAGAATTAATCAAGTGGTCAGTTCACAATTTCAGTCAATGTGAAAGCGATTCGTGCATTAAAATTTATTAATTCACATAATAATATTACATACTGCAACACACCAAAACGATTTTTTTTTAATTAAGAGGGTAACATTTAATAAGCATTCTCATTCCTTTTAGGAATTAATACTATTGAAACCAATAAATATTACACTAAATCTCAATATCTCTCTCACATTATTACACAAAATATCCATCAATAGCCGATTTCCCAATAACCTAAATTTTAATAACTACTTAGGAAAGGGAACAACTGCA
Source organism: Dysdera silvatica (assembly GCA_006491805.2). Taxonomy (NCBI): domain Eukaryota; kingdom Metazoa; phylum Arthropoda; class Arachnida; order Araneae; family Dysderidae; genus Dysdera; species Dysdera silvatica. Next base: position 122,605,521 of record QLNU02003225.1, on the reverse strand, counting down.
GCTCCTAGCATCCTCTAGCTGGATAGGCCCCTTTCTGGTCCACCAGAAGGGGTATTCCACGTTCATGCTGACAGGTGGTAGATGACTTATGGTTCTTGGCATTCTTCAACCGTGATTCTGCTGGCTCATCAAGTAGATTCTCCATTTATTTATTCATCGAAGTCCAGGTTATTAGTAGATCAAAATAGGTGATGAACCAAGGCTAAGTTTTCATCTTATGATGCCCAAGTCTTTGTGTCCTAGGACACCATTCCCGCGTAAACTTTGGGGAGAAGAGTGTGCGTTTAAAGACTTGGCTTAGGCCCCTATGATAACATCTTAGGGCAAGATTTTTGAACAGAGTGACCGTTGAACTCTCCTCTAATTCAAGCGCCCGAATGACGAATTGTCGCCAAGTACTGTCCATTAGCTCGTCAAACCATTTAATTTTGGCGTAAAGAGAGGCTTTGTCGCCAGGAAGCTGGAATGCAGGTCTTCCTTAGCAATGTTTTCTAATCGTGAGAAAAGTTATTTCCACGTATAGGCAGGGTACAGTGGGGGCATTACAGATCACTATTTATGTGACAGAAGTTTATGGAACTTACATTTGCATCTGTGTCCGTAGAAGTTTCGGGTAATTACATACAACTGAAGTAGCAGAGATAATGAAGGTTTCGTCCGGCTTTTGTCACTAGTCGACTGGGAGAAGTGCAATTTTATAGCTTGAGAGGTCAAAGGTGAAATAAGGTCCGGCGTTCTCACTATACCAGTCTCATTAAAGAGGTGAAAATGGCGCAATCTTGAAGGGGTCTGTTTTGCAGAAGACCAAGGGAATGCTTGACTTAAAGTTTGAACATTTTAATGGCTATATGGCACAGCTGCACTTCGGAAATCGTTGGAAAGAAAACGTAGAAGGGCAAAGGTTACATGCCTTTTTAAAGGCGGTTAAACGAGGGTGACTCATACATGAAAGCAAGAAAATTACACTTTTTAGGCTTTAAGTCAATACATTGGGATTTTCTGAAATAATTGCATAATATAATACGTACATACACTTCACCAATACTTTCAATTAATATATATCCAAATTTTAAATATTTATTTCTGAAATTGAAATTAATTTATAAGTACAATATGAATCAACAATGATTGCAAAATATATGACGAAATAAAATAATACATAAGAAGACCGATTATGTTAAAAAGAATATGAACACTTTAAGTATAGAATCAATTAATTTAATTAAATATTAATTTTGATTAAAGCTAATACTGTTGCACATCGATAACTGTAATAGATATTAAACGGTAGAGTCTTCTTAGAAGAGTTCTGTTGTTCACTTGGCATGAATAGTTTATTTAATTAATTTATTTATTGATGATAGTCTAATTTAAGTTGATGGATATTTGATATATAGTTGATAGATAGTTGATGAGTCTAATTTAAGTCGCGTTTACTTTTGATGAAAGCCCTGTTGTTTTCTATTTTCCATGATAGAAAATATGGTAGGAGTCCACTGATTAATCTTCTGATACACAAATAGTCACATCACAGGTGGGAAGCTGAAATACAAAGAAAGGACAGTATCTGATCTCGTATATTATAGAAATTTAATTTTTTTTTTTGGTGTGGGGAGAGAGAAGCATCTTGAGTATAATGATGAATAAGTTTTAGAATGACCTCCGTAATAGTAATTTGATGTTCTATAATAATTTTTTTATTAATTATTTATTCAAAGAATTTGTATAATTATTTCGCCTCAACAATTTTAACATTGTTTGGAATTCCCCCATTTCCCTTTAACAATAAGTCTTATAAAGTGATGGCCCTTATAGAAATAGGATGTCCAAATTCATATACTATCTTGAAAATACGCAGAAAAGTTACTTAAAAATATTTTGCAAATTAGGAGTGTCAAATCAATTTTTGACAAGGCATGCCCACAGCATCTTTCAGATCATAAATTAAACCCAACGACCTCGAATTTCTAAAGCTTATTTATATTTACATAAAATTATGTTTTAAAGCGAATAAAGAAACATGCCATGTTTAGATGTCTTCGTTAGTAAACTACCTATTCGATCTTTGGAAATAGCCTTATGCAGAAAACCTACTTAAATTATTCCATAATTTCCCTTTCCTCTTATTATCTGCCACAAAGCATCTGTCGTTATAATGTTTTATGTTTAGTTATTTAAAATATGCAACAACAACAAAATCATTAGAAATGAGTGCTAACACCTGAATAATGCGTTTTGTCTCTTACATTTGTGCTCGAAAGTCGTATTTCGTCAGTCTATACTATTTTTTCTAAAGCCAAATTCTATATAACAATAGAAACCTTCTTCTGGAACTATCTTCCCTTTCATATAGGGCATTTTAAGACTTATAACCGTAGTTTTTACCAATAAGGACTAAAATTTACTTATAACTCATCTTTGGAAGCTCTTAATTACTGATTTGTATCGAACATACAAATTTTGCAGACCAATCAATAAACACCATTTATTACATTCTCCGCGAAAATGAGAAAGAACGGCGTTTTCATAGAATAAATTTCGAAGAACATATATAAAAATGGATTAGAACCATTAGAAAGCTATGCTATTTATCTTAGACTACTGTAGCGTGCTATAAAAGAGAACATTCATCAATTTGGGATTCTGTTGCAATGTTTCATAAGCGTTCTGAACCTTACAAATCGGATGTCCATCAAAAAGTAAATGTAATACCTTCCCACTCTCTTTTCAAAACGGTTCAGTCAGCAAAGATTAATTAAACCTTGAAGTTCATTACGAACTCACATAGTTAAATTTCCGGATATTGGAAACGTTTGGAGGATTTTTGAAATTCCTTATAAATGTGTTTCCTAAAGTAAAACTTATCGCCAAGAATCGACAGCGTTTAGTGACAAGAAATGCAAATTTAAAGCAGTGTTACCGTTGGCGAAATTATCTGTAGTGTCTATGGGTGGACGCTATGTTTCACTCCATTGCTCCACATATAACATTCATTCTTTTTCTAGGGGGAGCCAAACTGCCTTTAACACCTCCTGTTTGGGCCAATAGGCGCCATATATAATACCTTATATAGTACTTCTGTTTTTTGACAAATCGTTGTATTAATCTTTTATTCTTGAGAAAGGCACCAGAGAATTTGTTCATGTACGATTGATTAATAAAGAAGTGTCAAAATGAAAAATACTGTTGAGGGGAATGTCGCTTAATCTAATAATTTTAATTTCAGCTGTGTTAAAAAATTATACTTTCTTTGTGAATGCAGTTTTCTCTGTGTATTTGCATCCTTGCGTGTATCTACACATATGATCGTGCATAAATAACAAAGCTCTCCTCATGCATATATGCATGTGAGAAGAAAAATTTATTCCCCACTCAGCAATGTCCGTTATATTTCTTAATTAATTTCATTAAAGAAGAATGTGATTTATTTCAAAGTTTGTTTTTGCAAAACTGGAACTGCGATTTCAGTTTTCATCGTTTATCTTCCGAGTTTAAATATCAGGGCGACAGCAATGCAATTCAATTACGAGAAGTGGTTGTTTTCATTTTCTATCTTTAACTCTGGATGGGTAGATATCAATCCATAGCGAATAAGGGTAGGCGCTCTCACAACTTAGGAATATGTTAAAAATATCACCATTTCTTGTTAAAAGGTTATTGAAATCAAGATTTTAATTATTTTTGAATTTCCTATCATCATCTTGATAAAATTAAATTGCTTTCAGAAAATATGTGGGCTTTCATTTTACTCACTGGGAGCTCTACTTCCTCCTGCAGAGACTACATCAAAGATGGTGTTCAAAAGATTGACGTAATTTTTGCGAACGTTTACCAGTCTAATTTTAAAGTTGACAATGGTCAAATTTTTAAAATTGGACAGCCTAGACGTACTCTTTATCAGAATAGCAGAAAACCTATTAATATTAATATTAAAGAAAATTAATTCGAGAGCACACTTGAATAATTTTATATTCCCAAAATATTAATGTAAGTCAAATTGTTAAATATTTCTGTGTAAGTTAATTAAAAGATGAAGCCAATATTTGATACTCTGTAAAATGTTACTGATTATATTTATTACGCTTTAAGTTATTTATATTTTATTTTCCAGTTTTATCCATATCTTTTGTAAAGTTATGTTTTTGTTCGCTGTTATAGCTCGGGTTATCTAATTTTAGGCACAACAATACAAGTAACAAAGCCAATTTCACAAATAACTATAATAATTATTTATTTAAAAAGAAGGTTCACTTCATCTTACAAAAAAATCGATAGTGCTAGATTATTATCAATTAATAGGATGCATTATTTGTCCAGCCATTGTCTTCTATCGAGAGGTGAAATTTCCATATGAAAATATTAGTTTTTAATTTGTCTATCTTTCATCGCTTTTTAAGCCTAATGTCTGATTCATATAACTTGTTTTTATTAGAACTTTGAGAAGAATGAGAAAATGCTTCAAATAAATTGATTACTTTAAAATGATGACAATTTTAATATCGGGTGACTAGATAGTTACCTTACAGTGAATATCTAGCCGCTGTACCATTGCAAATAATAGAGCAGATATAATCTAGCTGGCTGTATGTAAAATGAAGCATTCAACTAGCAAGGTCCGATTAATAACAGCCTATTCGCATATTGACGAAACCATTTCAAGACTCCAGAGCTTTAGTTATACGAAACAAATAAATAAAAGATGAGCTTCTTTCTGATAAACCAAAAAGCCTTTTCAGATCCACTTCGATTGTAAACTTCATATATTTAACAGGACAAGACATGATTATCTTCCGTTGCACCTCTTCAAAATCAGGCTGGCAGACTCACCGATTTATTTACTCAGGTCTATCGAAGTCCCAATATACTCAGACTACCTCGCGTTGTGTTTTGGATTTTGACACCAGAGTTACAGTCGGCTTAAATGTAGACCCTATGTCTGGTAGAAGTATTTTGTATTGGGCTGCGCGGCACTGGATGGCCGTGAGATCAAGGAAAGGCTTTGGATGAAAAAAATGATAATCGCCATTCATTTTCCCATTCCGTGATTGAATGAATGAATGAATGAATGAATGAATGAATGAATGAGAAGGATCAAGGCTCATTTCTAATAAGAGTCAAGCATGTATTTTTATAGAAATACTCATTTGTAATAACCGTGCATTTAGGAATAGTTTAGCATATTTGAATTTGCGATGATTCAGGAATAAGTGTCTGACTCAGTATATTCTCTGACTTCCATCGCATCAGGACCTGCAATTTTCCGAGAGACCTTAACCCTAGGATACGTATCGGTTGAAAATAGCACGCACTCGCAACAACAGGAGTCAAATTGAGATTTTCTGCACATGCGTAGACACATGCGATACTTCTACACTACCGTGCGCCTCGAACCCAATATAATTGATTAAATTAAATGAATATGTTAGTTTACTCATTCGCCAAAACCACTAACATTTGCTGAAGTAAATACAATTACAAGATGAATCACTAACGTATGGGAGCGGGAATGAATCCGAAGAATCCATTCTCTTCTGAGAATGGAAAGATTCAAAGATGAGAATATGATTCCTTATCTTTTTGTCGTTGCTGAGTTAATGCTTTAGAGAAAATTTTTGGCAAAGTGTCTTTCCTCTGAGTAATCGCCTACTAGTGTTTATTACAAATGTACGTGGTTTTTTCCTCTTACATCATTATTTCGAAAGGAGTGTCAGTATCGATTACAAGAAAGAAAAAATCGAAAATCGATTCTCCTTCCAATCATTACTGATAAAAAACCAAACTGGTTTTTTTTTTTCAAAAATATTTTTTGCCGTGAAATGGAAAAGCGTCCTCAAAGTACTTATCGATTCTTCCTCTTTTTTGCTTTATTCTGAACACATTTATAAAATATATCTTTATATTTTTTCAACTACAAAAATATAAATTATATTCCATTTTTATCAAAAGCGTAAATTAACTCCAAAGAATTTTAAAGTGACTGGGTAATCTTTTATTAGAAATGAGTTTTTATTCTCCTATTTTTATTTGCTTTAATACCGGCGCTAAATTACGAAAACCAAATGGATTTTCAATAAATTTTAAAGATAAATTTTGACTGAAAAACTTTGCTAGAAAAATTCCCGGTTTTCAATTCAGGCTTTGAAGCAAGAGTATGCGCTTTTATTTTTTTAGACTTACCCGCTTCAATAAAAGTGTACGTAAGTTTTTCTGGAGCTGACTTCTTTTTACAGCAGGGAAAGCAGCGTGTATTTTTTACGAAGAGCCCCGTATATTTGATTTAGCCTTACCTTATTCTTTGTCTTTCCTATTGCAAAACAAAACAGAACGGTAAGAAAGAAAAGAGAACAGAAAGAATAAAATGGAATCTAGAATTCCAAAAGAACATCTGTGTTCTTGATTTTTTTGTTCCTTTAACCCCTGGTTTCTTGTGTTTGTTTCATAATTAATTATAAACTTCAAGACTACCACTGTAATTTTAAATAAAAGATGAATGATAATGTGGAATAAATCCGCATTTGTATTTTAAATTTGCACTTTACACATGCAACTGTTAAACTCCAATCTATGACAAAATTAATCTCAATTGACTATTGCTACTTACGTGCAATAATTTCGACTATAATAAAGAAGATAATAAAGAAGACTATTTGTCTTTAAATGCGATATTTTGTGGAAAGTGTTTCATATTTATTGTATATATTCCGACTGATATTTTTTTTTCGTTTAGCGAGACTTTTTTTCCCGTTTGAATGTCTTTAATGAGAGATTACTATGTTACAAAAATATATAAGATTTTTAAAACTCATAGAGGAGCAAGAAGCGACAACTGTAAAAGATTGTATAAAAATGTTATCTTGCATTTCTAAAATTAATAAAATATAACTACACATTTTATAGAAGAAATATTTTCAGGGTTTGAAAGATAAATGTCGAAAATTTTTTGTGTAAATTTGTCTGTAACTTAATGAATACTCTAAATAATTACAAACGCTTCTTTAAATGTGTGAAATATAGTGGTGAGTCAATATTTCATGTGTAGAAATCAGTTAGAGGACATTATTATAGTAACTTTGGAATTGCTATCACGAATGTGTATTTCAGAATACACGTACAGGGGTTTTGTATCCTACATGCATAAAGTATTCAAAACAAATGTCTTCCTAAATGCATATTCTTGATAGCAACCCTAAAATTAATACTTAGTGTAACGTTTTGCACAACGGAATTAGCAATCCTTTCACTTTCGTGGGAAAACCAATTAACATTAATATCTATTTAAATGTTTCTGCAGCAGTTTGCTCTATTGAAAGTTTAAAACTTCCAATCTTTAGTCATTTTTTATCAAATTGAGCTCTCGAAGAAGATATCCAAGTATTCGGGAAAGAAATTTTCTGGAATACTTGGACATTGTATTCCCAGGACGCTAAATATGCCGCAAGGATCGTTGATTCCGCTACCACCCGACTCAACTGATATCAACAAATGTTTTTTCTCATGGGCATGCCCGTAAAGCGGAGTATACAAACGAAAGTGCGTAATTTTAAGAAATTTAGCGGACTAACAGTGCCATTGTTGCTGTTGACACGAACTTGAAGAAACGTAGCTAAATATTGAATTCATGCTGAACACCCCTTCCTGAGCATGTTCGAACTTGTGCATTAATATGTATTCTAGAATAATCATTAAATATTCAGCTTCTGAATGCGACATATCAAATTTCTGTGAATGGTGTAGTTATTTTTTTTGTTGTTGCTTTTGATGTCGGAACAGATTTTTAATGGCATATTTATGCTGCATGATGCATACATATTATGCAACTGTATTTTTACCTTACAACTAGAATTTACGTCTGCAGACATAAATTTATTAAAGAAAAAGTTTTGTTGTAATGTTTCGTATCTCCCATTAAAATCTTCACGGAGAATTTTGTATCATGCTGTGTTAGCAATGGTACTAACTCCAAAAAATCTGCATTTACTTTAGATAGTATGAGTATTTATCTCAATATGAAAATAGTAATACGTTGATTCTAAATACCTAGGTTGGGCCCTGCGGTGGCGCAGTGTGGTAACGCGTTCTCCTAGTGCGCCGCTAATCCGGGTTCGACTCCCAGCAGTGCAAAGAACGCTTACTCAGAGATCTCATAAAGATCGCACTGCTCACTGTAGTCCGGGGTTTGGTTCCCTAGGCCTTAAGAGGTTCGGATTCCTCGGAAAACAGTAGGTCCCGGCGCAGCATGACCACTGTAGTCTTTGAGCCGTAAAAGCAAGCAAGTCTAAATACCTTGGGGTTCTGCTCTCCTTATAATGCTTTAATTACGTTTTTGTATATAAACCAATCGTTCATATTTCAGAAAATTTACAAAATTACGTATTTATTCACGTATTTATTCACAAAAAGTATTCATTTACTCTGTCTAATTCATAAAACATCAAATTAAATTCTTATTCATGTGAAGGAAATTTCTGTATTAGTCGATGAACTTTTGTGCGCTCTCAATAATACTTCAATGATACTACTATTATAAGTAAGCTTTAATGGATATATAAGTATATTTTATGCTCTAGCTATTACTTCTGCTTTAGTTGCGGTATTTCTCTGGAAATCTTTCCCAATTCTTCAAAACAATTAAAAGAAAGTTTTGCGTAATACATCACTGTAATTTTATTAAATACTTATCATATTCTCCTAAGCAACAAAACCAAAAATTTTAAGAATGGCCAACTTTACCAAGGCTTTATGGCATTCCTATATTTAATTTTTTACCTATGCCATATCTCACGGGTTTCTTAATTTAAGTTGCATAATAGATACATCTCTCTCTCTCTCTTTCTGGAGCTCTCCTTGGCAGATGTTTTCATCTTTATCGAAGTACCTGCTCTGAGACTTTCTGCAATGTCCATTCAGATGTGATCTAAAACTTAGCGAGGCATCCAATCCAAAATATGCCCACAAATAACAAAGCTTTACAAATGAAAATCTGTCGATTACATATACAACGCAACTTTGACCATTTGAACTTGTCAAATTAAGATTCCTGCATATTCAGAACTAAATCTATTCTTCCTCCAATTTCTAACTAACCAAAAGTGACTGTACATCCCACAAAGACGGAAAAAATAAATGTGCGTCATCTCAACGCCCCGATGCGTTTGTGATACTGTCATACATTTTTTCTGGACAGGGAAATATATAGCCTCCTCATGTTCCCATTTCTTCAGTTCTCAGCTTTAGCTCCGAACTCTCTTCTTTATTTTAAATTCTTTATTGTTTGCTCAATGATTTGTTTCTAGAATTAATTTTTTTTGCGTTACTTCACTCACGAATCCATAGCGACAGTCGATAGGAGTATACTGAGCGTTAATTGACAAGAACGCACTTGACGAAAAGAATTATGTTAAGATGATAAAACTAAATGAATCAAACAAAGAAAATAATACGGTAGGATAAGTCGGTTCGCGGAGTTGCATGTCACTGGGGACATTACTTTCTTATTCTTGAAGTTATGCAGGGAACATTTAAGGAATGAATAAGATATACATCTCTAATAAAATTATGAGAGCATGTTTCTCGTCTAGGATCAAGCTTATGATCAAAAGTAAAGGCTGGTGTCTCTCACATCAAGTTATAGCGTTAAATTACTTACTAAGCGAATCAGATACAAGTCATGGATTTTGATAAAAATCGATGACTATCATTCGAAAGATTTTGCCATGAAGGGTAAAAAATTCAATGCAACTATATATCGTAATGCAACCATTAATAAAATATGAACGAATTTCGGCGAATAGAAAGTAATAAGGGAAGAAGAAAAAAGTTCCCCCAATGTTTCGTACCAATAAAAAGAAGCAAACAAGGGCTTAGAATGCAATAAGTAATGTTGCAATAAGAGGATCACTAGTAAATTAAAAGAAAATGTACAGGTTGCATTCCTTCTCCTCCCAACGTTAATAAGTACAATATTGTAAAGTAATCTTTATAATAATCAATGTTTATATCAAGTGATGTGTAGCTATATCAAAATATGAAATAATTAATCAATATTAAAGCAAATCTCAATACTGGACATTTTTCTTATCCATATGGGTGTTTATGTTTAGCTATAGAAACGTCAAAATAGAAACCTGTTAAATCTATTAAAGACCGATCGGTTTGAGCTAAGAAATTGTCAAATCATTTAGCAACTGAATTACTATGTCCATATGTTAAGAATAAACAGAAGCACCTACTGATCATTCAATCTTTTTTCACACCCCTAGTTTGCACTTCTAGGCAGAGTTACCGTGAATTAAGCAACTCGATGGAATTAGGCAAGTTACGTTTATTAACACTAAACTTGACGTTGTTTTCCCTACTTTTGAAGCAGCAAGAGCATTATTGTCTAGGCATCATAAAATTTTGCTAACTGCTATTTTTATATAGAATATTAATTCTTCTAGTACTTTTGCAGTTCTACAGTAGCATTTCACACTAATACTTGTTCATTTTATACACTTGGTTTCCAAATACATTAGGGAAGTTAATTTTATATTAAGATACGCTATAATGGAAAATAAAGAACTATCATTTAAAAAACACAGACGTTAAATTTATTTTTGTCATTTATTTTTGTAATTTATAAGCTGCTTTCATTAATATTATTTTTTTTTCAAATTATAACAACTCCCTCTAATTTTTTCTTCTGAAAAATTTATAATAAAACTTAAGAAAAGTTACAAAACATAAAATCCGCTTCATATAAACTTTGTATTTTTATATGATTGTCGTTTTCATGTTTCTTTCAACAAAAGCTATTACTTTCTTTTCCTTTATAACATTTTGCTTGGGCCAAAAGAATTGTTGAAACACCTTTTCCATTTCTCTTTCCACACGTTTGACAGCTTTTTTTCTTACATTTTTTTTCCATTTTTTTTTCAGTTTGTCCATTTCAGTTCAACAAATTTTTAAGTAAACTCGGGCGAAGTCTTAAAACTAAAAAAAAAACTTAAAAAAAAGGACGAAAATCTTAAAATTTTGAGCAAATAAATCTAGAGCATACTTGTCGATTTATTTGATCACGACTAATGTAAAAATGTTTCCAATAATTTCATATAAATATAATAAAGTTCCACGACCGTCCTTTGTAGGAAACACTGGCCAATGTCAAATCATCAAATTTAAGCGATGTGGAGCGCGGTCAGCTCTCGGGAGGATGACCACTCATAACTAGCTACGTGCTGCGGGCTGGATGAAGTTAGTGGCCTGATATAGTACCACATATTCCCTTGCCTATGATTTCGGTAACTCGCTTTGTATCATATTGTCTTCATGTTTGGTGTGATTGATTATTTGTAGTATATTTGGTTTCGGGTATTTATGAATTTGTAAAAGTATCACTTATAATTAATAATTGGCATTTTTTGTATTCTACCTACGTACAATTATTGTGCTTTCATCATATTTCCACGTTGAGCTTTTTGAATAATTTAAATCTATAATAAAATGACAGAAAATTCAACCTTTATTTACTTTGGATGTATATTTTATGCTCATAATTTACGGCATCATGAAAACTTCTATATTGTAAATTTCACCATAAATCATAAATTTTCTGTAAAAGTTTAATGTTGAATTTACTGCAATACCCCTATCCAGTATCATTATTACCATACTGTGAGTAGTTGGAATTTAAGCATCTAGGGAGCGGAGTACTCACAAAAAATCAAGACTTGGATACATCCTGCACAGATAAGGCATTACTTTAAAAAAAGCAATTAGTGCTTTTAATATATAATACTGGAATGTTTGTATTTTATGGTCCAATATTTAGAAATAAAAACAATAATCAGTTTCCATTCAAACCTTGGTATAGAGGTTTAAAAATGCCAACGCTCTTACTTCCGTATTCTAGATTAGTGTTTCCCAACCGCCGGGCCGAGGGCCGGTACCGGTTCCTAGTATTAACTGTATAGAATCACAGTCTCCTGGAATTTGTCATTTTAATTTTGTAAGCAACTTTTCAGGAATAAATATTTTATCGTGGAAATATTTTGAGAAGAATAATATTCACAAAGGCGACAGAAAGCTCAGACCCAGTAAGCCTAAATAGCATCAGTGCAAAATGTCAGTGATCAATTAGTGTGTTTTTAATTATGTAAGTATTCATGAACGATCGAGAACTTTCGGCCATCGAAATCTTCTAGCATTCCACAAAAGATATACCGCTTATCATGACTGGTCATTAAAAAGTACACGCAAACAGACTACAATAACGTGCATCGTCTGTCCTTAAAACTGAATGAAATAACATCCGTGTTAAAAATGCCAGCTACCAGTCAGCAATGACGTGTATCAGCAAAGTGTATATTAATGGAAGAAGTGTACTAATACGTGCTCCTTATAGTTATGTCATAAATAATTATTCACACTTATGATAGTTTAATGTATGAACTATGTGGAAAGGTGTTTACGTGTAAACCTGTTGGGACTGGGCCAAGACCGTAGCCAGGATTTAATTTCAAGGGGGGGTTCAAAAATTTTTATAGCATGTATCGATACAATCAAAGCATGCAAGGCCGTAGGTAAACCCCATTAAAACTTAAGTTTCGGGGAGACAAGTCCCTAAGGTCCCCTCTGGATACGGGCATGGACCGGACTCTCGTCTTGCAAAAGGATATTCAGCGAGTCCGGCTTCATGAAGGCTGAGGCTTCATAAAGTTTCATAAAGCACTACCCTAAATAATGTATAAGAATAAAGTATGCATTTGCTTATTTAATGCTCAAAGAAGGTTTGATTTTTAAAGCTGATTCTATGTAATTTAAACCTGAAGAGATAGGCAGCATTATCTAAACACTCTTTCATGGTTATTGAGTCACATAGATCTTATTAAGCAAAGAGGGAATGCATTGATCCCAACCTCACCTAGTGAGGCGGGTAGGTCATTAAGTTAGCATCATAGCAAATGGCAGCTGGCCACTTAATTTGGTTTCCTTTGAGGTTAGGGATACCAAAAGTAGATCTTTACGCTGAGCCCCTCTCCAATATGGGTTCGTCTTTGCGCATGGATGTAAGGAAGACGAAAGAGCTCAACTTAGTGTTTGGTGTGACAAATAAGATAGCATTATACATTAAGAGCAGCATGTGTGAAGTAGTACCATACCCAAATATACCGGTGACCACAGATGTTTCCATAACACAGCGCCAAGCCTCAAAGCCAACGTATTACTCACCGCTATAGATCATCGTTACAAGCAGCTTAGGAGTATGTACTCGATGGAAGTGTGAGGAGAGAAAGGGGAGAAGGAAACCTCCAAAGCCACGACTACCCTTAATGGATATTTGTTGTATCCAGGCAACACTCTAAGGGGTTAAACAGTTGCGAGTCGGAAATTCTGGGGTCAGTGTATGAGATTTGAATACGCTTAACGTGGGAAAAGGGGGAATATGGAGCGTTTAATGTCCTTGATTTATCTTTATACGTAATTAGTCATTAGTTATGCCTACTGATGAGAAAAGAGATTATTCAAATGAGAAAAGCAGGCGCTTTAATATGGCAAAACTGAAAAATTGTCAAAAGAGGTTTTTTATCTTCGAGGACTTGATTAGACTTCACTTAAAGATGTAAATTCTTTCTCGTTTCCCCCCTTTTGGAGCTGAACCAGGTTAATTTGGCGCCATTTAGATTATGGCGGCATTATGACGTAACCTGTATACGTCATGAAATAGCCACACTATGATAAATAATGGAATATATGGCGTAAATATTTGTGATACCACAATTCCGATAACGCATCGAAATAATTAGCGATAGTTTTTAATTAACATTACGTTCAATTAATGTAATGCTTTAAATAAACAACATGTTTTCTAACTAAACTTTGCTTAAATATTTCATTACCCTCACTTCGTCTCACTGTCGTCCAACAATTTGATCCCAGTATTGTAAATACAATATACAGGGTGTATCTAAATGAATGTTCGGAACTTTAAGGAATGATAACACCCATCAAGACGAACAGTCTTTAATATGAAAATTAGGATCTCAAACCACTCACAGCGCTAGTTCTAAAACCGTCCAGCATGCACAAATATTTACAACCAGTGCGTGAAAGGCACAAAATCCAACTTTGGCCAGCTGATCCAGTGCATAGAAAATTGGGGAATGCATCTTACGCCTCTCGTTCACTGGTTGTAAATACTTGTGCATGTTGAGCGGCTTAAGATCTGGCGCTGAGAGTTCTTTTCTTTGGTTCCATATTAAATATTTGTCACCTTGATGGACACTATAGCACCTTTAAATTTTGACCATTTATTCAAGTACACTTTTTATGTTTCATTAAATTATTTTTAAATATAAAGCTTGTACAAATTTTTTTTCATAGTCTTTATCTATTTTAATATATATACTTTTGATTCCGTTGTCGGTTTTGTCAACAATTGACAACGTCAAGTTTTGATAAGCTCTAAACCGTTATCATAACATACGTTAGCTTTATGAATTCAAACTCAACACAGATGTTTTTGCAACTAATTGTTTTTAGGGGTTAAAATTAATTAGCATATTGACAATTGCATTAACCCTTAAAAGGGTAATAATGTCTTACAAACCTTATATACGAAGAAGAGGAGGAGGATGAGGAGCATCGTTCTCGTATCCTGTTCAGAACCTTAGCTGAATGATCTTACGCCCCTAGCAAAACGCATCCAGATTGCGCCCTTAGCCACGGACATATTCTTCCCTGTGAATTATTTCAGCTGATTTTACGTCCTTCCTCGCCTGCATCCCAGGCGTGGGCCTTCCACTCCACCCACTAGCTATTGCCCTGATCCTGATTGTGAAGTAGGTTAAAGCACTCCGATTTATTCGGAAGGCCGCCGTTAGACTCTAGGCCTGCACGGCATCGCTTTTTCTTGTTCACATGTTAATCCCCACAAAAAATTACAAAAACATGTCCCAATCTCTTCATGTGTTAATCTATTGACAATTGTGTTAACCCTAAGAAGGGTAATAATATCTTACAAAACTTAATGCAAAGAAAAAGATCGTCATTCTCGTGTTCCGGTTGCTCAAGGCGGTATGGTCTACACGAAGGGTCAGTCGTCCGATTCCGGGCTAGTACAATATCACTTTTCTTGTTTACAAAAAAAAAACCCTAATTTTAGCTAAAATATTGGCGTTAAAACTATTATCCAGATTCCTATATACGAAGTAGTTCACGTTAGTACAACTTTATGTGTTGAGAGAAGGAGACGCAGATTCTCTTGGATGTACCATGTTTCAAAGAAAGAAAAAAAAAGAGAAATTTTAAACTGGGCTTCGTGGATTAGGTAGTGCTGTATTATCTCAGAACCAAACGCACAACAAACTGATGTTTCAACTTGCATATCTTGCCAACTTTTGTGAAGATGCATGCCAAGTGTTCGTTATTTCCATCGATTTCTGTCTAGAAAAAGTAATTAATCTTTGACTTCTACTATTCCTTTCCTCTTCTCCAAAGTTTCTTGCTGGTGTCTGTCCTACTATCATCTCCGATGTCAGGCTTGCCGTTGCTACTTTAAAATTGACTTTGTTTCACAATTCTTTAAAATATTTTCTCATTAATCTTTGGAACTCCTCCACGGAGTTTACGTTGGTGACCAAAATTCTGAAGTTGCTTCTTATCTGACCTCTTCTCAACAACCCGTCCTTTATTTAAAATAGCCGCACTTTACCAACTTGCACGTTTAGAACCCAGACATCCATCATTGAGAAACTTGTACAAAAGCGTGTCATACTCCAATTTAGTATTTTTTTTCAATTTTGAAGTTACAATACTACTTCATTTTAGATACTTCAAAATTCAGTTCTGAAAGTGACATATGAGCCATTGTGCTTCGGTTTTTGAATGCGTTGTTGACATTCAAACTCAAATAGCTATTTTTGGCAGAGAAAGAGAGTTGCAGCTGTTTGAACGAAAAATAGGAACAAGTCGTTTGAATAAGCATAATATTGGTAAATTAATGTGGTGTGGTATCTTTAACCCCCAACACTCGCCATTTTGGTTACTAAACATTCGGTACCTGATTGTTAGACTGTCAGGTAATATTAGGTATGTGTCAGTCATTTGCCGCAGAGGCACTATGTTCAGCGACTAACATCAGCCCACGATATATTTATACTAACCAATCCTATTTGGAATTCAAACCCAAATCCAATGTAGCATATTTATAAGGCCAATAGAGCGCGTGTAATATATACACACGGGCATGTAGGATCCACAAAAGGGAAGTTAGGGAAATTTCCCTTATCAAATCCATAAATATGCGGTAGAAATCGGTTACAACGCGCGCCAATTATAACGATCCACTGCATATAACGACAGAATTTTTAAAAATTGTTAAATTTCGCTTAATTATTATGCCAAACAAAATACATATTTTCCTCGCTATATAAGGAATTTCGCTAAATGCGGGTTCGTTATAAGGGGATCCTACTGAATTTTACATCCTGCCCCCAAATCCTTCTATGGATCCGCCTTTCATTCATTCATATATATATATATATATATATATATGTATGCCTGGTAGGTTAATATACTTTAAATTAAATCGTGTATTTCTGCCTTCTACTTTCTCCAAACCCTGTTTATTTGAAATCCAAAATATTTATTTTTATTATAAAATTTTAAATAAGAAATCCCACTGCTAAAATCTTATTACCTTTATTCGAAACAAAGCTTTGACAATAGCTTTTATTTTTTATTTATACCATAGGAATTTTCACAATGAAATTATACATTCAAAATTAAATACAAAAATATAGTAATATGCATTATAGCGTCATAGAAAGTTTCTCTCTCCATCCCTCCCTCCCTCCTGCCGTATTTGTGTTTGTCTGCTGAATTCAATAATTTAATTTACCACAGTAAAAGAAATGTTTAATCAAACCTTCTCCCGTGTAGTTAAAAGTCCCGTGTGTTTAAAAATTGTGCATATTTTTATCTCAAAGAATTTAATTTTTTCACTTTAATTATGCTATTAAATTTAGTTTCTACTAAGTATTGCATATGTGTTTCTATCAAAACGCTTTTTTTATAATAAAAATGTGCATTTCAAACAAATAACACTCAATAGTGTTCTCGAGAAAGAAAATTTAAGATTTAATATAATCAGTTAAAAGAGCGAAACTTTTTTGCTTCATTTAGTTTTAAAATTATTTCTGTTAACAGCTATAAAAAAAAGAAAATTGCACAACACTGCAGTTTTATCGATAAAAAAATAAAGGTTACACTATGTCAATTCAAATAAAAATGAAGATTTCTCTTTTCCATAAAAAATTCCAAACTTCATTCACCTTAATTCACGTCTGAAAGTGTCATGAAGAAAAACATTTACGTGTAATTTTTTTAAAGTGAATTTCACGTTAAGCTATCGAATGCTTTTCAAAACCAAAACTTTTAATATCGACGACGTTTCAGTTTGGGGAGAGAATAATCAGTAAAGCTGTTCGTGTTATCCAAACCACATAACGCTACATTGTTTTTATGAAAATTGTATGGGTTCATTATGTATTATATGCATTATATTATAGATAATCATCATGTGTTACCTCTGTTACGCTCTAGAAGATAATTATGTACTATAGATATTCATTTTATGCAATACGTATTGTAGAAATTCATTAGGTATTATATACTCTAGATGTTATAATTATGTATTACATTATACTATAGATATTCACTATGAATTATATATTATAGAAGTTCATTATGAGTTATGCATTATAGAGGTTCATTGTGCATTATATATTATAGAAGTTCGTTATGTATATGCGTCGCCCAAATGAAAGTGAGACTGGTATCGGTTTGACACATGGTTTAATGATATCAGTGTGTTATCTATACAAAATAAAGAGTGATACGTATAGAATATAATGGCTAGACATACTTTCCGTGAAGGTTGAGACAGGCGTCCCAGCGATTCACGAGATTGTGACTGCCTTGAACGAAGTACCTCCGGGGCTGGGTGTGGAACATTTCTTCAACGGCAGCCCGGACCTCATTATTGTTTGTGAATCGCCTCCCCTTAAGAGCTTTCTTGAGTGATTCAAACACATGGCAATCGCACAGTGGGAGTTAAGGGCTATACGGGGGATATTCCAGGACCTCCAAACGAAATCGCTTCAACAAACTTTTGCACACTGTAGCCACATGATGGCGACCGGTATCATGAAGAAGAATAATCCTTTGGACAGCATGCACCGTCGATGATTCTTGATTGCTGTTTTCAATTTCTACAAGGTGGTGCAGTAGCTGTTTCTTACTTGCGTATTAGGCAAGAGAGGTGGGTTGGAAAAGGTGGCCGCCGAAGGCTGCACTATAATCCCAAAGTAGCAGCTGGTTCCATTAACAATTGTAATGTACTCGTCGACCAACGTTGGCAACGGGCCATTGACTTCTAATAAGCACGTAAGCATAACCTTTCCAGCTGTCATAGACGAACCAACTTTCTTCGGATAAGGAGATCACGAGGGTCGCCATTTTAGGCTTATTTGTTTTGTTGCTGTATTAAAGTGATGACACCACGTTTCATCCGCAAACAATCTGTGGAAGGAAATGGTACCCCTTTCATGGTACCGCATACGATGTTGCATGGAACACCTATTCGGTACGCCTTTTACTCTGCCGTCAAATGTTTGAGGACCCATTGGGTGCACACCATTCTATATTCCAATTTTGATGCAGAATTGTGCTCAACACTGTTGCGTGTGACAGACAGACACTCAGTCGCATACGCATTTTGCATACGACGATAAACCTCACCCGCACTCACGTCTTCTGCCGTTAAAAGTTAAACAACTGAACATCGAGAATATTCGGAAGCATCCATGATACGAACCGTTCCATTTACATTGCTTTCACACTGACTCACGGCTAACCACCACATATCGCTGAAACTGCTTACCATTGTCACCCTCAGTACCCTCTATTGACGCACGCACAGGTTCTGCCTCTTCAAAACGCTGATGAACTATCAACGGTCTCACTTTCATTTGGGCGACATCCATATTATACGCATACAGATATTACGTGTTACACAGACCGTTCCTAGAGCCTTTTCTGGGTAATAACGACACCTTACGATATTTCTTTAACTACTTTGACGACACGAAAGTATTTTTTTCATATGAATGATTAGCTTTTGTTTCATCCATTTCTAACCTAATCATACCAATAATATCTGAATCTCAAAAACTTCAATTGTAACATTAGCCCAGTCTTGAAACAGATGTATCAACCATAACTGTATATAGATTGAAAAGAAATTATTTCTTATTCTTAACTATGCACTGGGAAACAAAATAATTAAATCAAAATGCATACAAACGCTGGAAGGATTTTCTGACAAACACCGGACATTTTTCCGCTGAGGCAATTGTAAAAAAATGACATTACCTGAATAAACTGCAACTGTGTGAAAATTTCGATTTAAACGAGTTTTGCATGTATCATTCCTTAGATTTTAATTGTTTGTGTAGAAATTAAATTAGTTATTTTTCGTTTTCGAACTTATTTGTACATGAAATATGTAAAATGAGAGCATGTGTGTTTTATTGTATACAATTATGCAACTTTTGTATATATTTTTATTAAATAAATCAACTTTTTATTAGTCTAAATTTATATATTAATTTTTAAAACGAACAAGAAAGAGACAACTTTTGTCAAAAAAATCGTATAAATTAAAATCTATGAAGCACTTTATTAAATTGCAATCGCAACATATGAAAATAACACAAATTATGTTCCTTTAGAAATCATCGTACACGACCATCAAGGTAATTTATGTATCTAATTGAAAGTATCGTAGCAATAAAGCTGAAGCCAAAGCGTGCATAGCAAAAACAAAATAGCCATGTGAGACATGGTATGCATTTCTATTAAATAACTAATTTTCAAATTTAAACATTTACCTCTGAGGGGTTTTGGGTTTAAATTTTGCAATTTCAAACTCTCAAATCATATCTGAGATATAAAAGATAAGGCATCGTTTAATTTCCTTTATAGTAAAGTGCATCTTCACGTATATATATTTTTTAAAAAATTTAAATTATCTCTGTAGACTAAAACCTTAAACTTACCAACAAAGTTTATTGAAAGTATATATTTGTACAATTGTGAAGAAAGCAATTTTATTTGCCTCACTTTAATACTTGGTGCTTTCACATATTTTTCCTTCTTTGTGTAAGTCTAGTGTTTTATTTTAATTTTTAAATTAATGACTTCCTTTCATCCTGAGGCTAGAAAGCGCATTTATTTTAATTTAAAGCACGTTCACATTCGATGAGCAATATTATGAGTCAGTAAAATTTTGTCAGTATTCGAATTAGTAACATCAAACGAGGTAATTTATGCAATTGAAATATTTAAATAAAAAGAGTTCTTAATGTTTTTACGAAAAATTCTCCATCGCTGCAAATTTTATCCATGTGTATTAATTTCGAAAATGGGAAATTGTTGTTTTAAGTGCTTAAATTAATTACTTTGTTTCATCATTTGTTGTTTCTGAAATGACTGATAAATTGTCTTCTGTTGTACCATTTTTGTGGTACGAGTGTCGTTAGCTAAGATTATTGCTAGGACATCGGGATCCAAACCCCTTAAGGTATGTAAATAAATTGAAGATTTAGTAAGAATAAATAGTAAAACAACTTCCATCAGTCAATCAATCAATAACTTCCGCACCGTAATTAGAACGAATCATTTAATTTCTAAATCTCAGCTCAATCTCTGTCTGTACTAATATACAGGGTGTTCCGCAAACATTGGATCAAAAGTGTATGGCCGTGATCCTTGTGCAAAATGGACCATAATGGACTCCTACATGGGAGTTGGAAGTGAATATTCATAGAGTTATGCATACTTTTCGTTCTCAGAGGCGAAATCTCTGATGAACAATGGAGCTTATCAACGAAGGACTATCCCGCCTTTTCATCTCAACTCCGGAGCGGGATTGCGAAACAACAGCGCCGAACTGGTTTTTAGGTAAGTTGGAGGTTTCTTGTGATTGCCGAAATTGGCAACTTGATCCCATAATTGGCGCAATTTCATAGATTAAGATTTCACGGCTCCTACATTAGACTGGAAATTTTACCCGATGGTGCTCTGCGAACATATGGGAGTCTATGTTCGTGGGAGACCTCTAGATTCAAAAGAAAGGAGTTTAGTTTAAAAAATCAAATTCTCGAGACTCGTAACACCGATTAAGTAAATGTGCCTAAGAAGAGTGTTCCAGTTTTTACTACGAAGGGCAGGGCAGGCGATAGGGGAGGAAGGGTGCATTGCGCAAGGGCGCCTTGCAGCTAAGGGAGCCCGGTTCTAAAAGGAACAAACCCTCCGCCCAGCATGCGTTAGCAATAGTCCGTAGACGAGCGTTGTACCAACTGTACTTTTTGGAACCCCCCCCTCCCCACAATTGCAGGTTAAAAATACTTTGCGCACTTTCAAAAAAATCATACCCCACCCCACCTCTGGGATTCGTACTGGATTCGTCAGTACCCTTCATCTACCAGTCATAAACTTTTATGTTCCGAAGGTGCTTTTTATTTTTCATCATGTTTTATCGTCCAAAAATACAAATCGTTTTCCCTGCAGGTAAATAACAAATAACGATAACGGAAGTCATTATCAAAAGTACTCTTTTCAGTACCAACCACGCAGAAAATTCCAAAGGGGTTTTGGTTCAAATGAAGGTTTACCTCTACATCATAGCTTAGGTCCCTATAGACCATAATTAATTTTCCCCATTTGGGAGGGTATAGCCCACAACAAAAACCCTCCGTGCGCCTATGCCTTGATCGATTCTAAATTATGACTATTGGCGCCGGCTTGAGGGCAGAGGCTTGAATTTCCATTTACTATGGAAAAAAATTTAATACGGGAAAAGTCAACAGTTCGCGTTCCGTTCTTTATGGTTGTTACTTTTGCCAAGGTGGCGACGGAGGAAATTGGGAAATTAAAGCAAGAAGAGGCCAAGCTTTCAAACCTACAATTTTTCATTAGCTCAGAATTATTAACTCTGCCTTCCAGGATGCAGCTAATAAGATAACGGTTTCTTAATGTACAGCCCAGATGAAATGTTTGGACGATTAAGTGCATCACTGGAGTAACTTTTCTTTTCATATGATCATAATTTTCATGATTTGATATTTGTTTATAATCATTACTCTATGGATATTCATTTCCAACCTCGTGTAGAGGTCCAATATGGTACACTTTACACAAGGATCACGGCCATATACTTTTAATTTGGCATTTTCGGAACACCTTGCAAGCGGGGCAAGATGCGCATTACGCATGCGTGCATATCTGCCTACCTATCTAAACACACACGCGCTCACGCACGCACGCAAGCATACACACAAACACATATTCATGTAAGCATGGCATAAAAGAAGAATATGATGTCTCAACTTCTTAAAGGAGCGCTTTCTTATGCAGCAAGGCACGGAGAAAAAACCGCTATCATGATTGCCAACGTTCGCATAGAGGACATGGCACAACACCAAATAATATTAGTAGTGGTACTAGTAGCAATAATATTGGTAAAAGAAGAAGTAATGGCAGTTGTAATAGTAACAACAGTATTAATAATTCGCGCTCGACAAATCTCAGTGACCCGCACCCACCAGATGGGAAAGGTACTCACCCGCCTGAAACAGAAACTTGGGTGCCTAGTGGGAAAAGATACTTTCCTACTTCTCAGCTGCATTGTACATTAATAATAATAATTTAATTGCCATTGACAACTGGATATCTGGATTTGTCAAGCCCTAATAGTAATAATGATTAAAATAGTTAAATCAAAGCTTTTAAATTAATTTCCTTATATTATTCGTCAGTGTTTGTTTGTCGTGATCATGTGTTATTGACTTCGCAATGATTTACGTTTTAAATAAAATGGTTTAAACCTACGCCAATTTTGATTATTTGATTTGCCCCTAAATACGACCTCTACGTAAATCAAGAATACTTTAAGATTTGAATGGCCAAAATCTATAAAGGTAATATGGTACATATAAAAAATAATATATCAAAAACTATCAAAAATAACTTAAATACAGTTTAAAAAGTGATAAAGTGGACAGGATATTCTCAGATTCCCTTTCCTGGGATATTTGCGTATTAATCAGACACCATTATTGTATTTCTTTTACATGTTTAAGGCCCGTTTCCCGCATCTTTGTTTTAATCATTAATTATATCTTATTGAGTTTAATATTTATTTGCATCCAACTTAATTTAAACTCCTGCTGTGTCTCGTTTTTTCATTGTATTGAAATTAATCGGCGGATGTTACTTAAATGTCATTACAATAGTATTTTAACCCGTAAAAATCTATCCCCAAAAAAAAAGTTTAAAACATTTTATCCCGTTGGTAAATCGTTATTTCAACTTCTTTTCACTTTCTTTCTACTATTTCTGAATATATTTTCCTTTATCTACGCTTCCCGGTAATTACTGGCGCCTTCACACTTAATAGATTGTGTTTAACTCCCACCAGTCAACTTCTTTGAGTCAAAAACTGTCGTGATTGAGAGGTTACGTTCAGTCGGCGATCTCGTCCCATGTATTCGAGACATAAATCTTGGGACATAAAATATTCACATATAACTCTGTTTTTGTCTAATTTTCATCTTCCTTACTAATCCTTTCGCTGTGATTTTACATTCAGTCAATCAATCAAAAGTTATTTCACCAAGATGCACAGTTATACATAATCGAATACAATGTAGTAGACCAACACCATGGACAGTGGGTTGGCAAAAGACCCGAGGAAAAAAGCCTACATAAAAAAAGACTTGACGAGTCTTGAGCCCTCACTGTCTTTTTTTCACGAGTTTCGGCACCCTATACTCTACCTCTATAATCAACACGAGTCTCGGCAACCTATACACTAATTTTCGCCAAACAGTGGTAACTTAATTCTAAACGAAGTAAAATCCCGATAGCCAACTCTTCTGAGCACATTCTTCTTTTGCCTTTTTTAAATCTCTATTTCTTCTTACTCTCTTTTACCCCAAAATTTTTCATTTTTATTACTCTTCCTAGAATTTCGCATCTAGATCAGTGACATTACTATGCATTTTATAATAAACCCTGATCAATGTCTTAATTATTTTGTCGTTAATCTTTAGGATCTAGGATAAACGTTCATTTCTAAAGGTCGTTTAATCTGTGCTGTGAAATCAGTGCGCGTTGCACATGATAAATGATAAACAAACCCTTTTACTATACGAGGTGTGATCAAAAAGTATCGAGACTGGTGCCCTACGCCTTGGGTTTTGGTAAATCCAAAGGACACAAGATTCTTAAGATATTTTTCAGTTTTACCCATATGCAGTCATTTTTACAAATTTTGAAACTGGTACTTGGTCCTGAAGGATGAAAGATACTTATTTTAAAATCTTGTTCAGAAATAGAAATGTCTTTTACAATTCCAAGCCACCAATTTCCTTGATATATGCAAGCAACATTACTGTTATTCTTTACACACCCAAAGGAAACAAAGTCTTGGATATTTTTTCTTCGGAGATTTTACAATCAATGAAGTGTTCTGAAAGAGAAGTTTCACGGACTCCTATAGTACATATATTTAAAGGAATGTGGCTGTGGTAAGCTTGAGTGTTCGAAGTCCTAATATAGGAATTAAATCTGCCTGCAAGAAATTCTGCTTGCTCTTTAGCCTTCGATTGTGGCACAAAGACATATTTGATTCCATGCATGTTTTGTTTACAGATTCAAATATAACCTTTGGTGTTGCGATATGGTCTTGAGTACATCTTTGAAGCCCCGCTTTTGATACAAGCTTTTTAGTGTCCCCTCCAATGACGTCACAAGGTCCCTTACCATGTGAGGTTGTAAAAGAAAAAAAAAATGCCACTCAGCTTGAAATCTTGGTGATGACGGATGTTTATAATTTTTTTTTCGATTTTTGTAGAACCCAGATGCATTATCGGAGAAATGTATAACCTTTCCCACATATGGAACAGTGGCTTTTAAAAGCTCAATTCCTTTTGGACTGTGTAAACTTCTTCCACTGTGTGATTAAGGCAATCACTGACAATACAGATACTCTTTCTAATCGCTTCTACAGTTTCATTGTCTTGTATTTTAAAGTACAAAAGGCAACAGGTAAAAATGATTCTTTGTGGTTGCAGTTAATTTGATAAATATTAAAGAATAAAATAATTCAAAGTCTTAAACTGAAATCTGAACTAAATCTAAGTCTGAAATTTGAAATACAAATGTTTATGTATACACTGGAATTCTAATTATTTAAATATATACCGATATTTAGAATATTTAACACTTTGTGGAATCTTAATTGGCAACACATATGACAGCTAGCATTAGAGTCAATTGCTCCTAACGGTGATTTATTTAACTTAGTATATAAAGGTATACTATCTGTTACAATTTAATTTATCATAGGGGTAACTGAGAGTTGGTTAACATTGGCAAACAATATACGAAATCGTGAACAGGTGTTTATTGTGCTCTAGAAGTTACAACAGTAGCAATAACGTTCAAGCCAAAGCTATCCATCCTTTCGAGCGAAGGTCTGCACTGGAACAGTAATCAATACGTCATAATCACACATGGATAACTCTGGAACTGCTTAAGAACTCGTCCACTTGTGTAGACTAAACCGGGGCAGTATTACTACAAATATATTAAATAAATTAACCAAACAAATGGCGTAATATCTAACTAGCAATTTAGGTTAATTACAGCAATATTAGACCATAACAATAACCTGCACTTGGTATCCAGCAGCTGACGTCTCGGGCTCTTCTACACAGGTCCTTCTAAGCACTTGGACTCAATATCAGGTGTACCAACAAGTCCTATTAAACCAATAAACTAGTTCTTTATAACGGTTTCACTTCCAAGTTACCCTTGTTCCTTATTAGTAATTCCCAAAATGTCCTAACTGGCTAACTAAAGTCTACGTTAAATAAATTATTAAGTACATTTTCACACCGGTTAGCCTTAACTAAAAATATAACAAAAACATTGAGTCAGTCTCTTCATTCCGATATAGACAACTCTACATCCTTTATGACGCAAGGTCTACAGTTATCGAACCCGTTTCTTTAATCCGCAGACTGGTAACATAAATCACGCTGCTTCCACTAGGCATTTACAACTCCACAATGATTCTGCAACCAGAATTTAGCGAATAACTTACGACTTCAACTCTAGTCCTTGCTCCGCAAGCACTCAACTGTTCTCCTCAACGTAACCAGGGTTCAGCATGCAAACGAATAACTTAATCAAAAGAGGTAAGCCTACGCTTTCCAAGCGAAAAGTGAGAATTACAACGCAGACATTGCGTCCTATTGAAAACCCGGTTAACATTTTAAAACGTTTTAACTGAAAAAAAAAGAGAGTTAACATCTCAGTAATCGTGGTTAAATAACTCTCGCTTTCATTATTCAATCATACTACAGTACTGACTGGAGACTGACGTCACTCAGTCTCCAGCGCCCTCTTACAATATCCAATAACCAAAGTAACTCAGCTGGCCATGATTCTGACTTTGCAAATGAACTAGTAGCTCCAGGCCGTTACAAAATATCGGAACAAGTTCAATTTTCCCCCAAATCCCCTCCCCCACTCCCGATCATTTTCAAGGCAATCTTCCTATTCTCCAATTTGAAGTTGGCTGTTTCTCTTAGACTAGTTCGAATAACAGAATGAAATTTTCGGTTATAAGCAGCATGTGGGGAAGTGCTTGCGCGACAAATTTCAAACAGATAACTGCTCCCCCTTTTTAGCCGTGAGTCGCCGAAAAGGGCCGTTTTTGAAAATTTTCAAACTTTCAAACTCTTGAATGTTAAAAAGGGATGGAAATAACAAATCCAGGTTTTGGGATAACATCCTGAGACAGAGAACTAACATATAAAAAACGCGACATTGATATCTGTTGCCCTTCAGGAGGAAATCGTTTTCAAAAAATGACGATTTTAGCGATATTTCGGTCATTATCACATTACTCGGAATTTTTTAAAAAATACCCTAAAACTTTAAAACTTACGCGATGTAGGTAAACAAACAACGTAGATTTTAAATCTTTTTGAATATTTGATTTATCTTTATTAGTTAATAAAATACATGCGATTTTGTAAGTACTTAACTTTCGCACAATTGCACGAAATCTTATTTTTCCGATGCATGTTGCCAAAAAATTAAAAATAAAAACAATTTGCATTTGGTTTTTGACTTCTCTTGCATATATATTTCAGCATATAAACCATGAAAAAAAATCAAAAATTGTCGAGCGACCAAAAAAAAATAATATTTGTCGAAATTCTGTGGAATGACCCTGTAGAGAAAAAAATAGATGATTTTCGCGAAGTCAAATTACGCAGGTTTTTAAGTGAAGCAGTGACAGACGAGAACAAGTTACAACTGAACCTTCCGAGTAGCATGGCTGTCTTCCTCGTGTTTCCCAGTGAAAATTTGTCCAATTAATTATTTTGTGAAATGGGTTTGTGGAGTGAGCACATAGCGAGGATCAAAGAAGTTGATCAAGTAGCTTTTATAAGGGTTGCGATTCCTTTTTTTGGTTTGCCGTGTGTCTTTTTTTTATATTAAAGATTAATTTTGTGGTGCACTAATAACAGATATTAAATTGGCTGAGTCTGTGGAAAGCCATGCTTAAGAAGAAAACGTTGCAAGTCTCATTAAATAACTGTGGCATTACTGTGAGTTCGTCGATTTCCAACGCAAAGAAGTTCTTTTAAGTTGCTGGATGTTTATTATGTATGAACGCTTCCTAGCGAGCAGATTGATATCCCCGAGAACACAGAGACTTAACCGTATTTCTGAGAACCTCTGTGAAACTGGAAGAGGATGAGGCGGTAAAGACCAAAAGGTGTAGTAACTATTCCTTAAGCTTTTGATTTTTCTGTGTTCGGTAAAATTGTTAAGTTAGAAAATGATTTTAGTTTTGGCTGTGGCCTGAGGCTTCTTCAGTTTTTGCTGGAGTAAAGACAGCTTGACTGATTCGAGAAAGTCCTCCAAATTCTGACTGATAACTTTACAGGACCACTGACTGTTCTGGCTGAAATAAATAGGTGGTTTGGTAGATTTACATACCGCTTTGCATTATTTAAGAATCCTCTTAATGTTCAGTTAGAGTAATTGAACATACTTGATTTAGAAATTGAAATTAAGTAAAACCAAAATACTGGTTTTAAAACTTGCAGATTGCTACTTTGTTAATGCACAAGTTTTTGGTGTATTCTGAGTTAAAACTAATGATAATTGAGGTTCCCAGTTGTCGAAAAGTACCTTGTAGTCGGGACTTCGGATTAAAACTGGATTTTAGTTCGCCAATTTTTCTCCAGAATGAAAATATTAATCACATTCTTTACTATTTTTTTTAAATTGTGGCGATATTTAACGGATTTATGTTATACCTAATGTGAGCTTCAATTTTAATTCAATTTAAAATCATATTTATCTTTCTAAAACCTAGTTTCGTAATTTATTGAATCAATTCGGATCATTTCTGCAATAGACTGCTATATCCGTTTAAATTCTAACTTTTCTGATTATATCCATCTCCTGTCTAATTTCTATGATTAATTAGATTGTAGATTTTCATTATATTCATGTCAATGTATCTGGTTCTTATTACTTTGAAATCATTCTTTCCTGTTAATCATTTATGTGTAAGCTAATTCCGTAATTGAGAAGAAGTAAAAGGCATCCTAAATTCCCACTTGACTTATCTTTGAAATGCATTTTATCCTAATATTTCTTTTACTTAATGATTAACTGTTCAAAGCAAACTAGATTCAAATGTGGTTTAGTTGAGAGACTCGCTTGTTATTAGTAGTAATTTTCTCTCATCAAGTTTAATTAGTTACCGAAGATGTTAACAGCTCGTTTCCACCCTTTTTCTCAATGAATAAATTGAGACCCTCCATATTTGTTTGCCCGTGGAGCTAAATTCTGTGTAGTTAATGTTGTCTGAATAGCTTTCGTAGATCCAGCTGCAGTATCTCACACCAAAAGGAAGGAAAAGCATCAAAGCTGCAACCTCGCCGTCGATTATTCGAAATTAGCTTAAGACGCGATTATTTCCTGATAACAAAATTAAAATACTGGAGTATGCATAACTATGGATAACATATGGACTATTCTAAATATGGATAAGATATGGACTATATTTAACTATGGATAATATATGGACTACATTTAACTATGGATAATATATGAACTCATTTAACTATGGATAATATATATATACTATATTTGACTATGGATAATATATGGACTATATTTAACTGTGGATATTATATGGACTATATTTAACTATGGATAATATATAGACTATAATTATGAATAATATATGGACTGGTGCAGATAATTGCAAATGAGAAAAATTATGGTATTTATATGAAAATTGTAAAATTACTTAGAAAGTGCATTGTTTCCCCACACTGCACTTTCTAATATAATTAATATTAAATTCGGAACGATCAGCTTCTTCCGTTGAAAGATTCTTTAAAAGGCCTATTTTGGAATAATCTTTTCCCATTCAATAAAATTCCTGCTTCTAAACTTATGATATTCCAATTTAAAAATGTCCAGTTTACTAGGTGCGTGCAGATAGAGCAGAATTTAAGAAATCATCTATGGCCATTCACTGCTGATCGCAGGAACATAATTTCAAATTCAAAAAATCCACTGTAATTTACCAACCAAGATCTACATAGAAATTGAATTTTTTGGAAATCGTTCCACATTGATAAGCATTCTAATAACATTGTCACCGAAAAAAATTTTTCAAGTATCAGTCAAATTTGGAGAAATTTATAAAAATGTTTACGTTACCATCAATTTTCTTACCAACAATTGGCAGCACAGTAGTCGAGCAGGTACAGCATCTTCAATAATTTAATCATTTCTTTGTATTTCTGACAAAAGATTTGTAAGTTCGTCTCAGAAACGTACTTTGAATAAACTGGTATCCTAATTCTATAGCGCTTATAACCTTATCTTTTTCCTACCATTTCTGTAACATCCTTTCCTTTGAAAGTGTGCATGATATATTAATTTTAAAAAGGATTTAAAATATATTTCAAAATTCCTTAAACTACATTCGAGTAATATAAAATTTTAACAAAAGGATCTTATTCTCCGAAATGACTTGAAATTTAAGTCACTTCGGAGAATAAGATCTCTTTTTAAAATATCTTTACGAAACCAGTGCATATTTCTTCACCCATACCCCGTAACTTGCAAATTACTTAATATTAACTCTTTCTTTTCAGAAAAAACAAAATTCCACCTTTAATTTTGGAATCGTTTTAAATTTCATTCCCATTTTCGAAATCTACGTTTTTAATTTAAATTCCTATCCCAATTTGACAAAACATTTATGCCTGCTTTCCTGCGCTTGTTCAAATAATGTTTAACTATTTACAAAAGACGTAAAATAGGAACATTTTCTTTGCAGCAGGAATGTTAATAAATCATAAATTAATGTAATACTTCTAAACCGTTTTTAATTTATGAGTACTACATACTTAAAATAAAGTTAAATAAACTGATTCAATTGCAAACAATATTAAAAATACGTTTTCAAAATTTATTTTAAAATTATGCGGTATTTAAATCATAAATGTATTTGATAAACGCGTTTAGTGTTTATTTTTTTTATTTTGTTTCCCTTTTAAAGAAATGCGATCCGATTAACATATTTCTGCTATCACAATCTGTCACACGGGTCATGAGTGTGGCACCTTTTCCACTCTAAAGTTTGTTTTCCACCTTTTCCACTCCAAAAACTCTCTATTTTCATAGGTTTTCTATTTTTTCCACTCCAAAATCTGTTTTTCATCTTTTCTACTCCAAAGTCTGTGTGTTTTCCAACTGTACTTTAGCTCTCCTACGTGTATTTGCAAGTCACGCAAAACACAACACAGCTATTCGTTTCTTCAACACAGGTCCATAATACAGTTACAATGTGCCTTATCGCGGTAGGACATAAACGCGAAGATAGCGGATAATTCATAACAGCGTGATTAACGAATCTAGGTAATCCCGGGTACCATAAGGGATTTACGAGCCAGCTTTTAATAAATCACGATAACCTCTGGTAATCGTCGAGTACTCAGTCTGCATGACGAACTCAACGATCGACACGGTATTAAATTTTCAAGAGGCTCTCTGCCAAGTCGACTTTAATGGATAGCCAGCAATTTATTAAAACCAGTCTTAATCTGCCCGCAAATATTTACTCGAACACAGCTTCCAATCCTAAATGATGCTCATTACCTTACTCATGGATTTCGCCTAGAAATAGTGTAGTTTGTTTCCTCCTACTGCAGATCGGAGATTCTAGAGAAATTTGATGTTTTTGAACCCCAAATTAAACTGCGACTGGCCGGAAACTGTATCGTCTAAATTAAGAATGATTGTCTAATGCTATTGTAAGAGCAATTAAGTTGTATTTTATTATATATATAATTTATGAATAAGAAAAGTTCTAAAATAAAATTATAAATGATTCACATTTTTATTAACAGCAAATAATGGCTTGTGCTTTAAATCTGGATATAGTACTTCGGAAAAAACTCAATGTTTATTTTGTATGTGGAAAACAAATGTCTGACTTATTAAATAAAGATTCCGACAGGATATATCAAAACTATTGTTTGAGTATCAATGACTGAGTTCTAGACTAAAATGTCACCTTCGACTCGCGTGGATGGAAAGAAATTATCACATGCCTACTAGTAGTTGAAAGAAGAATCTTCAAGTTACTATTCCTCAAGCTAAAAGACGGAATGACGTCATATCTTTTAGGTGTAATTCGGGTATCGTGATTTTCATCTACGAAGTCTATGGGCAATGATGCGAACTCATAGGTAGGCATCACTAACACATAGGCTTAATATGATGGCATGCAACGTCTTATTGCGCTATGTATATATAAATCCGTTTTAAACATGACTTTATTATCATGTGTGTCATCATTCAGTGTCAAATCAACAAAATTTTAATAAAAATTTACCTCACCATCTCAGATTTTCATGAAATTTGGCTCATTTGTATGGACTTGTAAAAATACCAAATTTTATTGAGATCGGTCAACTCGTTTGGTAATTACACATGTTTAAAATTTTCAAAAATTGGCCAAAAATGCACGAAGAAGAAATTTTTGAATCGATATGGAAGCTCTCTTAATTGAGAAAGAGAGTTGGCAGAGGTGTTATTTTACAGCATTTTTCTTACCCTTTTTTACATTATGCAACAATATATGGGTTAAGACAAGAAATATTTAGTCAAAGTTAAAATGAAAAATTCCGTTTTTAATTTCTCAAAGCGCATTTTCAAAAATTTTCAAATTATTGCCCAGAATATCTAGTATAAGTGTAAATCACCTGGAAGAATATAAATATGGGACAGTAATAGGTTCAGTATTAAAATAATTTAAGAATGAAGCTCGATTTGTTGTAAGGCATTTTATTCAGGTGAAAAATTCAAAAATACTAAGATTTTCATGGGCTTACATTTTTTGGAAATTCAAGTGTCGAAATCTCTTGATCAACTTCAATTAAAAAATGTAACCCGCTACATAGCTGTAATGTGTGAAGGAAAGTGGTCGTTTGGGTAATCATATGAGTCATAGTCATGTTTAAAGTAAAAAATTTTAAAAATTACTAAGTGCAAATCTTAGTATTCTTGAACTTTTCACCTGGATAAAATGCATTACTGACAAATCGAGCTTCAGTCTTAAATTATTTTAACACTGAACCCATTACCGTCCCATATTTATATTTTGCCAGGTGGTTTACACCTATACCAGATATTCTTGGTATTAATTTGAAAATTTTTAAAAATGTGTTTTTTGAGAAATTAAAAATTTAATATTTAATTTTAAATTTGACTAAATATTTTTTGTCTTAACTCATATGGTGTTGAATATCATAGAAAATAATAAGATAAATTCTGTAAAATGGCATATACCCTAGCTCTCTAACCCAATTAGAAGAGTTTACACATCAATTCAAAAAATTGTCCTTCATGCTTTTTTGGTCTATTTTTGAAAATTTTAAATATCCGTAATTTCAAAACGAGTTAACCAATCTCAATAAAATTTGGTACTTTTACAAATCTATATGAATAGTACAAATATGCCAGATTTTATGCAAATCTGAGATGGTGAGATGAAATTTATTAAAA
>QLNU02003225.1:122557279-122568338 GCA_006491805.2 Dysdera silvatica | reverse complement strand
TGCATTCGATGATAGCAAACGTAAAAAAAATGGATATTTTATTCAGGGTGATTTGTTGCATCATAAAGATGTAATAATGGGAGTTAACGTCGAACAACTAGTACTACCTTTAAAAGAAAGAGATAAAGTGATGAATATGGCCCACTCAACGAGTTTTGGATCACATTTCGGTTTTAAAAAAAACGGTCGAAAGAGTAAAACTGTCATTTTATTGGCCAGGCATTAGGAAGGACATAGAACAGTATTGCACTTTGTGCAAACCATGCCAATTAAAAAGAGTCAAAACCTTTCGTGACCGAACACCGATTTCTTCCATTCGCAGGCCAGAAGTTCTGTTCTCCACCGTACACTTAGATTGTCTCGGACCTATCCAACCGAAGTCAGGTCGAGGACATCAATATATTCTTTGTTTAATAGACCAGCATAGCCGATGGCCAGAGGCCATACCGCTAAAATCATTGACAGCCAAAAGTACTTGCGAAGCGTTGATATCTATCTTCACGAGATCTGGCGTACCACGATACATCATATCGGATCAGGCTACAAATTTCACTTCTAAGTTAACCAAGGAATTCTTAGCATTAATGGGCGCATCACCAAAATTTGTAACGCCGTCTCACCCAGAGGCTAATGGATTAACAGAGAGATTAGTGGGAGTATGCAAGAAAGCACTCCACCACGTCATTAATGAAAAGGGAAACCAATGGGACCGTCATTTACAATATGTTATGTTCGCCATTCGGGAAGTCACAAACAGCACGACAGGAATGAGTCCGTTTATGCTAATGTATGGAAGACATATAGCAGGACCGTTAGCGATTATGAAGGAGCATTGGACCGAAGAAAATGGAGATCCGGTAAAATTAGCAAACCCTATACACTCATATCTCGCTGACTTAAAACAAAAAATTGAATTTGCCGCCAGAGAAGCAAAAATTCATTCGGAGTTGGAACAAGATAAGTATACACACCGATATAATACCCGAGCTAAGACAAAAACTTTCAATGTCGGAGATTCGGTAATGTTGTTGTTACCCGATAGTGCAAATCGACTTCTAGCGAAATGGACTGGTCCAGCCACAATATTTAAGAAACGAAGCGATCACAGTTATATTGTGGAGATGGAGGATGGTGCAAAAAGGCATGTCCATGTGAATAAGATCCGACCGTTCTTACGACAGATCCATAGAATAGGAGTCATTTACGAAGAACATGAAGCATTTGGCCAGATTGAGACAGTGCCTATAACAGGAGGAAATCAAACTACTGAGCCGAATAATATTGACGACTTAACATTTGAAGGCCTAAGCCGAGCCCAAGAAATGGAAATAAGGGAAATGATTCAGAGGACGAAGTCCTTCTTTACGAACAAACAAGGTCGAACTAACGTTATTGAACACGAGATCAAGCTCATTCCAGGATATCAACAAAGGAGAGTACCAATTGTGACAGTTTGTCACGCTTGTATCAAACGGATTAGCAGAAAAACGCGTATGGTCGTACGTAATAAATATGTTGAATTATATTAACATTCTCTAGGTATTTCAATCAACATTAATTGATTAGAAGTAAGAAATATAAAGTGTTGTATAAAATATAATGATTGTCGTTGTAACCATGTACTAACCAAATTTGTGAAAGAGGAATATTGATTTCAAAATTGGATATGGAAACATATGCAATTTTCTTGATGGTGGGGGATGTGTCCGGCCGCGTCTATCAATTTTTAGCATTTCAAATATCGCCATTACGGATTGCCCTTCTTCCTTAAGTCAAGGACACACACGCGCAGGGAAAAAAAATGTACGTTAATCACGAAAATCTCTAATTGGCCGATAGTTCGCGCCAAATCTGTATGTAGCCGTTGGATGTGACGTAACGAGCATATTCGCGGGAAAAAGTGTGAAGAAGCGTCGGAGCTTTCAGGGAGGCCAGACGTCAAAATGGCCAACCTCTAAATTAATATTCCTCTCACTATTACGTTGCCATTGTAACCAAGATTCGTATCAAGTTAGCAGTACGCTAATATTGAAGCAAAGTGCTTTAAATAAATATATTAAATAAGATGAGAAGTAATTATTTCTATACGAATAATTTCCATTGGCGACATACTGGCAAGCCGCCATTCGAAGTCTTTAACTGCCTAATATAACAGCCAAGAAAGCCCACAGAGCCTTGCCGCCGTACACTACCCTATATATTTTATATTGTAATACAGTCGAACCTGTGTATATGCAGCTTTCATATATGGGAAGATCGCATACATGCATAAAATATTAAGCTTAAAAAATTTTCCTATATTTGTAATGTTATCTGAACCCGCTTAATTGTCATTTTATACATGCACAAACCCCACCCACATATGCAAATACTTTTGAAGCCAAACGAACGTCTTTTTATATAATTTAAACGGGATATATATATGCAAGCGAACTTTATAAACAAATTTCATCCACAGTAAATAGCTCGCAACCCTTAATTTTTCAAGTAGCGGCTTTTTCCATCGGAAATTGCCCGTCAACTCAGGCCCAGCGCGACCATATACGAGAACTAGGCACACTATTGAATGCTTTCACCAATATTTACACTTTTTTATATACGTATCTTGCTTATCCATTTTTTTTTCTATGTCCTCAACTTCTTACTTTTTTTAC
The DNA here is from genome assembly GCA_006491805.2 of Dysdera silvatica. Taxonomy (NCBI): domain Eukaryota; kingdom Metazoa; phylum Arthropoda; class Arachnida; order Araneae; family Dysderidae; genus Dysdera; species Dysdera silvatica. Next base: position 122,565,684 of record QLNU02003225.1, on the reverse strand, counting down.
ATTAACAAATTTTCCTCTAAACAATTTGCATAAATCTGAATAACAGTTTCCCATTACCGCTACACCTTTCAGTGGCGCGAACGTACTGTACTAGAAGCTTGGAGGGCGCTATTATTATATATTTTATTTTTGATATCTTTGTGCTGTTAGGGTGAAAATTGAAAATTCTCTTTTTAAAATAACTAATTAAATCTAAACACCCAGGAGCAGATAAATAGATAATTAAATAAAAAACACATACACTCTCTCTCTCTCTCTCTCTCTCACTATGTATAAATATATGCTTAGATGTTGTTAAGTGTTTTTGTTTTTTCGATATTCTGCCGCCTGTTATTTAATTTTTTCAGATGGAGTTGTACCTCCAATTATTTGTACACTGCGTCTATAACACTATGCCAGATTAATTAACGTTCAAGAGGAGACACCTCCATTCAAGAGAAGACACGTTCGTCCAAAGAAACCGTCATCATGGGCATAATAGGAAGTAAACAAGTTTCCTGGGCCATCCATGCATACAAACAAAATCAAATTCTTTGTAACTTCTTTTCAAGAACTTTAAATTTAGTTGTTTTTTATGTGACAAACGAAAAGACTTGTTAAAAATGCCTGTTGAATTAACAAAGGTGTAAAATTTAAATTAATTTGATTTTTACTAGTAAAAAACACTCTTAAAAAAATTCTGAATATAAATAAGGCACTTATAATTAAATTCCTTTTCTTTTTAAAAGTAGGACCCCTTAACATACAAATCCACCTTTTTGTTTTTTTCCTACCTATCATATTTAATTTTTTAAACCCATTTTTAACTTGCAAACAAAAAAATTTTGGCCAATCAGTGTACCTAAAAACTGCTATTTCGCTCCCTACAATATGGCTAATATCCATCAGCAACCGAAACCTATAAAAACTTAAGTTCAGACGAAATCCCTGGTCGAGGGGAAGTAAATGAGTCATCACAGCAATAAATAGCCAACTCGTGGCACCTGCATAAATAGGCAAGCCCACCCACACCGAGCCTGGGCTTGGCGTCCAGTCCAGACCACCACAATTGGCCAACAATTGCAATTTAGGCAGGCGAAATTGCCGTCTAATACGTTAACAAAAGCCAAATGAAAAAGTTGGCAATATATTGGCGAGAATAAGGATTTTAGCAGTCCTTAGACAAATAAAAATCTTCAAGATGGCGATTAAGAAAAAAAGTGTGTCAGAAGTCTCGCTGAGACTGAGAGAGAGAGAAATTTTGAAACACGAAGATGAACAGTGGACTCCAACCTACTCCAAACATGGGCCATTAAGGGTGTAACATGTAAGTTAAAGTTATCTTTCTTTCTCTTCTATTAATCGATAAATTGTAAGTGCCTCCTCCCTCATTAAACTTATAATGAAATGTATAAATTTTTTCTGGTGGTTTATATACCCCAGTATGATTCTCATAGTGAAATGAGTATTTGAATTATTTTGTTTTTTTAATTACTTATATCAGGTTTAAATACGAAAAAAAATATGTCAAGTGAAAAATTGATAGTAGGAAGAATTGTTAATAGCTCCAAATGCTTATATAAATGGCACTGTTATATTCTAAAGGAATTAGAAAATATATTATCGTGTTTATAATATAAAATAAAAGGCAGTAATTATTGAATAATTGTTTCATGTCTGTTTTAAAGAACCTGTTTTTTTATTTTGTTTATGTTTAACACACAACGCGTTTGAAATTTTAGGTAAAAGTCAACCAATGTTTACTAACCACTATCAACGGCCAATTTACAAATTTATTCTGGATAAACAAATTTAATATTTAATGTTATGGAAATTGTGTTTTAATGTTCTCAAATAGTAAAAATTAAATCAATAAGTAAACTAACTAAAAATTTAACCAAACTAATTATAAAATACCTATAATAAATCATTTACATTTCATTAATTATAATTATAATATACTTCATTTAATTTTCATTAATTATTCTATTTAACCTTAAATCTCATTAATGTTCTATTTCACTTTAAATCATATATTATATTAATGTTAAAAAATTTTTTTGAATATAAATAAATCAACAGTATTACATACAACTAGTTGTTATCCCCATAACATTATTGCGTACTTTTGTGGCACCAGCTGCTTGGTGCCCTGCTCCGACGAATCGCCAATAACCATTTGCCATCATCTGACTGTTTGACAACTGACCAACGAACGGTCGAAAGGGCAAATTGTGTGAGCCTTGAAAAAGGTCTTCAAAATGGCCAGTATGCTCATTCAGTATATGTTTTCATCTTTCAATTTCCCCACATTCGTTGGTTTTTTATTTGCTTTATGGCGCAAGAGCATCAAGGGTAATTTTGCGCCGCAAACTACAGTTTTCCGAAACCCCGCAGTTGTGCATTGGTAACGCGTTCACTTAGAGAGCATGTATTCCGGGTTAGGCTCTTAACTGTACCATAAACAGAACGCTTATTGACGAACGATTTAAAAGGTTCGAATTTCTCGGAAAAACTGTAGGTCACGTCACAGTATGACCCCTGCAAAAACTGCCCCTGAAACTAAAACAACACAGTTTTCTAAGGCATCCGAGACTTTCATGGCCTCGGGAACTGACGCCTGACTACAGTAAGCAGTTAAGCGCTGTAAGTATTCTTTTTTTTTTTTTGACCAGTTGAAAGTCGAACACCGGATAACGGCGCTCCAGATAAACGCGCTACCACAACCCCACCGCAGGGCCCTCACAGATTTGTTTCATATCTTTTTTTCATAACTGCTCAACTCCATTTTTCTTTCTAATATAAATTTTTGGAAAAACACGTACAACTTAAATATTTTATTCAGACACTACACGAAATACATCGAGAAAATAAGATAACAGTTCTTCACACTGGAAAAGTTTTCTCAGATATTTCTCATAGGATTTTCTTAACCAGAGAGGTTGAGCTTTATTTCATTAAGCTAATTGTAACGTTTGGCATATTCATTGTATAAAATATGTTTCGGTCTATCGTTTGTTCCATCCGGTCTACATCGAAGGAATGAAACGTTGGAAAATGTGAGTTACGTGAATGTGTTATAATTTATGGAAGAAATAAAACCAAAAGCCCAATCAAATTAATCATGGTTGGTTGTAGTTTTACGGCACAATGACAGCAAGTGTCATACTGCGCCAATCAAAGTGAGATCATATATGTGGTAAAATTTATCACGACTAATAAATGAATAATTTTATTTAGCGACAGGAAAATAAAATGCCTAACAAATTGTAAATTAAGTAACTACTATATGAGTAAAATTTCTTTTACGAAGTGGAAGCATTAGACTTCCCTGTTCAGTAATTTATTGTTCTTCAACGCGGATGGAAACCTGCCATGAAATTTTATTTCTTCCACATAGGTATCTATTTTTAGATATCCTCTTTCTTTGATTTAAAATTTTTCTGGGGCTTTCGATCCATTCGCAATAATTCGGGCGGTTTTCTTAGATTTTAGCAGCATCTTGTCATAAAGTCAAGAATTACAGAAATACGCCATTAATAATCGTCATAATATGACGATTGATCCATTGTCATAATACGCCATTAATAATTCTCGCAATATGCCTGACGCATCGTCAAAATACTCCATTAATAATCCTCAAAATACACCTTTAATAATCGTCACAATATGTCCGAGCTCTTGTCTTAATACGCCATTAATAATCCTCGTAATACGCCTGACCCATTATCATATAAGACTTTTAACCTTATATCGTGAACCGTTATTCACGATATGATAGTAAAGTGGAAATTAATACAGGAATAAAATTTATATTAAAGGAATCTTGGAGAAAAATGATCGTTAGAATTTGGAAGATGAATTAGGCTTGAGTATAGGGAATAGGATGGTGGTGAAGGTCAGCTTGCGGTCCAGACAGGAAGGTATCGCAAAAAAGGCGCCAGGAAAAAATGTCATAAAATAATAACAGGCTATATAAATGTCAACAGATGCGCCAGAGCCGTATAACGTTAGGCCGTCAAAGTCGAAGAGGAAATTTAAGGAAGGCGGGACGAAGAAGGAGGCTCCGTAAGGTCGAACGGGCAAATGAAACCGCAGATCGAGTGGTCGGTGAGATAGGAGGAAAGGACGTGATTGGAAGGGAGAATTGATCAAAGCTGAGATTGGCCAGAAATAGTGTAACGGCCCTGAGATACTAGATTTAGTTGGGAAGTTGGAATCAAAGATAACCGGGTCGTTACTGTTGCCGTAAGGGGGCGTCGGAGAGGGGATGACGTCGGTCAGGCCTCCCTTTTTACGCTTGCTTTGTAAATGAAGCTGAAGTATTTAACATCCACTGTGGAGATGTTGTGACACATAGAGGCTGAGAGACGTGGCGCACACGGGGCACTCACTCACATACGTGGGCTTTTAATAGGACGCAACGTAGCGTTGTAATTCTGGCTGGGTAAGCGTAGGCCTACCTTTCTAAGTTAAATCATGCGTTCACTTGTTCAACCCTGGTTACGTAGAGGAGAATAGTCTAGTGGTGGCGGAGTAAGGACCGGAGCTATAAGTTATTCGCTAAATGTTGGTGCCGAATTATTGCCGGAGAAGTGAAAGCTTAGTGAAAGCAAAACGATTAATGCTACCCGTATGCGGATTAAGGAACGTGTTCGACAACTGCAGACCTTGCGCCGCAAGGGATGTAAAGCTGTTACATCGGAAAAAGAGTAACTCAATGGACTGCCAAAAGAGTGATATTGCTTTTGCTATATCTTCTAATTAAAACTAACCAGTGTAAAACTGTACTCAATAGTTTATCTTAGACTTTACTTGACCAGTTAGGACATTTCGGGACTTGTTAATAAGGAACGAGAGTAACTTGGAAGTGAATTTGTCGGTTACAAGAACTAGCTTATTGGTTTAGTAGGACTTGTTGATTAAACCCAGAATTGAGTCCAAGTGATTAGAAGGACCTGTATAGAAGAGCCCGAACGTCAGCCGCTGGATACTAAGTCCAGGTTAATGCCTTCTGTTTAATATTACTGTATTTAACTTAGAACTGCTAGTTAGTTATTACGCTATTTGTTTAGCTAATATGTGCCCCGGTCGGTCTCCACTAGTGGATGTGTTCTTAAGCAGTTCCAGAGTTACCAGATGATTTCTGACGTATTCATTAGTTCCAGTACCGACACTCGCTCGAAGGGACGGATTGGTTTGGGCTTGAATGTTATTCTACTGTTGTAACTTCTAGAACACAATAAACACCTGTTCGCATTCTCGTATATTGTTTGCCAATGTTGACCAACAGGAATCACTCAATTTCCCGATAGATAAATAAATTGTAACAGCTAGTAGACTTTTATATGTTAAGTTAAAAGTAAATCACCGTTAGGAGCATTAGACTCTAACGCTAGTTGTTATAATAGTTGATGGACGTGAGTATCGTTTATAGATGAAAAAAGTGATGGGAGATTTTTTGGGAGACAGCTGGGTCGAAACTCCGTTGAGAAAATTCGGAGAGTGTTCTGGATCGGATTTTCCAGGTGAGAAGTCGTAGCGTTTCTGGAACAGTTCTCGGTGGAGAGATGTCGGCGAAGAATCGAGATAAAAATATTCTATGAAAGAAGGTTAGTAGATTACGATTAGATGGTTTAAATGAGCCCTAAAGTCGCCGTTAGAAATTGGAAACATTTTCCAGACCCAGAGTACGTAGATTCGTACCTATTTATCCGTGGCTGCGATAGAGTTGGATCAGTAGCACCTGAGTCGTTTTTCTGGAGCATAGGAGCTAGCAGAGCATCTTTCCCTGGAGCCACATTTGCCGGAGCAGTTCACGAGACTATTCCTGGAGCCACATTTTTTCCCAAACCGGTAACCCGAGCGTTTTTTGAAGGAGAAAAATGTAAGTTCTCACCCCCATCAGGAGAAGTTACTCCTCAAAAACATGGGAAGAATATTTTGGCGTCGGAGAGAGTTACAGTAGCAGGAATAGTAACAATTCTTGCGGGACGTTGGCCATTTCAGGTGTAAAGGAGTTTGCCCGGAGACATTAGAATATAAAAACAGTGGAAAATTTATTACCAATCTAGGCAGGGCATACGGAAGTCAGGAGAGAAGATTTGAAGTCACCAGAGGAAAGAAAATTAAAAAAATCTAGGTAAGGGCGAAAAATCTAAAATTGGTGCAAAATTTTTCTGTGCCCGCATTAGTGCAAACCAGGCACCAGTGGAAGTATTAGAGGACAGCGAAGTGTATCAGGAGTTGATACTCACGGTTAGAGTAAAAATCGGTGGGGTCACAATGCACAGATTGATTGACTCGGATAGGAATAAAGGTGTCAGAAAATATTAAGGTGTTAAATGGCACACTTAAGCCAGAGAAAGGATGCATCCGAGTGTCAGCAGTGGGAAATAACTCATTGGAAGTGTTAGGGACCTATTGTTTGAAAGTGCAGATTGGGAGAAGAGTAGTGATGCATACGTGTACCGCTATTAAAGTGGAGTTTGAACATCATTATAGCTCAATCATCGGGTTTGATCTTTTAAGAAAATTAGGATTGGAAATAAATTGCGCAAAGAGGGGGTTAAGAGGACCAGGAAGTCAATGTACGTATAAACGCGGTAGGGTCATATTTCAGACAAATGAAACACAAAAAAGCAGGGCATACAAGGTAAACAACGAGCATTATGCATCAGATATACAGGCTAACAAAGGTGAAAAATATACATAGGCAACACAGGGAAAAATGTAAAACATACTTAAAAGATGTGGGTTTTCTAAACAGGACGTCAAGTCGGAGGCTGAAAAATGTGGTATATTTATAAATACAAGCGTGGGAAACGATAAAATAAATGGCAGTGACGGTAAGGCATTCAAAAGCCGTCTGAAAGATTATTCTAACATAAACGTATGTGAGGACATGGGAGAAAAACATGTTCGCGAAAAACCTGAAAACTTTATAAAACTAAAATTAGTGAATAAGGTTGTCATCCCTGAAAAGGCGAAAAAAGTAATCAGGGTAAACACTGATAAACAGGTAAATGATATTTTAACTATAGTTATGGAACCTGCTATTGAAATATTCAGAAAGGGATTAAATGTCGTTTCATGCGAGGCAAATAAAAATGGTATCCATGATTATAGAAAACCCACTGGAGACCCCAGTGCACTTAAATAAACAAATGACGCTGGCCAACATTGAGAAGATCGAGGTGGATATGTTTGATAAATTGCCTTGTGTCAATGAGGTGCCTTCGCTGTCCGAAACAGAGTTTTCTTTTGAGAAGTTATCTAGTGCGAAAGAAAAGGTAAAAAATTTAGTAATGTGCAATAAAAGCATATTTTCTAGATCCCTAGCAGAGTTTGGTGACTGTAAATTAGCACCTTTAAAATAGAGCTGAAAGAGGAATGAATATTGTATTGTGTAAGCAGAGACAGTACCCGGTAACGTTGGAATATAAAAAACAGTTTGAATTGCAGATAAATGAGTTAGAGAGGGCGGGTATCATAAGACCAAGTACTTCGAAACTTAATCGTCAATGTTCCTTTTACAAAATCCGGGTAGTGCAGGTGACGTGCGTATCATACAGGACTTCTGCCATTCACGTTCGATTACAAAAACATTGTCGTTTAGGACACCGAACATGCAGGAGGTAATGCAGAGTATAGGGGTGCAAAGTTCTCGGTAGTCGATTTTAAGAATATGTTTGTCCAGATTGCCCTTTATGTGGTGGCACAACACTTAACTACTTTCTCCACATCATTTGGAAAGAAATGTTTCAAAAAATTGCACTACACTTAATACAAGCACCTGCGTTTTTCGCTACGTCCATGCAAAAGGTATTAGCACCGGTAAGGCATCTGGGGATTTCAACTTTGTGGATGATGTCATCGTAATAACTACCGAAAAGGAGCATTTTCAGGCATTAGAAGCATTGTTCGGTATTTTGCGAGATGTAGACTTGAAATTAAACCTGCGCAAGTGCACATTCTTCACCGACAAAGTGCAGTTTTTGGGATTTATTGTGTCCAAGGAAGGTATTGTCCCAGCGCTCCATAACATTAAGAATCAGTATTATACAATAATTTTTGCCACCCACGTATTAATTACAGCTCAAACTAGAGCTTATGTAATTTTGGAGAAAAAGAGACGCTTTCCCCATCCTGGATTCGAACCAGGGTCCCTCCGTTTAGCCCGGAGTGTCTTGGACCGCTAGACGAATGAGGACAGGAAACAACGCTCTCTTTCTCCGTATGTAAAGGTGTTAAGGTATTATTACCCTCCGCAGGGATAACACAATTGCCAAATATGGTCAACACAAGAAAGCCTCCGGGGCGAGATTTTTGTGAGTTTTCGTGGGGGAATTTATTATACTATAATTTTTGCCACCCACGTATTAATTACAGCTCAAACTAGAGCTTGTGTAATTTTGGAGAAAAAG
>QLNU02003225.1:122480007-122557179 GCA_006491805.2 Dysdera silvatica | reverse complement strand
TGAATAAACTTATTCTTTAGAGCAGTTTAAAAGCAAAGAATTAACGTGTCTGTTAAAATCCAGGTACAAAACAAGAATTTGCCGTCCTCACTGTAATTATTCATCACTTGTCTGGCTTAAAATACCTGTGTTACTTCAACTATATTAATTCATTAGAGATAAGGTTAAAATTCTAAAAAGATAGAATAAATAACTGTTGTAAAATAAACGTTTTGCGCGTCGATTAAGACCATAGAGTCTGCCGAAGTGTCATAAATGTGATTTCCCGCGTTAGTATAGAAAAAGCTTAAAAACATCTATTTAAGAAACAACTCGTGGATAAGAACAAAACTTACTGTGCATGATTTGTAAGTTCTCGAAATATTACAATTGCTTTTAAAGATGATGAAAATAATGATGATACAAGATGAAATAACTAAAGGATTGTATATGTTCTTTCACCAATCTATTTTGAAAGCAAGTTCCTTACACGAGTTCCTTATCGTAGTATATGATTGATACTTTCTGGACCAAAAAACAGCTACCACATTAACCATTGTTTTCCATTATTTCTGCTTGTTTTCTGAGTCAATACTTTCGAATTTAAAAATAAATCATCTTGCCACCTTACTCTGTCTAGGAACATTTTTTATTCTGATGGAGAAAATTCTCTTGAAATATGTATTCATTTCTTATACGTGCGATTGCTTCAGAGAAAATGTGCTGCGTTTACGTGATGTATGTCTGCCAAGGAATGATGAGAGTAAACTGCATTTTTCTCTTGTTCGCCGCGGTTGAAAATCCGAATTTTCCATGATTTGCGATTTGTTGTCTCAAAACTCTTTGTGTTATTCCTCAAAAGCACACCATTTTTCTGATTCGCCAGGGATGTGTTATTAATTTCTTGCCACACTTTTTTCCCCGGATCAAATTTTGCATCCCAGTTTCGAAAATGTAGGCAGATTTGTTGAATATATTTTCGCAACTGCGGGGCTTCAAGTAAATGGAATCGATGTTTTCGTTGAACGCTCTTATGCATAAATTTCTTTTATTATGCTGCCAATAGAAGCAATTTTCTTCCGCTATATTTCCAGAAGTCTTATTTTGAAAAAGATTTTAGCTTAAAAATAATTCAGTCAGTAGCTCAGTAATAAAAAAGCATTTTCAAACCTTGAGTCTTATTCTGGTGGTTTGAATTTTCCTAAAGGTTTTGTAGGATTTATACTGACAATAAATTTTTGTTATGACTGGAAATTTTGTTTTCAAACATTTTCACTGCTACCAAAGCCCATTATCATAAATTTATAGACCTAACGAAGGGCGATAATGGTGTTATACATTTAGATACTTTTGAATCAGCAATTCTAATTTAGTAATAAATATTTTTGAATTGTGGTAAATTACTTTAGGGTTCTGGGGTCTAGTGCACCTTTATCCCATTTTTGACTTCCATCAGTTCTAAAATAAAAAAAAAGAAAACGCTTACTGTCTCTTCACTTCAGTCCGGAGTTGAATCCTTAGCCTATGAGGTGGTTTAGATACCTCGGAAAATGGTAGATCCCGGTGCAGCCTGACCCTTACTTCCATTATGCCGTAGAACTTATAAAGTGTTTTAAATCTGTACGAGAGAACTTTAAAAATACACTTTTATATCGCTCCCAAATTGTGAATGTCCATAAGTCTTAAGTATCGTAAACTAAATGTTTTTTAAGAAATGGAAGTCCGGAATCCATGTTCAGTGGCTCAAGTTTGAGAACTCATTATTGCAAATTCAGCTATCCTTGCCCCTTCCCACGATGTGTAAAATTACCGGGAAAGTGGTTGATGAGCCTATATGATGAACGTCATATAGTAAAAGTCGAAAAGAAGAAGAAATTTTGTTACAAACTGAACTCGATCCAGAAGTATCTTGTTTAATATCTATACGTCTATAGCTAGCTTAAAATTATATGTATTAAGAAATTAGCTTTAAATTCCAAATTAGTTACAAAAGTAAGTCTACTTAAGGGTTATCTTTAACATTTTCACTAATATGGAATGAATTACTGTTCCAGTAGTTTAAAGATTTCAATCACCATCTATGAACCTCTGGCTAGCTTCGAATTTCTTAGTGGTGTGTGCATGAACGTAAGCAGGGGTATCGATTATTCATTAATCATAAATATATTATATATTACATTTGTGCATAGATACTGAAGAGCCGAAATATGATTAAAACTCCCCTCCCCCTCATGATGTGTGAATGGGCTCACCTGGATAACCCGGAGGGCAAGTACTGTTCGTTCAGGAAAAAAGAGGTCCGATGAAACAGTTAGAAATAACAGGAGGTGACGTCACAAACAGGCTAGTTTATTACTGCAGAGGAGGACTACGATTTCAGAACTTGTTTTTAGTGAACGTTTGTCGGCGCCAAAATCAAGGTCTGAAATGTGAGTCCTCCTCTACTGTAATGGGATAGGCCGTTTGTAACGTCACCTCCCGTTATTTCTAACTATTCCATCGGACTTCTTTTCGTGAACGAACAGTAGGAAGAGTATTTAACAACTACTGGTGATTCTGAGGCATAATTTTCTCGATTACGTTTGTGTATGATAGGTAAGGCTACTGATATAAGAGAGTTTGATAGAGGGCAGATTGTAATGGCCCCGGGCTCAGACAAATATCTTCGAAACTGCACCGCTTATTTTGTGTTCATATGTTGCCTTTGTTAGGACATATACGAAATGGATTAATGACGATGAAACCAGTAGTAGATGGAAAGGTATTGGACGTCCACGCATCATTAACCAAACTGAACTTTGGAGGCTGTCCCGGTTGATGAAGCAAAATTGATGACAGCCAGTGGCTCAACTGACAACCGATTACAATGCGGTGGACACCGCAGCAGACGGCCCTCTGGTATGCCTTTCTCAAGAACACGTCATCACCATTTACGCATAAAGTGGGCTCAAGAACATCGTGACTGGACCATAAAATGGGGAACAGTGTTGTCTGATCGAATGAATCACGTTCTCTTCTTCATCATGTCGATGGCTATGTCAGAGAACTCCGTTTTCTAGGCGAACAGTTCTTCGATACATGTACCTCGGATCATAACTAGGCCGACGGTGGCGGTATTATGGTTTGGTTGACGTTCCATAGGCATCTTATAGACCACTGTTCGTGGTATAACACATCATGAAAGCTGTTGACCATTTCATCATCATTGAGAATTAGCTGGACCCTTATCTGGCATCTGTCTTTCCCACCGGGGATGGAATCTTCCAGCAGGAAAATGTTCCCTATCATAAGGCCGGAATTGTATCCCCAATGGTTCTAAGAGAATGTTAATGAATTTCAGTTGATTTCGTAGCCACCGAACTCGCTGGCATAGGACACATTTACGATGTCATGCAACGGCAATTGAGAGCTCAAAATCCACCACCACAGAATATTTGGGAATTGCTTGACCACTGCTTACACACATCTGGTGCCATCTGTCTCCGGCTGTCTACTAAATACTTGTGTTATCAATACCAAAACGGGCTGCAGTTATTTTGTCTACCAAAGGTGGGGTAACCTGCTATTAAGTAGATGGTAATAAAGTTTTGGTTCTTCAGGTTACAATATATATGGAGTTGTAGCTCTTTATAAATCCCCCACATCCTTATAAACTTCCTTCTTACACCATTATTTGCTCAAAATCTCGTCCTGATTTGCATATTCATATGTAGTTCTCTCACAGATGTCATATATTGATTGTTTAGATTAAATTACAAAAACAAAATATTTTCCTTGTTCACTTTTTTATATGATATACCCGGTATATTTTAAAGTAACCAAAATAGCCATCAACTATTTGGATTTGCTCATAGAGTGAAAATAACGTAAGTAAAAACGTCACAAAACTAACGCAATTAAGACATTATTGAATCGTATATTTATTTCATTGTTTTTATAAGATAAATTGTCTTATACGGAAGGAAATTAACTATTTATGAAGTCCGATGCCACTCTTAGTAAAAAAATTTTACAGAGAAAAACAATTTTTGCATTTACATAGAGCACCGCATTGATAAAGTGGCGGGGGTTATATTTCTCAAGAGGTGCTTATGAATTTAAAACTGAGATCTAAACTGTTTTTTGGATGATTTGTTCACCGCGAAATAAGATTTATCGTAAAATTTTAAACAATATGTTGCTAACGTATTGTTTTGAAATCTTGGTTCAAAACACATTATTTTGTGTCGCCTTAAAAGGAGACGAAGCGCTAGTCCTCTTTGAGCATTGTAGAATTTTGACACGTATAGTATCCTTTATGAAGGTGACAAGTTATTTGAGTCAGAAAACATATTTTTAATTAAAAAATATTCAAGAATGTGCAAGAACCATCCAGAGAAATTATATTTCTGTGGGAATAAAAAAATTTTAGCTGTAATTGCTTTAATATAAAGGATATGAAATATGTCTCTTGGAAAAGAATTTCTAGAACAAGTAGTAGCAAGCTTTGAGATTTCATTGTAGTTAAATGATTGATGGATGATAACCCAAACGTGTTGGTGATTAAACCTGATATTATATAAACACATTAACAAAAATTTTAATACACCCTTTTCGATTTCTTGTCAATCGTATACAAACTTGAAATTCAACGGGGCAAGTAAACGTCTTTTATGAAAATTGTATCTTTAATTATAATATGAAAAATCGTAAAGTACTTTGTAAAATGATATAATTTATATTAAAGGATCATCGTATTAAATTCCTTAAATCATAATATAGGCAAGATGTGTATGTGGGTGAAAAAGTACGAAACTTTGGTATCAATGATGGAGGGAGGGAGGGATAGATGGGGGGATAGAGAAGGATGGGTAGAGAGAGAGAGAGATAGATTGTGATTGTTTGATTTTTTATCAAAATGCGCAAAGATATTTGTATACAATTTTAGTATTAAAGTAGGCTAAGTTACAGATCAAAACTTCTTGCAGACGCTTCAATGGAATTTCAAAAACAATTAAGAAAAATTAAAATAATATTTCTTAACAACTCTATTCGTATTCAAATTAGGGGAAATCTAAGGCTTTAACTGGGGAAAGAATCCAACTAAGACCTAAGAATTGGCATAAAGAACTCCTTTAACAATCCACTAATGAAGACCGGATTTGATGTAGGATTCTAGAGAAATCCCAGAACGGAACACCATTTCTTTGAACGGAAAAGTGTCATTCCCGCATACAAAAAAACAGAAGGCATTAAGTCTTCCTTTCTGGCAAAAGCTCTTGTGCAAAACTTAGTCTCTAACGTACAAGTTTCTACTTCCTCTTCAATGGAACATTTTCTACGTTAGTATTTCTTAACCTCCAGGCCTCTGCCCATTATTGGGTCCTGAAATCGTTTATAACGGGCCGTCAAAGGTTCTCCTGAAATGTGTTATTTCGGTTTTATAATCATCTTTCATGAATAAATATTTTATCATGAATATATTCTGAGGAGAATAATAATCGCGAATGCGGCGGGAAATTCTGATCCAGAACGTCTAAATGACATCTGTGCAGAAAATACTAGTCACCAAGCTATGTATTTTTAATTATATGAGTATTCATGAATGATCGATAATTTTCAGACATCGAAATCTTTTAGCGTTAGCGAAAGGATATGCCGCTTATTATGACCAGTTATAAAAAAGTGCGTGCAATCCGATTACTATAAGGTGCGGTACATCCTCTGTTCTTAAAACTGAAAAAACTGAAATTTAGGTTGCAAATTCAGGTAACCGCTCAGCAATGAAGTGTATCAGCAAAGTGTAAATTAATAGAAGGATTGTACTGATGTTATTTATGATTATGCCATAATTATTATTCATACCTATCATAGTTCAATGCACGAACTTTAAAAAGTGTATGTTTGTTGGGACTAAGCCTTTATCTTATCAAAAAAGAATGCACTGGGTCGCGGCCTCATAACGGTTCAGAAACATTAATCTACGTGATAAGTAGAAATACATAGTTCACGCTAAAATCCAAAAAGAATATAAAATATTTTATTTTGATAAATATATGCATTCTTTCATACCTAACTATATGATAGGCAATTAATTTCCTCGTAACTTCAATTTGTATTCGTATTCCCTTCATCCCTTATCTGATGTTTGGGAGAGTTCAAATATTACGTAAGCACCTTGGGGGCGGGTTATTGTTTGTCTTATTTTCCTATGTTAGCCAATGTTAATTTTTGCTTACTAGGGGGGGGGGTTGAAATGGCCAAAATATTGCTTACGTAATACTTGAATTTCCCCTTTTCTTGGACCATCGAAACAATAAGTATCGAGAATAAAATTTAATCATTCATACAAACATACATTTTAATCTGACAAACTCATCGTGCATATCAATCAATTTATTTGCACGAATTAAAAAAAATCTAAATAGATTTTAAAAATGTATCGATGATCCTGTTGTCAAGACTAAAGCAACTGAACTTATTGCCCTATGTTCAATATAGGTGCATTCAGTGAATATAAAGGCTAATTTCTGGAAAAAGATAATTTTAGTTAAAGGCAAATTGTAATCCAATCTAGGATAAACCACTTAGTTTAACCTCATATTTGATGATTATTTGGGTTATTATTTTGGTCAGCTTTGCAGACTGACCAAGCGTATCGCTGCATAGATTCATATTTTTCGGATTGAAATTAACTATAAACTAGGGGACACATTTTCAGTATTTCATTGCAACCAGTAATGTTCATTGAAATTTCGTTTACAGAAATGTTGTATATTATTTTTTTAACGAAATTTTTGTTCTGGTAAAAAAGATAAACGTCTGGTCTGGGGGTTATCTAGCAATTTTTGTACCTCCAAACATCTGAAGTTTCCTTCGCATAATTGTTCATGCACGCTGACGTCTATATGCTACACACATTGTGATAAAAATTTATACTTTGAACACTTCTATGTAAATTATAATTTTCATGAGTAGAACATTTCTTCGTATTTTACTAATTTTTTTTTTATTTTTATGACCGAGGCCTTCATCCACATTTTAATTAAATTTTATTTTCGTTGGAAAGGTATTTATTCATATTTAATAATGACACTAAAATTTACCAGTTTAATTTTAATTAAATCATTTATTTTGTTCATTTTATTTTGGTTTACGTCTGTTTCCAATGCCTATTATTTTTAATTACTTGTATTTATTTATTTATTTGAATGTTAAATCGCCAAAACTGTTCATTAATCCTTATTATTTGATGCTTGATTATAATTTTGTTTTTAAAATGTGAAATGGTCTCAAATGCCAACGATTGAAATTATATTTTCTTGATTAAATGTTTTTCTCATAAACTTTTAATTTGTGTAGAACGCGTCTACCTAAGCTAGCTTTAGAAAAACGCGCCACAAGAAGCATGATCGATTTCCTTCATATGGACTTCGCCGCATAGCTTATATCTTCTTGGAAAAGCTGCATTTGTGTATTAATTTTAAAATATTCATAAAAATTTAGGAATTCATTTCCGCACAAAAATTCTTTCGGTTCTCATTGATAATCAAGCACGCGTCATTGCAAATTATTAAGCCATATCCATATGTCATTCTAGATTAAATATTTAGAACTTCTCATGAGCAGATATGAAGTGGAACTTCCATATAAGGCAATGCTTCTATAAAAAGCTTCAATCTTGAGAAACTTCAACATATAGAAACTATCTTTCTCTATTTATAGTAGATTGCATTTAGGGACGCATTTCCCATTCACTGTACTCTTTATAAATAAGTAAACATGAATGGTATTATATACAAATTATACACATTACCACATATTAGACATATAATTAAAAACAAGATTATTAACGAGGAATTTTTTCTCTAAATATATATGGAATATATTATATACTATTAATATGCATTTGTATTTATGTAATAAATTTCGATGATCCATCATAAAAATGAACACACTTACTAATCAGTAAAATACATTATCAGGAACATTTTCGGCAAATTAAAAGACCATCACATTTGAGAAATTTTAACGAAAAAACATACTTCGATCAGTTTTAAAAAAAAATTGATGAATGGATTTTTTTTCTTCACATAATGAAGCAATTTTTATAAGTAATGGCCACGACGTTTCACAAAAATTTCCCTGTATAGGGATTTTCGACGTGCAGAGGTTTTGCTGTATATTAGTAATAGTAGTTGTGTAGATTATAAATATGTTCTATAATCTATGTCGTGGTAAAGTAATCGATTAAATTATATCAAACCATTACGCTAAATTGTATCTAATGATGGCCTTCTCGATCCCCAATCGGAAGATGATCACCATTATATGATTCGATTTTCAAGCCAATTGAATTTCAATATCCTTTAAGCAAACATGTACGTGTTAGTTTTTGGGCGAATTGATGATATGTAAATGTCTCCCAAAATTAATATGAATCCGTGAGTTATGAATGCTATAAAGGTTTAGAAGATTGCACAGCCCCATTTTATGAACAATTTTCAAGTTACAACCTAATGTTTGTTCAGGATTTAATTTTCAAGATAAATAGGTTTGCCCATTACATGTAGCCAGCAATTTTAAACTAAAACGTTAGAATGCCGCTGGGACGGTACGAATAATAATTTTCACTATATACAGCAATAAAGAACATTGTTTCAGAACTCTAATCGTAATTATGTAGGCAAAAATTGTTTATGGTACATTTATGTGTAAATCAGTTACAAAAGAGCCCCGTTATACAAAAGAATGGACAATTACAGTAATTCCTAGCGTAGTTACGCGAATTCTATTGTTTTAATGTTAATTATGACGTGCTGGTCGAGATGATGGAAATTTGCAAACCGTATTCAAAATTCTGAACGCATGCGATTGATACTGTGGGAGACGCATCCACAGATCGACAGAAAAGCTTTAGTACACGGAACTGGAAACGGACTCTAAAAGGAGATCAAAAAAGAACTGGTTATGAACATTCACTCTCTCAACCTCATTTCGAAAGAACGTGAAGAAAACGCTCTTGCGCTGTAAATAATATTAATTAAATTATGTTAATGTTTCCCAATTTTGCATTTAATTCTTCACGATTATAGGCGGTAGTAACTTCATATAAATGGTGACCTCATTATTTCTAAAAAACACGCAACCTACTGACGAACCATCGCGGAGTGGCCAATGTTCGCTAAACGACCACGTGGAAAAACTATTACGCCCGAAACGCAAATCCGAGTGCATACAGCGAAGAGATGAATATCTCCGTGGAAAGTATGCAAATTAATCGTGCCGGAGGACTTGCATCTACGTACGAATGATTAATTTTGTCCACCGATACTTCTTTTGTGTCTCGAAGGAAAAAACACCTGTCATGCTTCCACATCGTGGATACGTTGTTCCTCAATAACGTGCTTTCTCTTTAATGTGCGTTTTACGCGGTAAAACATCCAAATGAGCCTCCGAAACGCTGAAACGATTGTATTGTAAATTTTAACGACTGTAGTTATATATATATATTTCGCCTTAATACCAATATAAAACGCGTACTAGTAACTCGGCCGTGTAAATATCCCATGTAAATATGCTTCCATTCGACATACAATCGCCGTCCCGAAGCATGACCGGACACGCAAACATAAACGTATCGCGGGTATCAGTGCAACCACCGCCGTTTTGGAGGCCAAACCAACTTTGTGGTTTGCGCAGATCGAGGCGCAATTCGCGATATTGCATATTACTGACGATACTTCAAAGTTCAACCACGTGGTTTCTGCAGCGGACTCAGACGTCCTAGCCACAGTAGCTGTCAAATGACAAATACACGCAGCTTAAAAATCGACGCATCGAACTGACTTCCGAAACTCAAGAATCAAAAATACGTACTCTTCTCCGGAGGCTGAAATTGGGAGACCAGAGCCACTCCCGGTTGCTAACGCCGTTTGCGTGCATTGGCAGATGAGACCATGGAGGAGCTTGCTCCCCCACGGTGGCATGATTGTTAAAATCTCTATGGGTTTCAAGGCTCCCTACGAACACCCAAAATATTCTGGCAGCGCTAAATTATGAACTGCCGAAACTGGCTATCATTGCCGATAAGACCAACGACCTTTCTTCCTCAGCATCCATAAACGCCGCTACAGACCGAACATCAACCATAGACCAGCAGATGGCGCAACTGACCAAGCAGGTGAGCGAACTTTCTAATGTTGTACCTCGCCGTGAAGGGTTGCGTGAGAACCAGAGAAACTTCTCTTAAAGACGGCGCTTCCAGTCACGCGGGCGGTATCGTGAATATAGCGAAGCGGCGAATGGCTTTACCATACTAACTTTGGTGAAAGGGCAAGGAAATGCATTAAACCATGCGCTTTCCATCAGCCGGAAAACTAAAGCGGCCCTCGCCAGAGGGCCATAACTGCGAACGCCACATTAATCGTATACTATTGGCCGACCCTTCTTCCAAGATAAAGTTTCTGATCGACTTATACTATAATTTTTTTCCCACCCGCGTATTTATTAAAACTCAAACTAGAACTTATATAATTTTGGGAGAAAAGAGACGCTTTCCCCATCCTGGATTCAGACAAGGGTCCTCCGTTAGCTCGGTGTGTCTTGGACCGCTAGACTAATGAGCCGGATAGAAATTTCTGATCGACACCGGCGCCGATATATCTGTGCTACCAAAAAACCATCTACCTCAAGCAAACCAACACACGATCTAGTACTCCACGCCGCGAATGGAACGAAAATTTACACGTTTGGAAATAAGCGTTTAACCGTAGACTTGAACCTGCGCTGAACATTTACATGGACCTTCATCATCGCAAAAGTCAACCAACCAATCTTAGTAGCAGACTTTTTAAATCACTTTAACTTAGTGGTTGACTTAAAAAACAGTTGTCTCATAGATAATGGAACGAAATTGTCATTTCGTGGAAAGCAGATTGACTGTGGCCCGCTGAGCACTAATATTTCAATTTTACTTCGAAGCTCAATATTCGAGAAAATCCTGATGAATTTCCTGGAGCTCATGAACCCGTCCCAACCAATCAAGATACAAGTTCCGCCAGTCTTCTATCATATTGAAACCACTGGACCTCCTGTACTTTCAAGACCAAGAAGTTTGCCTCCGGAACTTCCCTTCGCAGCGCGTCAAGAGTTTGAATACATGATGGCCCAAGGCATCATTCATTCTTCCAAAAGCCCTGGGCAAGCCCCTTTCACATAGTTAAAAAAGCGAATGGGGATTGGTGTCCTTGCGGAGACTATTGCCGCTTGAATACAGTGACGACACTCGATCGTTATCCGGTCCCACATATCCAAGATTGTACACAAGTCTTCGCGGGGAAGAAAATCTTCTCCACGCTCGACTTAACTCTGTAGTATTATCAGAGTCCGGTGAATCCCGAAGACATCCCGAAAACTGCAGTGACTACCCCATTCGGACTTTTTGAATTCGTCACTACCACTTTATGCCTCCGGAATGCGGGCCAGACGTTCCAAAGATTTATTCACCAGGTACTGCGTGGACTAAACTTTTGTGTTCCCTACTTTGGCGATCTTCTCATCGCATCCACTGACGAGGAAGAACATGTGCGACATCTCCAACAAGTATGTGAAAGGTTAAAACAATATGGACTGAAGCTCAACCCAGCTAAGTGTGTTCTGGGAAAATCAGAGGTATATTTTTTGGGGTGCCAAATAACTTCTGCTGGTGTTAAACCTTCGCTGGAAAAAATTAAGTAATTGCCGAATTTCCGAAACCGGAAACTATATCACAACAACGACGATTTTTGACAAAGGTCAACTTCTACAGACAATTTATACCGAAAGTCACCGAGATCAGGTACTCCTATATGAGTTCTTAAAGGACTCCCACAAAAATGACAAAAGCTCGGTCCTATGAGACGCTCAAACCACAGCTGCTTTCAAAAAATGCAAAGCGGACCTGATGCAAGAAACAAATCTCAGTTATCTTGCGCCAGGAAAACAACTATCTCTAATTGTCGACGCATCCAACACTGCCATCGGGGCTGTGCTACACGTCCGAAACTTTAACAGCACTCAACTGCTTGCATTTTTTTCACGCAAGTTTTCCCCTGCGGAGCAAAAATATAGCACGTATGATTGCGAACTCCTCACTATATACGCCGCAATCAAGTATTTCGACATAACCTCAAAGGACAAAAATTCTTTACCTTCACAGACTACTTGCCCTTACCGTTCGCCTTCAAAAAAACATCTGATGCCACCTCCCCGAGACAGCTCAGACACCTGGATTATGTTGCCCAGTTCTGCACTGACATAAGACATGTTTCAGGCGCCGGCAACATTGTCGCGGACACATTGTCACGCATACGCGGGATAAGCAATGACAGCCCAATTAATTTCGAAGCCATTGCCTTAGACCAAGAAACACACCTTGAATTGAGAAACCTGTAGACAGTCCTAACTGCTATCTGAACCTGCAGCCAGTAAAAATTAATCCCGGCCTTCAGATAATATGTGATACGGGTAGAGGAAAAACCAGGCCATATAAAACCCGGCAATTCCGAAGACAAATCCTCAACGCACTCCATAATCTCTCGCGCCCAGGCATCTATGCGTCCAACAAGCTCATCACAGAAGGATATGTCTGGCCATCGATCACCAAAGACGTCACGGAATGGGCTTGATGTTGCTTGGACTGCCAACAGTCTAAAGTATCCCGACACAACAATAGCCCTATACAACAACTCATGATGCCATCACAATGGTTTGATCATATACACGTTGATTTTGTTGGTCCATTACCACCTTCCAACAGTAACTCATACCTGTTCACCTGTGTGGACTGGTATACGAGATGGCCAGAAGCAATACCGGTAACTAACATGACTGCCGAAACAGCTGCTAGAGTCATCATCGATCACTGGATCGCTCGTTTTGGTGTGTCATCAATCATCACCACAGATCAGGGTCGACAATTCCAATCATCACTATTCACTTCGCTGACGAATTCACTGAGCACAAAACACATCCGCACCACACCGTACCACCCTTCCAGCAATGGACTTGTCAAGCGCTTCCACTGTTCACTCAAACAAGTCATTAGATGCAATCGTAACTCACAGTGGACCGAGGCACTGCCACTGGTACTCCTGGGCCTACACGCAGCATTGAAAGAGAACTTCAAGTGCATCACAGCCGAATTAATCTACGGCTCAACCCACAGAAAAAACAATGGAGCCGTCAGCATTACTCCAACGCCTACGTAACACCCTGAAACATTGTCACCCAAACCAACATCTACTCACATTAACCACACACCGTTCATTCACTCATCACTGGACTCTTATTTACATGTCTTAATACGACATGATGGGGTTAGCAAATCGCTATAGCCGCCATTTGACGGCCCATCTAAAATCATCCAACTAACATAAAAGCACTTCACACTTTAGATCAAATGTAAACCCTCAGTCATTGGCATTGACCGCCTAAAACAGGCATTCATCGCGGATGACTGACAAAACCAAGCTAACCACTCTGATCACAACCCCAGCCCCTTCTAATAGTCCAACAACCACCTAAAGTCAAAGCAATGAGCCTGGAACCACCAACCACCCACTACCACACGTTCGGGACGGCGGGTACGATTTAACTCTCGATACCTCTGAACCTCATACCTTTGTTACTTGGAGGGAATACTGTGGGAAGCGCGTCCACAGATCGACAGAAAAACTTTAGTGAACGGAACCAGCAACGGACTCTAAAAGGAGATCGAAAAAGAACTTGTTATGAACATTCGCTCTCTCAACCTCATTTCGAAAGCACATGTAAAAAATGCTCTCGCGCTGTACTTAATGTTAATTAAATTATGTTGATGTTTCTCAATTTCGCATTTAATTCTTCACGATTATAGGCAGTAGTAACCTCCTATAATACTAACGTAGTACTGCATGCATGAAAAAAAAAGAAAGGTAGTTGCACATCATGTTCATTCTTTGATCGGCGGTTTTCCATCTTTAGAGGAATGTTAGAAGAAAGCATTCATCTTTAGATGAATGCTTATTTTCTTGCATAGTAGTTCGTTTTTACACATGGCATATATTTTCAAGAACCAGTTCTAAGAGCATGATACGAGCTTCTCTTGACTTCAAAGGTTGAATATTTTCTTGACATTAAAATAATTAAACTTTTTTATCTTTCTTGGATATTTAGAAAATTAGATTTTTTCAAATGCATTATGCATTTGTTTAGGTAGATCGACGTCCTTGTATAAATGCACGCGTTACGCATTTCTCAAGACTTCCCCGAGAAAGATAATAATAGTTTTTAAAACGTCGTGGGCTCTTATTTGAAAACATTCATCGCCATTTCCTTATTTCTGTCAAAATGTCCATCCTTAAATATTGTTTAATTTATTTCATCGATACTATTTAGCCTTTCAGCCTTCGTTATGCCAGTCTACTATATTTATCTCCTCTACAGGCATATCAGTAACATATACATGTGACTTCAAAAACATCTACTATAAATTATTATATTTAAAAATATATTATTTTATCGCAAATAATACAATAATTTATTCGTTAAAACTTAAGCCCAAAACGATAATAGGGAAATAAAATATGTTAATTATTTCCTATTTTTTTTAAAAAAAAAATATATATGCTTCGGTATGAGATATTATATTTAGGTCAGTCCAAAATCTTTTATTATACCTCTCAGTTATTAGTCCTGATTAACTCATGACATTTTTCTACAACTCTTATCATATTGTCTTTATCTATGTGCAGCTGATAAGCTTAATAGTTGGTCTTCTAGTTTATTGATGGTCGGTACAATCACTAGAGATGTCATCCTCAGATCACGTGATAAGGTGCCAATAAAGGAAAATAGGACAAGTGGCACAGCTGGTCTTCTTTTTCTTCTTTTGTTCAAGATCGATATGAAAATGCCGAAGAACTCGATTATAACGGAAAGGGATAAAACAAATTTATGGCTATGCCGAACAAATGACTTCGATAAGTTTGATTTAATATATAAGGTATCAGCGGCATACGAAAGGAAAGGTGCAGGCAATCAAGCCCCATTAGATAAAAAATTACGTTGTTCTCTATTGGGTTACATTTAACCCCAACTCACTGGATATTTTTTAAAGTTTTTGAATCCCCCATAATTTTTTACTTGCTACGGCCTTGCAAAATATAAGAAATATCACAGATAAAATAAACTAATTTTGTTCCGCTGTGATTTCATTCTTATCTTTGTGGTCAAAGTGTTTGACTTTCGTTTACTTTAAATATAAACAGTTATTATAATCACAAAATTAACTTTAGGTTTCTCTAGTATTGAAATTACTTTCGCATTGAAACGGAACCCATCTTTTCTGCCATCCTGGGCAATTAAAATTTTTCATAAGTTTTAAGTGTCTTATTCATTAAATATTGATCTCTTTTAACATCAGAAAAATTGTAGTTAAGTATATCAATTTATAGAATGTCCATATAAACGATTACACAAAAACAAGGCGGTGCAGGAGTTGGGTGTTAAGTCTTCCACTTGAACGATCTTTCTTAACTGTAGGATAAAATTCCTTATGAAAGAACTTGCTTTTTTCATATGAGAACCCCCTTTTCAATTCTTGTGTGAAGTCTTGTACGATTTTTAATAAGTAATTACATCAAATAATGGCTTTTCAACGGAGAAAATCCTCCAGTCCATTGGCATTCCTTATAAATAAGTTTGAGTGTACATAATAAGAAAAGAAAAACATTTTTTTATAAATTTCTATACATTTTGAATGATTTACGGAAAGGTGGCTCCCAGCATTTTTCCCTGAGGACATTTCGCTCCCCGGACATCTCACTCATTTTTGATAATTAAGCTGGCTAAAGAAATATAAATAATGCGCCTAATTTTTTAATAGTAGAACTTCGGTCACCCGAACTTCGCTTAACTGAAATGCCCTTCCATATAATTTGTGTCTTAATTATTTTTTTAAATGAACACTTGTTTAATGTCTTTTGGCAAAAACGCTCGCTCATACAGTGGAAATCGTTTATAAAGAACCCCGGTCATCCGAACTTCGCTTAACCGAAATGATCTTCTATACTGTTTTTTTTTTTAACTATTTTTAAGCGCACATATAAATAATCTAGAAAGTCATTTCGGTTAAGAGAATTTCGGATTACCGGGGTTCGTGGAAAACGATTTCCACTGTATGAGCTTTTTTGCCAAAAGACATTGAAAGAGTGTTCATTTAAAAAAATAATTTAAAAACAAATTTTGTAGAAGCTCATTTTGATAAAGCAAAGTTCGGATAATCAGTGTTCTACTGTTAAAAATTGGATGTATTATTTAAATATTTGTATAACCATCATCTGAAATATTTTATGTAAATAAATATTGTCCCGTATGGCCTCATTTGGTTACTTAAACTGCCTCACTTACGTAGTCGCGATATTTAGTGAAATTAGAAACAAACGTTTAAAATGTTTTTTGGTTTTTTTTAGAAATCCAAACGTAAAATTTTCCGACCAAAATAAAACTAATCGCATTTCATGTTACAGATACTTGCGTCAGTCAAGTTTTCATTAAAACAAATGTGCACAAGCGGAAGTTCGTTTTTATCTGAGCTTTCTTTCAATCTCTATTTCAGTATTTGACGTAAAATGCTCTTTTGGGTGCACAAGCTTATACAAAAAAAATCTAGCTAGCGGAACTCGAAATTCAATTATTTTTATAGAAATTGGAAATAGAATTTGCGGATATAAAGAAATATAAAATATGTATTGTATTTTGTGGTAGTAAAGAAAAATTAATGAATGAATTATTGGCAGGTATTAATTTACATTATTTGTATCAATAAAATTGAAATATTGCTATCTGTATAAGTTTCATTGACGTGTATTGCGTAGAACCTGGATTATCTTAGATGAATTAGCTAGTTTCTTGCTTTTTAATAATTTTTCACATAAACTACTTTTTTCAATTTAAAGCGTCTTAGGAGAAATGTAAAAAAAATCGAAAAGATTAAGAAAAATTGAAAAACATTTTAGTGTACATTCAAAGAAGTATTTGCAGACAATTTTGGATCGAAACCAGAGAAATTAGTCCCTTCTTCAAGCCGTCTGTGGGAATAATAGCCAACGAATGGGAACCCGCTAAAGGTATCTCATACTTCGATATATTAGGAAACATGCACAATACTGCTTATTATCGCAAACATTTTTGCAACTCAAATGAGAATATGTAGTTCGATTTGTACGTCGTACTTTATTGAATTTATTTCAAATCTGTCTTGAAACATTTAAAACTTCGAAGACAGCATCATCTCCTTTTACGAGAGCAGAACTCTGTCAAAGCTAGCTTGTATAGGATTGATAGGTTTCAAAGTCATAATAAAAAAAAATAGGGCTCTGTGAAATTTTGGTTCGCCTGGAAAATTTTTAAAATTAAAACGAAAAATATCTCATTGTGCGACAATTTAAAAATACACATTTTAATAAAAAATTAGCTTCATTTTACTAACTATAATAATTCTTACTCTGACAATACATAACATTAATATATATTAATTATATTATTAATCTTGGTCATCTAATCTTTTACAAAACGTAATTTTGTTTGCTTTTGACGCATTTTAATAAGGGTATATTGTTCATTTTTGTCAACCTACAAAACTAAACTTGTTGGGAATTTACAGAAATTTTTATTTCTGATTTTATACTTAAATCGACAGAAAATCTATTCATACCTTTGATACAATTATCTCAATTTGGTCTAAACAATGGCCACCAACTGCGAATCTGCGTGAACGTGGAAATTCTTCTATAATTTTAGAGCGCCACACTAATGGCTAACATGGAGTCACGATGTAACGTGCACATTCGCAGGACAGCGATATGTTAAGGTGCTTCAGGCCATTGCACTAACTTATTTTCAGGATGTACCAACTGACATTTATCAGAACGATATTCACGGCTACGCACAGCATATATAAGCAGGTATGCATTACATGGCGTTCCGGCGATTTTTTCTTGAAAATAAGGTCTGCAGACTTCTCTCTCCAATTGAAAATCTGTGATATGTAATTAAGCGTCAAATTTATGCTCCCCAATGACCTGGAAATGAAAATAAGCTTTGAACTTTGAATACCGCATGGTTCACAATATCTCAAGATGGTCTTTTAGCACTCTTTAATTCAATGTCACTCCGCGTAAACCAATGCATTTCTCAACATGATGGGCATTCTACACACTGAACACCCTGTACATTTAGTGACTCAATTCTTGTAACTGCTTGCAATTAAGATAATTTTTTAGAATTTACTGTCCATATGCTAAGTTTTTTCTCATTTTAAGCATTTCTTCATGGTGTTGCATCTTCATTGTGGAGCAGTGTATATGTGCAATTATCATTAGCCTAGGGTTGTGGATACCACTTGCACTTGTAGAAAAATCCTCTAAATGCAGGACACCTGCAACTCTAAACTTTCTTGTAATAGAAGTATTTGGAAATTGTAATACGCAGAAAATTTTTCAATCAAGACGAGTGGGTATTTTATTTAAATAAAAATCAGTTAATAAAACGCTACATTTCAACTCTAAAAATTCTAAAAGTGACGAGTTCTTAAAAAAATATAATATTTTACATACGAACAATCAATTTTATACAGTAAACTTACAGTTTTAGGAAATACTGGGTGTCCTAATAAGTTCACAACATCGAGAGTTCGTAAATGCAAATGATATTAAAAAATAAATGTAATTGTAATCACAAAAAAGTGTTTAAAAATTACAAATGTGTTTTTTCCGTAGGCAAAGCTACAATTTTCACAATATACAACAGAGTGTTTCAAAGCTAATGGAACAAACTTTCAGGGTTGACAGAACACACCGAAACATATATTTTTCATCATGGAATGGTCGCAAATGAAGAGGTTACGAGCTACAGAGCATTTTCTGCTTCTCCACACTCATGCAATCTCATGCAACGCAAAACAAGACTAGCGCGAAATGCCAAAACAAAACTGCATTTAAGTCAAAACATCAACAACTACTTAATACGACAAATTGAAATCAAAATTGTAAAATATAAATAAATATATAAATTAAATCACATTAATCACCTCACGTAGCATCTCTTCTGACGTGGCCAGCATTTGCCACGACCTGTGTAATGTATGGCAGCATTAATGATCCCTTTCGTGAGTGAGTGAGAAAGCACTCTCTGATCGAAAACACGCCTGTTGGGGAAGCCTTGGCGCTTCCCTGCCATTACAGCTGGCGAGACCGTGGACATAATGCATATCCGCCTTCTCGCATTTCTATACTGAGCCATTCCGAATCGCTAATGACCTTGTGTACGAAAATTACCGTTTCCATATGCGCGCCTGAAAGAACCTTCCAGCACCTAAAAGCATCCTCTGACGTGAAACCTCATCACTTGCGACCATGTATTTTTATGAAGAAAAGTGTTTGTTGTGGTGTATTCCAACACCCCGGAGAGTTTGTTCCATTAGTTTTGAAACACCCTGTATATGCCTCTTTCTCATTATCTTTTATAAATGACAGCTGAAGTTATGCCTAGAAAGTAAATAGATTTTACTTATCAGTAAAAACCGTTTTTTACCGCCAAATTACGCCAAAATCGCCAAATTTTAGCATTGCAGCTCATCAGCAAATTCCGGTACCAAAACTTACATGCATTTACCTTCTTTATTCAAAACCTGAGTCAAATTTAGTGTGACCCTGTTCTTTATCGCCATTTCTCAAATGAATACTTAAAGAAATGTAAACAGTCCATCCTTGTCAACATTTAATTAATGTTCTACTCTTCATAATTGTTTGGTTTTACGGCTCAAAGACTACAGTGGTCATGCTGCGCCGGGACCTACTGTTTTCCGAGGAATCCGAACCTCTTAAGGCCTGGGGAACCAAACCCCGGACTACAGTGAGCAGTGCGATCTTTTATGAGATCTCTGAGTAAGCGTTCTTTTTGCACTGCTGGGAGTCGAACCCGGATTAGCCGCGCAATAGGAGAACGCGTTACCACACTGCGCCACCGCAGGGCTCTACTCTTCATAAAAGTATAAAATAATCCAAAATATAGAATGTGAATTTCTCTGCGGCCCCCCTCTGCCCCATTTACAACTTACGAGATCCAAAATGCAACCAGCTTATGGAAATTTCGTATCTAAAAAATTTCGGCATGCGAAGGAAATTAGTGAAAAGGAAATGGGAAATTAACTTTTTGTAAACGGAAAAAAGTGAATGTATAATTTTAGTTAGTATATCGAGGAGAGGCAGAGAGAGAGGAAAAAAAAGAGAAATTAATATTAATTTAATGGGATATTTTTCGGGACTATAGTTCGTAAAATCCTGAGGTTCGTAACTTGAAAGTTCATATAAACGTGAGAATATTTTAACAATTCGTTTCTTTGTCTCAACTTTATATTTATTCTCTATCTGTAGCCCTGCGGAGCTGTAATGGTAACGCGTTCGCCTAGTGGTTGGTTATCCAGGGGTTCAACTCCCGACCGTGCTAAAAACAAAGCTCTCGCCGATTAACTACCTACCGTAGTTCGGGGGTTGGTTCCCTAGTCCTTAAGAGGTTCGAATTCGTCGGAAAACAGTAGGTCCCGGCGCAGCATGACCATTGGGCTGAAGTCACCTAAACAACAGCTTCAAATTTTCACTATCTCCCCACCACCATCACCACCACATTAAAAAAATCACAATATATACAGACGCACATACATACATATATATAGTACGTCCCGTATATAACGAGGAACGGGTAATCAATGAAAAGAGTTTACTATATCTCGTCCTCGCTAAATCTGTT
This sequence comes from Dysdera silvatica, assembly GCA_006491805.2. NCBI lineage: Eukaryota > Metazoa > Arthropoda > Arachnida > Araneae > Dysderidae > Dysdera > Dysdera silvatica. Next base: position 122,536,392 of record QLNU02003225.1, on the reverse strand, counting down.
TTGCAATTTAAAACCCAAACTTCGGAAACGAATTACAGAAAGGTAATAAACGCGCATGTGATGCATACAATATATTTCGGCTTTGAATTCCCTTAAAATTTAATGAACAACGTATTATATTAACAATTCTTCAAAGGGAAACAGTTCACGACGTTTCGTGTTTAGGAAAAACGAATTGTTTATACACCCTAAAATTTGTTCTGTGTATAGGGGCATTTTCCTGTCAGATCAAAACGGCCAAAAGAAACTTCCATTAAATGTTCGTTCGATAAGCAGACCACTCAGGCCTGTAGTTTGGATGAAGGGGGCACCGGGGCAAGGTAAAGGACATATGGGGCACATGGCACTCAGGGATTATTCTATACATATAAATTTCTCAATGAGGCAACGGGGATACAAGCATGGGGCAACTGGGTCCACGCCCCTGCAGGGGCCCCGGCTTGGCTACAGGCCTGAGACCAATGTTTTCTTTGGGCATCAAGTTGATTAGCAATTTTTTCTCACTCGATCCAAACTCTAGCACTCTCAATGTGATTAAATTATGACAATACACCAGACAAAATCTATATTTTACCGAAAAAACTAGAAACTCGTTTCATGCGAGCTCGTCATACATGAGCCCAAATGTGTATGTATACAATATGAACCAAAAGTAGATATATAGTGTATTATTTGATAGGATAACGGCATATCAAAGTATTAAATAATACTTCATGATTTGTTTTATTATTCACGACATTTAAATTGGCTTCATATATATTCCATCGATGGTGCTTCTGAGATATTGACATTGTGAAAGTACTTCTTCATTCAGTTATTTAGCATTGCTTAATGTCCGAAATATCTTCCACCCATGTTACAATTGCAACAGGTATGCAACTTATATGAGGCTCTTTTTCACTAGTTGGATGCAAATCAATGAAAGAAAAAACAATGTATATCGTACACCTGTTTGTGAACTGTCCAATATACAATGTGTCTTTTTTTCACGAAAATGGTGAAAACTTATAGATTACCCACTGTTTTGAAGTAACGCTATGCCGTTGGTAAATTTTCCTTACAAAAGTAGAAACTTATTACATCAAATTTAATGCAATCGCAACCTTCTCCAATCAATACTCTCACGTAGACGGGCGTACATTTTTAATTGTTTTATGTAATGAACTTTCATTTTTTATTGCAATGGAATTTACACTGATGACATTTTTTAAATTATGCTGGAACAAATCATTTATAAATTGCTATCAAAGTATATTTTGTTGTAAAGCATCTTATATAATAACTTCTTTGCATGAATAATTTCACACAGATGAGAGGCATCTTCTAAATGTTCTATTTATGAAGAACTTAGAAATTACCATCCGTGTAAATTTCTCTATAAAAGGGACTATTATATAAAATAACTGAAAATGTACCAATGTCTAGGTAAAGACATTGGGAAGGGAACGTTGTGATTGCATTATATTAAAAGCTGTGTTCATCGAAGTCACCACCTTGCTGTCGTCAGCTTCGTACAATATCCTTAAGAATTTATTTTTGCACTTCCTTCCCCCTCAACCTCTCCATCCTTTTATCCCTACCAGTTTATCTTTTCCAGCCTTTTCTGAAACACCTTTCGAGGAGCTGCAAGCGAAGCAAAAATTACATTATAGCATTTTAGCTCCCGGCAATGGGGTTCTTTTACTTCATATTTTTCTTTTCCAACGCTGCGGAGTTGGGCTTAAAGAGTCACATGGGGTACGGAGCTTTCTGGGAGCCACATGCTCCATCCAGTTATATAGCAGTGAATTATTTCCTTTACCTCTGCCCTGGAACTTCATTGACATTAACCCCGCTTGAAAGAAAATGAAATTCATGTCCCCCTCCTTTTAAATCGATTTCTTTCTATAGGGCTTAAAAAGGGGGAAAAAGGAGAAGAGAAAGTCCAGATTTTATCCCCATTTCTGAGCAATGAGGTGTTTTCGGACTAGCACAGCTTTTTGGAGAATATATTCTAAGTTGAATATGATTTTCCCTACACTGTCTGGTTTTCATAATTATAGGGACAGTAGAGATATTTTCTTATAATCTTCTTATAAACGAAAGAAATATATAATATTTATAGTAAAATTTTAATTGCAAAAAGCATAAAACAAAAAATATTGACGCATTTCCTTTGTCACAAAATGAAGTAAAATGGGAAAAAGCACATTTGTTTCATACATGATTATAGAAATGCTTGTATTTAGTAAGTTCAGTTATTAACGCATTAAAAATTTATCTAATAACCATTCTTAAATAAGCATTATGTTTTTCTTTGAAGCATACTATTTTGCACAAGGTCCAATTCATTTCTTGCAGCATATGTCCTTTCTTCAAGTTCCGTAAGGTAAGGACATTGTCACCCATTTACAATAATTTTCTCACAAGAAATCCCGAAAATTTCTTGATAATAGTCAGACCTGAGGAATTAGGTGGCTATATCAAAAGTTTGATTTTATTTCCTTCAATCCAACGTTTATGAAATTTTAAAATGTGACTTGATGTACTATTTTGGTAGAATGGAAATTTTTACTTCTTAAAATCCATCCATGTGCCAAAAATTATGGATATAATATATGCATTTCTAAATTTGAATCCATTATTGTGGATACAAGTCTTAAAATTCCGTCATACCACTTGAGAAAATTGTGTCCTAGAATATCGCAAAACCACCTTGAAACGCCTGCTCCTTTACCTGTTTTTTCCCTTCAAACCCTACCAATAGATGTAAACCAGCTGGTATATGGAGCGCTAAACGTTCTTCGTTGAAAAATATATTTTCCAGTTGCAATTGTCCTGCGTCCACTTAAGTACAGCTTTTCTATGATTTGCATGGTTTTTTATAATTCGATCAGATCTGCTTCTTATTCGTTTCTATGTATTATGGGCTATCAAATTAATTCTGAACGCGTACAAAAGTAGGAAGAAAAGTATCTAAATCAAAATTAATAGAAACTTTTCGTGGCAACTTTTTTTTAAAACCGGCACTACATGTCTCCGATCTCTTTCGATAGCTTCGTTTTATCGCATTCTGTCTGCGGAATTTCATTCTTCTGTTAATTATCAAAAAACCTTGTGAACTGCATAATTATACTTTGGTATATTTTTAGCAATATTCTACTTTTCGTACTTTCACTTCGTTAAACTCCTCAAAGAATTTTTAAAGTCGTCTGCAAACAAATAACTACTGATTATGAAATACACACAAGTCAGCAGCAACAAAATTTGTGTGCATACGGCACTAAGTTAACACCTCATGTAATAATTTAAATACAAATAACTATATATAATATTCATGATTCGCCAGGGCAGCAACTGGTGGAGACTGTAGGGTCAGACAAAGCCCGTGTTACCTAAGGGAAATGGCACATTAGTATTTATTAGTAAAATGATGAACTAATATAAGTGAAAGATAGTTAAAAAGAATGAAGCGCATGCCATGTATTTTTGCAGTGCAACAGCACTTTATACTGAATGAATATGGCTCAGAGAACAGATGTGGATAATCTACATCTCGAAACCCCCTTTTTATTTCGTTTTCCAATCTGCAGGAGCTTCGAGATCAGATGATGCAGTATCAAGATTCTGAATTCTGAATCATATTCATAACCAGACAAAATAAAGATCACATTTCATGTGTTTAAAGGTATATTCAAATTAGAATTTTGTTTTGACTCATAAAATTCTGAAGATAAAGGATTACCATACGCTTAACCGTTCTGTACTTAATAATGTTTGTGTGTGTATATATATATAATCAAATTAAATTTATATAATTTGGCGCAGTATAGCCCAGATGCTCTTGCGCCATAAAAAAGCCAAACAAACAAATATATTTAACTTATAAAAGTTTGGAAAAAAAATAATTGCCACACGCACATTCGCTGCAATCATAAAAAGTGAGTATTGGATTTTTCAAGACTCCAGAATCAAAAAACTTGGAGTGTAAAAAATTAATTTTGATCCTCCTCTACAAATCCACAAACTCTTCCGCAACTTCCATTCTTTAATTAGAAAGTTCTTTATAAATAAAGGTTCTTTATAAATAAAAGTTCTTTATATTATAAATGGTGGACTTAGTTTTGGTTTTTGAAGAAGTAGTGCCGTAAACGGCATATTTTACTTTTGATTTATAGTAAAAAGAGCAGGCAAGTTTAATTTCAATAATTAATTTCAGTTCCCTGTTAGTACAAGTACTGATATTACTGATACTAACAGGGAACTGAAATTAGTTATTGAAATTAAACTTGCCTGCTCTTTTTACTATAAATCCAAAGTAAAATATGCCGTTTACGGCACTACTTCTTCAAAAACCAAAACTAAGTCCACTATTTATCTTTTAATCTGTTTAAAATCGACAGAAATGAAAGATTGAAATACAAAATGCTTTACCTCAAACTCCTCCAAAATTAAACCTAATTCTAAGAGGAAGAGAGAGAGATAAAAACTACAAGGTTAAAAGCACTATAATATTATAAAATAAAGAATCAGTGAAATCAAAATAACTTATAATAATAATTTGCTTCTGATGGCAATGAGTTAAAATTTTATATACAAGTATATATATTTTTCAGACAAATTTTGATCTTTATACATACATATATATATCATAGGCTTTTCCTATATTTCTTTCGTACATATTCTTGTTTATTCTAACACTTACCTTTAGGATATATATATATATAATCACTCACCATTATTTAAAATCTGAAGTAGGTTATGAGTAAATACTATAGTATAAAAAGTCCACAATTTTACAGAAATTTTGTTAATATTAAACGTCTTTTATTTAATAATGATCTCCAGTGTTTAAAACATCATCTAGTAATTCTCTATTAATCCTTTTTTAGATAAATTGAAGTTTACATCCTTTCATTCGATTAGTAAGTCATTTACATTTGTAAGCCATATTATAACAGTTAACACACCTATTATATCATTCTGTGGCTAATGATGCAAAATTCGCTCGACTTGGCGTGTGATCTTATCACTTTCGCTGACAAAATATCCAGTTCCTATATCTGAAGCATAAAAATTCTTGAAATAGTTTCAAGAGAAGTTTTCAATTCAGTTTGATCGAGAATTTGTGAAATATTACATGGCAACTGCTTGATTGCTTCTCGGGATGAGGTATATCCCATTTCCCGGTAACGTAGGAAGCCTCTATAACCGTCCGACGGAATTTCGCTTCGCTGAGAAAATTTTTTCCCTTCATTTCACTGCAACACACGTGATTTAATCAAAGGAATATATCCGTTTCATGACGGTATTTTTGAGATATAATATAAAATCTCTTTGTCATACCACGTATAGACTTTACTTACTCATATCGCAGTTTTATCAAACAGGAACTAAAGGAGTCCGCAATTAAACACTCATACATGTAGTAAATTCTCCCATTAAGGACTTTCAAGTGAAAAAGAAAATATTTTTAGTCAATACGACGTTATTGGTAGATATTACTCTATGCGTAGTTAAACGTGTTAACCGCAAAAAAAACCAACAACATATAATTGTGTTATGAACCATGTTAGTCGTTAATCCAAAGCCCTGATTACAATTTAACAAAAATAATAATCAGCACCGTTTTTGAAAGTTTGAGAAAAAGAAAATTTGAAGGAGAGATCTAATAAGAATTTATTGCCTCATTGCTGATATAAAATAGAATTACAAGGAGTCAGATATATCGCGAGAAGAACTGACCACAAATGGGTAATAAAAGTTCTCAACTGGATTCGGAGAAATCTTCAACAACTAAGGAAACATCCTCAGCAAGGTAAATGGGTGAAATAGAAAAATATGTGGGGCATCATGGTAAAACGAATTGCTGAGAATTGACACGAAAATAGGAAACTTGAAGGATATAACACCCAGCAGCGGATAAACGTACTAAATGGAACTTAAATAGTCAGGAACATATACTATTTCTCTCCTCGTTTTGTAAGCGGCTGCTTATAACAAAAAGTTCCTAATTTACGGTTACACTGCTTCTAATAGTACGTTTATAAAAAAAAGATTCGGAATTAAGATTTAATTAGGGTCCAATCTTCGACCTTAGTGGTAAAAGGAAAGGTTACCGATTTTTGTATGTTGATTGATTCATGTAGAATCAAAATTATACTAATCCGTGATTGAAATTAAAAAATAAATTAATAGAAAAGATAATGTTCGGTTCCAGAAGAATAACATAGCCGTGAAATTGAAAAATATTTATTTTTTATCCTTTCGTTTTGGTTAGTCATTTATGCTGTTGACAAATGTAGGTATTGGAAATTTTTACTCTTAACGAAGAAATGTTAGTGGATGATTTCACCAAGCAGAAACGTAGAGTTTTAAAAATTTTTGTGGGGCCCCAAGCACATATTATGCACACTTATACATTACAGTATATGTAAAATTGCAAGTTATTTCAAATTATTAGGGGAGTTCGGGCCCCCACAAGCCCATATAACTCTACGCCTATGTCACAAAATATATCTTAAGTTATATTAAGGATAGTACTTTTATTCCCAATTATGGAATTATCTATTCTAAATTATTAATATATATAGTAGCTTCGTTACAGTAGCTATGCGTTTCAGCAAGAATTGGAATTCCTAATTAAGAACACAGATCTGGTGTTCCTTTTTGTAAATCTTAATATAATTTCAACTCACTTAAGCTCAACTATGCAAGTATCGTTATCTTTAAAACTGATATAAATTCTGCCCAATCCCTTTGGAGCCAATTATCTTGTTCGCTATTATTAATTAATGCCGGTACTCCTTTGGCCAATATAATCCCTTTCGCCTTAGGCTACAAAGGCCGATTATAAATGTGATTGCGAAGTCTTATAATTTTAAACCTTTTCCTGGAATAATCCGAGAATGTTAAATTATGTTAATTTGCCTTCAAGATAGCCTTCTCTACTAATTTTATACTCACAAAACAAACTTGTGAATTTTATTTGAACAGTGATATTTTTTTAATAATAGCAAGTGAAATCGTACAATCCAATTTATAATAATACGATAAAAGAAAGCACAATTAAAGTAATTGCATTTAGGCGCACAAATATTTTATGAATGTTCCAAGAGGAAAGACCATCCAAAGCAATTTAAAATAAATGTATGAGTTACTTTGTTTTAATTAAACACAGTTATACGATTAGTTTATTTTGACAATAATTAATTCTTTTTCGCAAACTTGATTGATTTCTTGATCAGCTTGGTTTATTTATACTATTTGGTAGTCAAAAAGGATAAAATAAAAGAACGAGGCAGAAAATTCCTTACCTCACACTCCTCTAAAAGTAAACAGAATTCTTAAAGAGAGCGAAATTATGCAAAGATTAAAAACACCAGTATTGGCCAATCTTGAATGGACAGTTTCAACAAGCAGAATAAATAACAAATAGAAAAACCAACGTTTCCAATCGTAGTTGGAATCTTATTAAACAAATTTCAATGCGTTTCGGATGAACTTTTGCCGTCTCTCGTCAGGAATATACGTTTGTTTGGCGCTGCAACAAACAAAGAAGTGTTGCCGATTCACCGATGTGTTATGTTGCCAGTCAAATTCCATTTCCGGTTCAAGTTTAACTTTCAAATTATGGAATTTTTTATTTGATGACATAAAAAGTATCCGTTCTATTTATTTAAAATACTTATTGATGATGATTAATGATTTATTATTAAAACAATAGCTCAGTACTCTTATTATTATTATTATTATTACGTTATTTTATATGGGGGGGGACACAAGCTTTGTCAAACAACTGGTTTTTTTTCTTGTGTCACTTAGGCTGATACATAAATTGTTAAAATACATGAAATTAATACAAGTATTTCTTGTCGAATAAATTATTATGAATAATAATTTTGATACCCACGTTCAAAATCGATCTAGATCTTTTTTAGTATAAGAGAAAAAGAGGCATCGTCCCTGTCCTAGAGTAGAACTAGGATCTCTCTGTTGATCCCGGTGTGCCTTAACCACCAGGCCAACGAGGACAAGAACAACGCTCTGTTTCTCCGTACATAAGGTTTTATGAGATTATTACATAGATTTTACTTACTTAGACCTTTAAGATATTATTATCTTAAACCTGGTTAAATAAATTATTATTCGTAATAAAATTCTCCACGAAAAAAAACCACAATAACTTACCCCAGAGGCTTTGTATGATGACCATTATTTAACAATTGAGTTAGCCCTGAGTAGGGTAATAATACCTTACGTCCTTATATATATATATGGAGAAAGAGAGTGCTGTTCTTGTCCTCTTTAGCCCAGTATTTAATGCCCTCCTGGCTCAATGGGCAGACACTAGCTCGACTCTCAAATGGGGCGATGTCTCTTTTTCTTTCTCCTATACTAAAAAAAGATCTAGTTTGATCTTAAACGTGGATCTCAAAATTATTATTCATAATAAAATTCCCCACGGAGGAAAAAACCCATTAAAAACTCGCCCCAGCGACTTTGTGTGTTGACCATTATTTGGCAATTGTGTTATCCTTGAGAAGGATAATAATATCTTACAATGAATAAATTATTACTTGAAATGTTCTGTGTCAGATGTATTTGAGAACCTGATTAAAGAAATAACGAACCAAGAGCCAAGAATTATTTGCAATCGCGAATACTAGTGAACTTATGAATATTAATAAAATGTTCAAATTATTTTTGCTTAATTTAAAGAAATGTAAAGAATAAGAATAGCGGAATTTTACGATTCCAAAACACCGAAATTAGTAGAAATTTAATAAAAACTACCACAAATATTTAAAAGTAATCGATAAGTTTTTTTATCTCACGTAATCTTTTCCATGTACTCCACTTTTCTTTAATTATTCTGTTCGCGTCTTCCTACTCATGTAAGCATGGGTATATTTTAAAGGAACAATAACATCTATTGTTTAGGTTAATCAACGCTTTTGAGCTTGAAATTTAGAGAGTAACACAAAAAGTTTTATTTACAAAAATATCTTATCAACAATGATCTTGTGAACTAAACCAGCTCATCAACGAGAAGTATTCGATTTGAGTAGTAATAATGGCACTCCTCAACGAACAATTCACAGCATGTCAAATAACGACACATACGAGTGACTTACGCAACAATAAAATGGGTTGCACAATAGACCCACGCTCATTGTAAATCATATAATATTTTTCATGATACAAGTTCCAGCAATAATTGGTCACCCATATAGAAATTCAGGCTCACCATCTGATAGCCAAAAAACGTGGCTTCAGTGGCTACATCATCTTGAACATTGAAAAACTAAAAATCGTGAAATGTTGGCTTATTTGTCCGATTAAATCCTTTCTGGTAAATATTGAAGGAAAGATGAAACAGGTAATCATAGATACTGAATTCATTCAATCTACCTTAAACAGCAAAAGCTTAGGTGTACATATTGTATACATCAAGAAGACATGTGCATTAACAACAGACTGAAAAAGAGAACTTCTAATTTCAGACTTTCGATGTAAAAGTATTTCACGATAATAAATCTCAAGTGAACAATAATATGGAATCCGCCATTATTTGTGTACAACATTAAAGAGATGTTTAACTAAAAGCACATTATATGCAGAAATTGGTATATGTCGATGTTAACTCTGAATCTAATTCCTGGTTTGGGAATGCCGATTTCAATTATTCAACTGTTGTGGCATTATGTGCTACACAGACATAACCCTTCCTCAGATCAGGTTTAATTCTCTTAATATTTCCGAGACTTCAGCACATAAGTAATTAAATCGCTTCATTATCTAGTCTTATTCGAGTATATCCTTTAATTTTTAATTATCGCATAACGGATATGAGAGAATTAGCGATATTCTCTAATATCTACCGTTATCAAAATAGGTTTACAGCATTTAAATTTGCATCGTATTTTTAAAATATGCCCATTATTGCAGTTGTGCTTAATTTGGTAGTCCTGAGCCTTTGTTAAGTCCCTAAAGTACGACTAGTAATTTACAATAACTATACAGTACATTTTACGTATACAGGGTGATCCAAGTTAAACAGGTGATGTTTAGGCCTGTCTGTGGGAAAAATTACTGGGGGAATCTTAACTAAATCCTGTATGCATACTTTGCTGAGTACGGGGTATTCAATTTCTGAAGAAAAAACTTAGTTCACATTTTGACTGCTAGGGGAGAAAATGGCGCTCCCATGCAAGTAATTTACACTTTTTCGAACGTACCTAATAACAATCATCAAGATAAGAGTTAAAATGTGTGTATGTGTGTGTAGTAACATGTGGAAATGACATTAATAACACATCAATAAAAAACAAGAGTTAACGTGCAAGAGGTGAAATGAATAATATCGTTAGAAAACAGATGTATACAATAACATCATTCCAACCACATGCATAATCACATTATCAGCGCAGATACGTTTTAGCTTGTCCTCCGTCCCCATGCTCTTGAAATGGCATTCGATGCACAACATACCGGACAGCAGAATGCAATTCATTGGCGTGGATATATGTCACACATTGAGAAATTCTGTTTTCGGAATTTTGCCTGCATAAACGTAATCCTTTAAATACAGTCACAGACATGTGCGCCCATACGAGTACTTCTAGGGGTGCTGAGAAAAATTAACGAGTACCTCTAGGGAGCTGAGAAAAATGTTTACCTTCTTCTCAAAGCTGTAGAGAATTTTTGTGAATGTACAAGATACCAAAACGCTACAAAAATAATTGATATTGCTTGACAATTCGTAATGAGCTAAAAAGTACCTTATTTTAAAATGTGACTGTAAAACTTTTGAAAGTAAATGCGTAGCAGGTTCGGGCAAATCAAATTTTTAAATGGCTAAGAGGGGCTGGAGCCCCCCTCCGCCCCTCATATGGACGCCCATGGTCACAGGGTAACCGGGCTTGCCAAGACATTGGGAATGATCTGCTAATCACTCTCTCGAGGTGAAAGAAAACATATTTAGCCGCATCTGTGCTAATACCATGATTCCACACATGATTGGAATAAAGTTATTGCACACATAGATTCAGTAACTATACTTATTATTCGTATCATTTCATGTTATTGCAATAAAGGCCTTGCACGTTAACTCTTCTTTATTGTCGATATGTGTTATTAATTGCATTTCTACATGTTATTGCAGTACATTTATTACGTATGATATACCTTGACGATAGTACTTCGGAAATATGCAAATTACCTGCACGGGTATGCCATTCTCTTCCTTAGGGGTCGACATGTGAACTATTTTTTCCTTCAGAAATCGAATTTCCATACTTGAAAAAGTATATGTGTGAAATTTGGTTGAGATTTCCCGAGTAGTTTTTTCCACAGACGTCAAAATAGCACTTCCTGTTTAATTTGAATCACCCTGTATGTTTACTGCTGCAACAGTGGCATTAGTAAAAATTGTGGGAATCGAGGCAAAGTGTAAGCTCACATAATATAGTGTGACAATACGAACACTGTGTATGAGCTTGCAATACTCATTGGTGCTTAACTGTGCAGGTACAAATTTCATATCCCATCAGTTATAATGCTGTGGACACATCAGCTACAGCAACACAGTATCACACTTGCTGTGTGGTTAGCTAAAAATGAACATGATTCCTAGACAATGGAAAGAAACTATTCGCAGGTAGATTCGTAGTCGAAATCTGTCGTTTCGACAATTTGACTATTTTGTCAAAATTTTCAAGTTCGCCCGAGGGCCCCAGCAGGAAGGTCATTATTTTCCTTAGTTATCCTGTTACAAAATTTCCAGAAAACTAGAATATCACGTCCAAATAAATCACCATTGTATATTCTAATATAGAGTTATTTTGAATTTCCTTCATATGTTTCACAGAACTTTTTCTTCTCTGAATTTCCATATATATTATTCTTTTAAAATTATTGATTTCTCATCATAAAATTTTGTATACATGGTATTTTTTATAATTCTATAATTGTTTTATACCATCATACTTAAATATTTAAGCTTAAATGAATAATTCGCCACCCGCTTTTTTTCTCCTCCTAAAGTTGCTTTAAAATTGCAGTATATCGGCTTGTGACGTCATACTCTCTCCCCCTAAGTCATACTTACGCGTTTCTTTTGAGTTTTTAACGCTATTTTCACGTGCTTCGCGTTTCTCAAGGCTATATTTTTTTCATTGCAGCGAAATTATGTCGAAAATAATTTTGTAATTCATTTCTTGTCGTAGAAATTGTCGTTAAAATCTTGTAATTAAAATCTTTAATCTTTAATCTTTTTAAATGTTGTTAAAATCTTGTTAAAATTGTCGTTAAAATCGTAAAAATCTTGTCGTTAGGAATTTGCAGGTGTTTAGTGTTTTAACATTATACTGATCAAGGAGTATTCGAAGATTATCCGAAAGGGCAGCGAAAGCCCGAAGCGAGAGGGGATGGGGATCTCCCCCACTTATCCTTCACTGATACAAATAAAAGTACTTTTAGTCTTTATTTCGATTATGGGTACCCACACAAAGCATCCACTGACTGAGGAAATTAGAATGCTCAAAAAAAAAACAAAAAAAACATAAACAACATTTTCATCATGGCTCAGGCCATCTTTCCACCTCACATGGCCGATGTGACGACTAAGCGAGTACATCCTCTTTTCTCTTCCCTTTTCTACTTTTCACTGGGTCGGCATTACCCATTTTCAGCCTTTTTTTTTTATATTTTTAAGGAAGGGGACAACCCACACAAGGCATTCACTGATTTGGGACAATTACAATTCTAAAACAAAACGTAAACAACATTACCAACAAAGCGGCAGGTTACTTTGCCCATTGCTAGCCGTTCTTGGCAACATCGGAAAGATATTAAGTAGGTGGAAAAAAATCAGTAGGTATGTATTATTTTGCAAAATAAAGATGTTAGTCGTTGATTGTGCAAAAACATTGGAAAATCTTTCACTGCTTCGGCGCTGTTTTCTCAACAGAGAAAACAGCTCCGAATCGGGCTCTTCCAAGACAATAGATAGCGAAAAATTACTCAAAATATTAGACACAGAATTTTGCAACGGGCATGCCAAAAGCTCTTGGGAGAAGATATTAAAATAAAACTACATATTTGCGGCAAAAATCCTATTTGCGGTATTTAATACTATATACCAACATTTCAAAATTATTTATCTGTGGCCCTGCGGTGGCGCAGTGTGGTAACGCGTTCTCCTATTGCGCGGCTAATCCGGGTTCGACTCCCAGCAGTGCAAAAAGAACGCTTACTCAGAGATCTCATAAAGATCGCACTGCTCACTGTAGTCCGGGGTTTGGTTCCCTAGGCCTTAAGAGGTTCGGATTCCTCGGAAAACAGTAGGTCCCGGCGCAGCATGACCACTGTAGTCTTTGAGCCGTAAAACCAAAAAACAAACAAACATTTATCTGTTATTGTGCTATTCGGTCATAGCGTCGGAGTTTTGCCAGTTCTTTGAATGCCATTATCATCAATTTTATTTTAGTTAAAATCATAGTAACCCAAGTAAAAAACTTATTTTTTTTCTATAGAGTTAAAAATGTTCATTTTGGACTGATGGATTCCCCCCCACCCCACTTCCACCTTTATGCTTGTGTATCCAAGGTCATAGTTACGCAACAAGCTACTGATTATAGACGAAGAAATGACAATCATTGTGCACAGATAGTAAAAGGTTCATTTAACAACGTTTTTTAGCACAATATAACTAAAAAATTACAAAATCGACGATCATTTCGGACGATCAATGGTCGTCCTTCTTATAGGAACCGAAACGATCGTCTATTTTATAAATTTTTAGTAATATTATGCTAAAAAACGTTGTTAAATGAACTTTTTACCAAGCTACGGATTGTCTGAAAGTGCATGAGTGAACGCAAAATTTTCCCCTAATTTCAAAATATCTATTCCTAATTCGCTTTATTAAACGATTAATTATCTATATTACTTCGCTTGATAAAGGAAACAGTAATTCTCGAAACGGTATGAAGTTTTTTTATACGTTGGACCAGTGGCAAAATTTTACTAGTTATTTATTCATGTTCTCTACAATATTTCGCATGTGTTGAATATAGACTAGAGTCAGGTATAAAATATTAGAACACGGTACCACCGCCAATAAATTAATTTGGCGAGTTTTCGTCATTTTTGGCAACTTCCGTTAATATTACCATTATTTTAATCACTTTATTTATGCCTGAAAACTGATTTATTCATAAAATTCAATACAAAAACTAACGGAATATCGCGATATCAGTACCATGTCTAATTAAGTAACCGAAGGGGTACAAAGCACCTTTGCGCGGTCCATTAATGTGAGGTGGATGCCTCACCAGCGCTCCCCAGCTCTGTGGTTATTGTTTTTTTTATCAAAAACAATAAAAATTCATTAATATTTCTATATCGGCATTATGTCTAATTAAGTAATCGAAAGGTATAATACAAATAGGTATTTATCAGTATAATACAAATAGGTAGTCATCGGTATAATATGAATAGGAAGTTCATTTGTAAACAAACGTGAGGCCCTGCGGTGGCGCAGTGTGGTAACACATTCGCCTAGTGTACCATTAATCCGGGTTCGACTCCTAACGGCACAAAGAAAGTTTACTCAGAGATCTCATAAAGATCTCACTGCAGTCCAGGGTTTGGTTCCCTAGGCCTTAAGAGGCTCAGATTCCTCGGAAAACAGTAGGTCCAGATGTTCAAATTCCTCGGAAAACAGTTGGTCCCAGCGCAGCATGACCATTGTAGTCTTTGAGCCGTAAAACCACAAACAAACATACATAAACAATCATGGCTGCCGGAAATAAAGCGAAAGCACAAAACGACTCAGGCTAATCCATCATGACGTCACAGAGCTGAAGTCATTGGCTAGAAACCGGTACCGTGTTCTAAAATTTAATCGATTCGGGCTTTTCAAACGCCATACTTCTTGCGCCGCTTGTAATTACCAAATGGTGAAGATACGATCACGAAGCCACCATAGCTTTTTTTTTTTTTAAGAATTGAAGTGGATAATGTTTCTGGTACGCATCATTGTTTTTATCTCAAACAAACGCAGAGGGTTGGTTCTCTGTTCATCTCTGGGCCAAACACAATCTCTTTTCTTCCATATAAAAAAAGAATCTATTTTGAACTTAAAAATGCCAGATGTTAAAAGTATTAGTAATCGAAAAATAACTGTTGTGTTTTTCCAGCATACGCTTTGCATTCTTCGTTAACGCAATATTTTTGCAGCTAGCTTTACTTTTTCACATCCTCTTTCAAAGTGTGTTACAGTAAAACTTGATATATAAATATGATGTCATCGTTTTCGAATGAAGTTGTGGATAACCAAAATCAAATTTGTCCAGTTGTTTCGGCACGATATGATTGCGACAAAACTGGTAGCCGCCTTCCCATACGTCCTCAGTTAACTTAAAAATAATCCATCATCGAAATCATCCTTGAGTCCATAAATCGTGCCATTTGTGTGGAATTTAACATTCTCAAAATTGCTAAAACCTTAATATATGACTTCGACTATTACAGTATCTGCATGAAAACTGAGCTGAACAGATGTTTGTATTCATCTATAGTGTGATGACATATCTGTTATGAAGATATTTGTCATATACTGAAAGATACGGATGTATATGTCATATCAGAGTATTCCTAAATATATCCACTATACAGACACCAAAACTAATTTATTTATAGCATGCTGTTTCGTTCCTAAACTTATGTAGTCCAGTATAAACTACCAATAATTTTGATAAAAAATGAAATGGTCACAATTATATCTAAGTTGTTAACATTTGTTTGCGGCGGAAAAGTAGCCCATCATCGTTAAATCAAAATAATCGGTTAAACTTTAGAACACGTTACCGGTTTCTCGCCAACGTTCTGTTACGTTATGGTGGATTAGCCCGGAGTTTTGTGCTTTCGTTTTATTTTCAATTGTATGAAATAAGGGAACTTTTCTGTATAGAGCAAAAAGGCTGCAAATGGCAACCCTGTAAGTTATTAACGAGAGTTACCAAAAACTGCGAAAACTCGCCAAATCACTTTTTCGGAGGTGGACCGCGTTCTAATATTTTATCAAATAATCTTCCTCTTTGATTGAGAAAACCTGTATTTTATAACATTACCTTACTTGCAGTAAATATGCTTTATTTATTTATTTCAGGATTAAAATGCAGTTATAAAAAATTTTAAAGCCGTGGCACAACTTTTGGGCGCTAAAGAGCCTGCTGTGACACCCAATTATTGTTTTGGTGCTTTCTATCCTTAGAGAGTACATTTTTAAGGCTGTCGAAATATTCGAGTTGGTCTCGGTTTTAGATGGCTTTGCTTTTGCGAATAGGAAAACATATGGAAGCTTGCAAATAAAAAGATTGCGTTTGAATTTATCTACATGAAATGCATAAACTGGAATATAGCATAATTGAATATAGCATAGTTGCCAAATTGAACTATCCAGTATAAGACAATATTTTCCTAGTCCAAATTGGCAGCCGTAGGAAAAATTATTTCGAGTATGGGACAGAAATTGCGAGCTTACGAAATTACACGACTTGCGGGGTTCTGGCTTTTGTGTGTTAACCAGATTGCAAATACGATTTGAAATTTTTATAAAAATAGTTTTCAATCCTTAGGATGTCAACATATTATGAAATATGAGCAGTTTTGATTGAAATTTCATGGTTAATAAGGTAACGCGTTTATCACCAATATTTATTGCAATTTAGCGACGGTGACCGACGCAAGGTTGTAACTAAAACTAAAACAAAATGCATAACTTAGAACATGCATTAAATTGCAAAATCATTTCGGGAATGTGGGAGAGATAAATATAGAATAAAAACCCTTAGATATAACGCACAAGTACCTTTATATCAGTTTTCAATCAAAATTGTATTGTGTATATATATATTATAATTTCAGTAGTTAGTACATTAGTTTAAAATGATAAGTTGAAGACCATGATAGTAAAATTCTGAAATTAAGTTTTTAGGAAATTACAAAACGATTTTTTACATTGACTAGCTTTCAAAGTCGTTCCCTTTGAATTCTCTTTGAGAAATTTGAGTATATTGCCTCTTTGCTTTCCTTTTCCTGAACGTCGCCCGCTGGGCTTGTTAAAGATCTTAAACTTGTACAAATAGGACGATTAAAATTTTCTTTATAAAACACCCCCAATCTTGCAGTTGGTATGTCTGCCGGATTTAGAGGTGTAAAGTCGTAAGCACTTCTAACAACACCGCACTTTGGTCTTTGTGTTCGAGGAAAGATTGCCCATGGTTTGTTGCTTTCAACTGTGTTGCTACGGGAAATATGACGACCTTGACCCTCAATGTCATAGTCCTCTTGTGGCATAGCTTCAGTCTGAACAATTTTTTGACTTGTGCCGCGTTTAGGTGGGACAGACGCTAAATCTACTGATTTTTCTTTCCTTACTACATGTTCGATGTCATTATTTACATTGGAATCCTTCAGTAGCTCAGCAATCTGAATGGCAATTTCACTCTTTTCCTCTGATGTTTTCGCGTTGCGCATCAACAATAACTTGTTTTTCAGAATTTGATGCTCGGTTTTATCCAGACTATCCTGAATGCTAGATGTCCTACTCGAAGGAGAAGAAGGAGATATCTTTGATTCTTGTTTTCTACATCTAGATTCCTTAGTCCTAGGACTGATTTTCTCGTATTTCCACATGGAGACTGGAGGTAGGTTGTTAGAATTTGATCCCTGTACTTTATTTCTAATCTCGAAAATCTTTCGGCGTTCTAGTTCCTCATTCATCTCGGATAAGGTTTTTAGCCTCCTATAACTGCCTCGGCCTTTCTGATCGGAGTTCGAGAAATCCATGTTTGGAATTAGAGGGTAAAATTCTAATTTATTTTGGGCGATAATTTTTCTATTCAATTAAACAAAACTTAAATTTCTTGAACAGTTTATTTTTAACTCGTGCTCTTACTTCTTGTGCAGCAATTTTACGAAATAAAAAAAATAAATATTAGTTCATTCTCGAAAAACATATTCAACACTATGTTTTTGTAAAAACAAATCCTATTTCGAACCTTTCTCTCACAATGCATTTTTAAGTTTTTAAGAGGACAAAATGGCCCCAAACATTGTTGTTCTTTCACGTTTTTAAGCGGTACGGCTGGGGTGTGGTATGTGAACATCGAGAAGGGCTACGACATAATATGCCTGGGCTTACGGCCTAAAGAGCGTGAATGGATTTGTCTTTGAATAGAAGAGATGGGAGTCTAGGGATGAAGAAATGTGTGGAAGTTAGACTGATTGTGTGTATCGATGAATGTTTATAGCAAATAAACAAGTTAAATTCAAGAAAGCAACATATCGTATATGTCCCCTTCTAAGTCAAAAAGTTGGTAACCTGTGAAAATATCAATGTAGGAGTGGGGGTATTAAGAATTTTCTTCTATCAGTGTTTAAAGTAGACTGACAGCCTGATCATAAAAAAGCTCGCCATTCAAATCTCAGATGCCATTCATCCTCACCGTGCGTGCAGCGAGCAACGTATTTATGTATGGGTTCAAATGAGGGGAAAAACGGACGAGCCTATTTCAATTTCTGGCTCAGTGTAATCTCTGGGGTTATTTGTATTTGGAAGTCGCCAGTGTTAAAAGGTTAAGCATATTATTAATTAAATTAGCATTATTATCAAATTAGCACGATGATGTATAAACCTATCGTAAAAAATATCGTCTGTTAAATGTAGGTCGCACAGAATCGAAGAGACGTAATTTTACCAAATTTTTCTAAATAAACAATTTTCTGCATTTTGTTCATCGAATTTAAAGTAAAGTTCTGTTACTAAATGAAGTGGTATGTTTGACAAAGTTTGACCATATGTAATATTTATTTGACAAAAAAAACATTGATTTATTTATCATTGTACTATCAATATTTTGATAAAAATTTGTTAATTTCATTAATAACACATTGAAAATATTTTTCCAGAAAAACATTTAAAATGGATTTTATTAATAAATAATTATAAATAAATAAATAAATTAATTAATATTATTTATAAATATTGTTATTTAATTTAAAATGGGGTGTAGGGTTACCAATTGCAGTTTCTACATTTATAGATTTGGTTATCGTTCTATGATGGATTGCAGAACGATGGAGCGGTGATAGACTTCATAATATCACCGATGGCTTATAAGTTATATCAGAAGGGTTTTAGCTCGTACGTCAACTCACGTGGATCGTTACCCTGGAACCTTATCTCAATTGAGTCAGGAATACTAAGATACAGATGAACCATGTAGACAGCATGTCTCTGGGTTAAACAATTTACTTACAATCACATATCAAAATAAGTTAAATTGTTACGATTAAGAATCGACATTATTATTATAAGATATTATGAATGTCCATCGTGGGCAGCGTGACTATCTCGCTAGTAGTCCTACCGAAAGAGTGTCCTTTCTTGGTGTACGTCTCATCATCTCTACCTTCGCAATGATCTTATTGGCTGTTCACCCTTTTCATACGCAAATGTTCATTGGTTACCCCTTTAACACTAATTGATGATTTGCTGTTCCACTCAAGGGTTCGTGGTGTCACACTCGGAGGGTCGTAATCATCATGTCCAGTAGGGGTACTTATAAGCAGGAAATGCCTGTCAAGGAGTTTGACGAAATACGATTAAGTTATCTTTGCTTCGTACCGTGTTGTATACTAAACCCAATCGCCGCCTGCAGTCAATGTCTTTTACGTCGCCGGGAACAGAGTGAACCACTGATGAGTCAGTCCATCTGGATTCTGGATGGGGAAAGCGCATGTGCGGGGAAACAAAATGGTGAACATTAAATCATGCTTAAACCTTTTGGAAACGTGGGTTCATGTATCAAGGATCGTTGATTGGTAAGTCCCTACAGGGGTTTTATTTCAGAAAAAACGTGTTCTATCGTATTGCATATATTGTTTAAAAATTAAATATTTACTTTATAATTCATACGATTATAGCACAAAAAATAAGAGCACGAGTGAAAAATAAATTGTTTTGCGCAAAACCCGGTCTATATTGATTTAATAAAAAGTTCTCTCTCAAAATAAATTAGATTTTTATTACCATTTTCCAGAGATGGATCTTACGAACTTTCATCAGAAAAGCCGAGACAGTTACAGGAAACTAAAAACCTTATCTGAGATGAAACGGGATATGGAACGCCGAAAGATTTTCGAAATTAGAAACAAAGTACAGGGTTCGAATTCTAGCAATCTACCACCAATCTCCATATGGAAGTATGAGAAAATCAGTCCTAAAACTAAGGAATTTAGAAGTAGAAAGCAAGAATCCAAGATGTCTATTTCTCCTCCCAGCAGAACTTCTAGCATTCAGGACATTTTGGATACAACAGCACGTCAGATGCTGAAAGGCAAGTTCTTTTTGAACTCCAACGCAAATGAATCGGAGAAGAACAAAATTGCCATGCAGATTGTTGGGTTATTGAAAGAATCGAATGTAAATAAAGATAGCGAAACAGAAGTAAAAAAAGAAAAATCAGCAGATTTGGCTGATGTCCCACCTAAACGCTGCATGAGTCAAAAAACGGTTCAAACTGAAGCTATTCCACGAGAAAACTATGGCATTGAGGTGAAAGGTCACCACATTTCTCGCAACTACACATGTGAAAGCAACAAACCATGGGCAAACTTTCCTCGAAGGCAGAGACCAAAGTGCGGCGTTGTTAGAAGTGCTTATGACTTTACGCCACTAAATCCAGCCGATATACCAACTGCAAAGTTGGGAGTATTTTATAAAGAGAATTTTAATCGTCCTATTTGTACAAATTTGAGATCTTTAACTAGCGCTTCGGGTGACGTGCAAGAAACAGACAGTAATGATCCAGTGTTCGAATCCAATTTCCCAAAGAGATCTCAGAGGAAGAAATTTTAATCTCAATTCTATAGAATAACCATGCTGACTTTTCGTAATCTTAATGAACTAAAATTTCAGAATCCAACTTCCGGAATTATTTGCATATCTTTTTAAACTAATATATACATAATTACTATATATATACGTAATTCCGCTTATTTATTATACGCATAATTTTCTCATATCCACTGTTCTTATAAAGTCATACAATATAATGCATGGTTTATGTTTTCGATCTTGGTTTAGTTTTGGTTGTACTCTTGTTGGCGGTGATTTAGCCGAAACACTGTAAAATTTAATGATAATTATGTTTCATTGACAACCATACATTTTAGTAACAATCATTCATATTTCCAAAAAAAACCATAACGTTTACAACGTTGTAATTGAAAAAGTGGTTTTCGAAAAATAATTAATTATATTTTATATTTAGATTTGAAATGCCTAATCCAAAGTTTTGTAAGTCATATAATTTTATATTCTTTAATTTCAATTCGCTATAATAAAAGCAACCAACAACATACCCAACAACGACATTCAATTCGCTATTCAAAAGTTTTGTTTCGGCAATCGCCATCTTAGATTATTAACAAGTTGTGTTAGGTCAAACTAGCGAGCTAAATCTGGCGACTATTATACTCCAGTTAACACCTTTCTATTAGATAAATGGGTGAAAGTGCATAACACTCCACCGTGGCTAATTTTTTCCAACGTCATTAAAAATAGATGGTAACGGGTTTGGCTACCTTCCACCATGTTGAAAATGTTGTTTTTGGAGCTTTTCTTCTCCCAGTAATTTTTCTGGATCAGTAAAAGCCTTGTGGACATGCTTCCGCTTCCAAAAGAATATCAGATAACCCCCCACTAGAAAATGTTGAATCAAAAATTGATGCAATGGTGATTTCGGAAATGTGGGCACTCACTTAAATTTCATGTCCGCTGTCTGTGAAGGGAAGATCGTTTTAATGGCATTCAAAAATGCTGGAAATAATTTATGAGGCTCATTATATCGCCCCCGCTTCATGTATTCAGCAAAATAGGAATAAAACAAAACCATGAGCACTTTTGCACATACCTAGAACAATCATCCACATTAGACTTAGCACACGACTTCATCTCCTCTTCACATTTGAGACACTTATACTCAGACGCAATCAAACCCTCTGATATAACCCATCAATGACAGTTCTTATCTCTCAGTCGTAACGCAAAGAAAAAAACAGGTTTAAATATTTAAACATATATTATCGTAAAGAAAAAATCCACAGCCTTCAAAAACACGAAACAAGCAGATAAAGACGCTAAATAGAGAGACAAGTGTATGACGTCAGAGAAACTGTGACGTCAGAAGCGCAACGGCAATTTTGTAGCGGTTCGTAGAGGATAAAGAAGGCGGTGGCGTGTTCTGCTTCAGCGCCACTTAATGCAAATGTAGGGGATTGTCGTCTAATCCTAAATTGAGCCTTCTACAACACCCACACAGATTTAACTACGAAATAAGGTAACCTAAAGTTTTCGGCTCTTTCATTCGAAATGTGGTTACTTGATCCTATATTTTTATTTTTTATTTTTAACATGTGTGTTTTTCTCTGTGAATATAACATCGAATTTTGTTTCCTGTATTTGTAGAAACCGTAAAGCTTAATTGTTCTTCCACAAACTGCGGATGTTGAATCGTAACATAGTTTATTTATTTTTTTTATGCACACAGGGGTCATTTGCTTCTTCAGTTTTAGTACTTTTCCGGTACCCTGGCAGTTGGTACATTTTCTTGCGGTGGTCTATGTTTTCTGGGTGAAGATATAGGTTCTCATTCAGACGGGTACTTTGCCGAGGTCCGCATATCAATGTAAGGCCAGATTTTTTTTTAAAAAATTGCTTCTTCTCTATTTACAGCCTCCATTTCTTTTAAATTGATTAAACCTGCCTTTTCTTCCCAGATGATGTTGTTATAAATTTTCTATTGCTTACATCTTCATGGTAGTTTAGGACATCGAGTTAGACCTATAAGCATTTAATCTTAGATATAACTCTATTTTTACCCGATACTTTTGCTGATTCAGAATTGTGTAGACCTCCATTCAAAGATAGAATCCAGAAGGGGGTTTGGGGGAATTCCCACTAGGCATTCACTGATACAGAAAGAAGCAACGGGTCCAAAAGTATCTTGAGCCATAATTTTGTAAGCACTACAATTTTGTGTAGATATTTGTGGTTCCTTTTCCTCATACTTTAATTTTTTTGACAGTTCCTAAAATTTTGTGCCTATTTCAGGATTTACCAAACTATATTATTGGCCAAATTAACACTCTATGGGGCAGAACTAGACATCATTACTAGTTAAATTTTTTATTGGTCTAGGAGCAAATGGCGCTACAAATAAAAGTCCAGCATGTAATGTCTATTGCTGAAATTATGAAACTTAAATGCGTACTGAAGCACACAACGCTCGAAAATGGAATGACATTTTTCAGTGTTGCGCATAAAAAATTTTGGAAATTATGTATGCTGAAATACACCTGGTCCCTAGGGTGGGTCGAATTTTCAAAAGTTGCTCGAATCGAAACGCAATAGTGCGGAAAAGTTGCTGCTCGTCAAGATAAACACAGTGAAAAAAGAAGTTTAGGAATCGGATAATATCTTTAGGTCGCGCATGACCCCCAAAATTTGAGAAATTAGCTATGAACTGACCTTGTATAAAAAATTTCGAAAAGTGCCTTAAATTGGTCAGATTATCACGAAAATTCAGTTGTGACAGTACTTAGAAACAAGCTAGCGGGAAATAATACTTTGACGGATGAAAATGTGCCCAAAAAGAGTGGGCAGGGGGTCGCATTAGGACGAAAATTGGCCAAAATTGTGAAAAAAACAAAACACCGTAGAAGCGTTCATGACTTCAGAAAAATAGGTTAAGTAGACTGTTTGATTAACTATTGCTGTGCAGCTCTTCGCCTGTTTGCATTCCACATTCAGTGTAAAGGAAAACGACCTCGAACTTATTACTGGGAGGTGACCGCACTTCGAGTTCCACCCACGCCTTTCCCAACCAACCAGAGCTGGACGTGGAAAAATCACTACTCTTTTGATATGGTTTGGTTCACCATGAACTGGACTTTGTTTTCAAATATTATCATCTGACAGCGAGAAAGTAAATTTTCTCTAATGAAACCATCTCTACCCGTCACCGCCACATACTTTACTTGTTGCTTCTGCGATTAGTTTTACAGTACGTTTAACTGCCTGAGTGCGAAATGAAAATTCGTCTAATTCGAAAGTTGATATCTGCTTGGAATAAATGAGGTCTCAGGTTTTTTCGGATGTTGCAAATGCTATAAGTGGAGCACAAGAAGTTTTCTTTGATCACCAACTGATCAACACCATATAGTCTTTTGCATTAAAATTTAAATCAGGAGTGATGAACGTACATACGGATCTGCATTTCTCTGGTATTTCCCTGGCTTTTAAAATGCACCTCAAAGCAAACTCTCTGACATGCCGTCTTTCGTCTTTCACAATAGCCAGAAAAAATTCTCTGGATGGGCAATGAAAGCATTGTTTTGGATTACTGGATCAATGATTGTTTTGAGATGATCTGGTAAATATCGGGAATCCTGAATACACTGAAACACATGTTTTGGGCCTTGAAGTATTGCTGGTTGGGTTTTGATTGTGAACCATAGAGGTGAGTATACTTTCAGGATGAACGTTGTGATATGAAGAAGGTTTGAAGATGGGTCTGAGGAAGCAACGTATAGTCTAAGGACTCTATTAGCAGTTGTCAACCACCTGGAATGGCTGAGAAGTCCAGGGTTACAAATAGCAAGATCTGGAGTACAAACACTTGAGCAGATAGCCAGTAAAATTTCAAGTGAACATTTTTTATCTTTGATTAGGATATCCTTGTTCACTTTTGGAAGTATGCACTGAATTTCCATGAATTCTGCCGTCGCAAATTTTTCGCATCTCTGAAGGTGCTTTCCGATAGGTCCAGACTGTGGGCCAATTTTTGTGCCATCTAATTTTTCAATGAAGTTCCTCAATGGCAACTCATTGAAGTGGAGCATACAGATGGACCACTGTAAAGGCTTTTCATGGAAAGTTCTATAAACCTAATGGCTCCATTTTTCCACCCAGTGTTTGTGTTTGTTCCATCGCATCCAATGCCTTCTTTGCCCATGTTAAGAATCTTTCTCTGGCTATGGTGAAAGACGAAAAAAAGCATGTCAGAAAGTTTGTTTGAGACCCATTTTAAATGCCAGGGAAAATAAATGCAAATCCGTACGTAGGTTCATCATTCTTGATTTAAACTTTAATGCAAAAGACTACACGGGGTTGATCAGTTGGTCATCAACGAAAATTACCTGTCCTCCACTTCTAGCATCTGCAACATCCGAGGAAATCTTAAACCTCATTCATTCCAAGCAGATAACAACTTTCAACATAAACGAATTTCCATGTCACACTCAGGAGGTTAAACTTACTGTGAAACTAATCACAGAAGCAGCAAGCAAAGTATGTGGCGGTGACAGCAGAGATGGTTTCATCAGAGCAACTTTGCTTTCTCGCTGCCAAATGCCATTATTGGAAAACAAAGTCCAGTTAATGGGGAACCAAACCAAATCAAAAGAATAGTAATTTTCCACTTCCAGATATGGTTGATTGGTTGGTTGGGAAAAGCGTGGGTGGAACTGGAAGTGCGGACACCTCCCCAGATGAGTTCTAGGTCGTTTTCCTTTTCACTGTATGTGGAATGCAAGCGGGCGAATACCTGCACAGCAACAGTTAATCAAACAGTCTGCTTAACCTATTTTTTGAATTTATGAACGCTTTTACGATGTTTCGTTTTTTTCCTAATTTTGGTTAATTTTCGTCCTAAAGCGACCCCCCTGCCCGCTCCCTTTGGGGATGTTTTCGTCCATCAAAATATTATTTTCCGCTAACTTGTTTTTAATTACTATCACAACTAAAGTTTCATGATAATCTAACCAATTTAAGTCCTTTTTAAAATTTTCTAAATAAGGTCAATTAATGGCTAATTTATCAAATTTTAGGAGGTCACACACAACCTGAAGATATTAAGATATTATCCGATTCCAAAACTTCTTTTTTCACTGTGTTTATCTCGACAAGCAGCAACTTTTCCGCACTATTACGTTTCGATTCGAGCAACTTTTGAAAATTCGACCCACCCTAATTGTCCCATAAAGGGTTAAAAGGCGAAATTAGATAAAAAAAAATGAAACATTGACGTAACTTTAACAGTAAACTTATTTTCAGGAAAAAAATGCTACAAAATTAAGCTTTTCATTCACATTATATTATCAATACTTAGTATAACCTCTTTTGGCCTTGGTGAGTGCCAAAATTCTTTTGGGCATCAAGTCAGTAGGCTTCTCAATCAGGCCAGGTATTTGATGGTCATGATACCAAACATTTATAAAGGGTTCACTTAACTGGGTTTTGGTTGTAGCGACTGTTTCATGTACTTTAAGAAATCTGAAAAGCCTTACAAGTGCCTTCAATTTTGTTCTTATCTGGGCCAGTTCCTGGCCATGGGGGGTATTTCCAGACTCTTTTCGGTGAAGAACTTCTATACACTATTGGCAATATGGCATGTGCATCATCCTGCATAAAGTCACAGTTTCCATCTGGATACTATTTACCCAACTGAAGCATGAGTTGGTTTTCCATGACTTTGAAATCTCAATCTTGCCTCATGTTATTTCTTACAACGTATAGTCGACCGGGACCTTTAGCAGACACCACATTCTACACCATAGCGTTTCGGGGATGCTTAACTTTTTGCATTACACAGTGTAGAAAATTCTTTTCCCTTAGTCATCTGCGAACAAGTTGAGCTCTGTCATCGGGTATTTTCAATGTGGATTCACCTGAGAAACAAACCTGAAAAATAATTACCTAATCGAGTGTGTTTTTCTGAAATTATGATTGCGGGAAATTTTTTTTTATTAACTTACATGATAAATTCAGCGAAAAAATGTGTGCTATACTCTAAAGTGTTCATCCTTCTGATATATGTTCTAATTTTGCAAACCAATTTTAATTAAAAATTAGTTATAATGTCCCCATTAAGTAGACAAAATAAAGTTCACCCTCTTCCAATCATCAAGTGTACAGTTTTTGAACACTTTGTCCCACTTTAGTCGCTTCCTTCTCATTGTCTGAGTCAGCTTGGGCTTCTTCGTGGGACGATAGGCCTTGCAGCCAGCATCAAAAAGTCTTCTGTGGATTGTCCTCATGCTTACAACAACACTCTCTTCCCCTGGTGACGTTTGCAGCTATATAAAAGAACTTTTACTGTTTTTTCTTCTCAAGTTCAGCAATATTCGAGGATCATGAGGTGAAGAAATACGTTTTGTTGTACAACGTTCGACTCTGTTGCATGTACCATCCTGATTGAACTTGATACTTATTTTAATTTTTGATACTGTTTTTAAAGACACAGAAAGGTCGTTTGCAATTTCAGATTAAGTCAAGTTAGAATTCTACAATAGAATACGAACCTGACCACGTTATCTGAGAGAAATGTCTTTTTTCAAGTCCATGTTAATCACTGCTTTTCAAACAAAATTCTGATACTGCAATTTTAAACTTAAAAATTCATTTTCTAAACATTTCAGTGCTGTTCATGCAACAAAATTAGAAAACACACATTATTGGGAATTTGCGCAGATTAGTGTTAACATTTATATTTGGAAAAGATAGTAAATACCAGGTAATTAAAAACTTAATTATACTGAAGCAGGCACCCAATATAGTCTTATAAATGTTTATTACAATCCTAGGTCCAATAGCCATATTTAGAATGCTTAGAAAACAAGGAAATGTGCTTATTTTTGCAATGAGTCTAATAATTTAGACAATACTGTAGTTCACACGAAACAACAATCATGCCTTTTTACTACGTTGGAAATCGCCAAAAGCCGCCAAGGTTACCGTGTTTTATAGTAATATCCTAACAAGAATTCGAATACCCCAGAAACTCAGAAATACCTTACCCAATGAAAGAAAAAGGCACTTCCGTATTATAGTGGCCTCCGAAATATATCGCCAAGATAGAAAGTAATTATCATCAAAAAGTCGCCAAAATCTCGTGACGCTTTCTTATATACTCATGTTTGTAAAAATTGCAACACCATGAAAGACTCGTGTGAATTGAATGAAATTTAATGTACAAACGACCTGTGTTGATACAAATAAACGATTAAAATTACAAAGCAAAAAACAATATTACATGTCGAAAATCAGTATTTGGTGAAGCCACCACGCGCTGCAATAAGTGATGCTATACGACGTGGCATGGAATCAAACAGATGTTGAATGTGTGCCTGAGGAAGAGCATTCCAGATTGCTTGTATGCGACCCCAAAGTTCATCTGTAGTAGCTATGGGACGAGGATCACGAGCGAGACGCCGACCAACGAAATCCCACACATGTTCAATCGGCGACATATCCGGCGAATAGGCAGGCCAAGGAAGAAGCTGTATCTGTTGTGATGAAAAGAAGTCTTGAACATTCCTGGCAATATGTGGGCGGGCATTGTCCTGTTGAAATACAGCTCCGGGAATGCCTTGAAGGAAGGGAACAACTTCGGGCTCCAGAACTTCATTGATGTACCGGTTGCTGTTAAGATTACCCACAATTCGTAGCAGCTGAGATCGTCCATGATACGCAATCGCACCCCAGACCATAACGCTGGGGGTTCGTCCACTATGACGTTGGATAATGCACTCCGGAAGGTGGCGTTCACCGGTATAGCGTCTAACACGGATGCGGCCATCACTGTACCCCAAATTAAAGCGGGATTCATCAGAAAACACCACTTGTTGCCAATCAGCACGCCAGTCTCTATGTCCATGAGCCCATTGTAGCCGCAGGCGCCGATGGTTTTGCGTCAGGGGGATCCTGTATAAAGGAACTCTTGCACGCAGTCCACGGTGCAGTAGACGCCGACGAATTGATGAAGCACACAATGATACACCTGTAGCAGTGCACCAACGTTCTGCCAACTGTCCAGATGAAGCAAAACGGTCCGTCACCGCCATGCGGACCAGGTGTCTATCATCCCGTGCTGACGTCACCTTTCGGCGTCCACTCCCGGATTTCCGAGTTGTCTGGTTCTCTTGAACCCACTGCTTCCACACTCGCATCACTGTGCTGCTGTTACGCCCCATACGAGCTGCTATTGCACGATAAGAAAACCCTCCTTCACGAAGGCCGATCATTCGTCCCCGTTCAAACTCCGTAACTTGCTGAAATGTCGCCCTCTTTCGTCGTAGAGGCATAGTGACGTCTCATGTAACGTTTACCACTAGCAGATAGCCATACACGCCCCGCTACAGCCCTCTATTTATACGGATCCATCAGCAGTTCAGAGGGCGCTGCTCAGCCCACGCATGCGTGATGACTCTGAAATTCTAATCATTTGAATAGCATACCCTAATTTGCATTTCCTGAAAGTTTCAGCTCAGTCACGTGATTCCTTCATGGCATTCCTATTTTTTCAAACGTGATTTTTATTACCATCGTATTACATTTTTGGAAAGTTTTTTTACTAAACTTCGTTTTATAAGATTTTCGAAATTGCATTGCTTTTTTAAATAGTAATAATAGTTTTTTTGGAAATACGTGGTTTACAATTTTTAATTTTCCAAATTCAGAGGTGGATGCTATATCAATTTTTCAAGAAAGAGCTCTTTTACCACGCAAACAAGTGCACTATATACCCAAAAGTCACCGGATACTTTCGATTTTAGAATTTTTTTTAAATTTCTCGAGAAATACTGAACGAGTTACCCTTCAACTTCAGTTACGTAAAGAATAAAGAATATGCTTGGTCTCATACTATTTAGAAAAGGTTCACTCAAGAATGCATTTAGGGGACCGACAACAAATCAAAGAAAAAATATATATTTTCGTCACCCTTTATCACCAAAAAAGCGCAAATAATTGTTAACTTTCAATAAATATTTTTCTTTCTATGTGCAATAATTTGATGCATTTTCGTTAAAATAGCATGTATATCCACGAAAATATAAACTTTTCTTCAAAACATTCCATTTTTTTTGCAGGTGATTTGCTTATGGGATGCAGAGTTTTCAACCAAATTTTATGAAACTTGAGCAGAGCTTGGCAATATAAAAGAAAAATATTATATTGAAATTTGAGATGCATAGATTGAATATTCGAAGAGATATGAGTATTTATAGGTAATACGTTTCAGCTGCGCATGCTGAAAAGATGAAACAAATCTTTTATAATTCGGTAGCCAATTATATAGGGTAACTTATATAAAATTTTTAGTTGAATATCATAAAAATTTAGAAAGTTATAGACAATAAAGTAAGCTGCATTTCAGTAACTTTCTTAAAGTAGATGGATGACAAGGGATTTTCCATAAATTCTCATTTGTTACTCCATTTTTATAGCATTTCATACATGACGATAATTTATGGTACATCGATCGCATTATACAGAACGAGAAATGTGTTTCTATTTATTCCCATAATTCTGGACTAGTTCACTTAGAGCACACATCTGTGTCTGATAAATTAGGAAATTACAATTTGTGGAAAATCCCTTATCATCCAGCTACTTTTAGAAAGTAAGTGAAATGCAGCTCACTGTATGGCTGATAACTTTCTAAAATTTTATGGTATTCAACTAAAAATTTATATAAGTTGCCTTATGTAATTAGCTACCGAATTATGAAAGAATTTTTTTTATCTTTTGTGCATGCCCAGTTAAAACATGTTACCCCTAAATACTCATATCTCTTCGAATATTTAATCTATTCATTTCAAATTCAGTATAATATTTTTCTTTTATATTGGCAAGTTTTACACGTTTCATAAAATTTGGTTGAAAACTCCGCATCCCATAAGTCCACCTGCGAAAAAAATGGAATGTTTCAAAGAAGAGCTCATATCTTCGTGGATATACATGCTATTTTTACGAAAATGCATCAAATTATTACACATAGAAAGCAGAATCTTTATTGAAAGTTACGAATTATTTCCGCTTTTTGGCGATACAGGATGATTATAAATATTTTTTCTTCGATTTTTTATCTGTCCCCTAAATACATTCTTGACTAAATCTTTTTTAGATAGTACGAGTCCAAGCATATTCTTTACGTACCTGAAGTTGAAGAGTAACTCGTTCAGTATTTCTTGAGAAATTAAAAAAAAAATTCGAAAATCGAAAGTGTCCGGTGACTTTTTGGTATATAGTGTATGTGATAATGGCCACAACATGAAACTGCATGTTAACAACGAAATTATCTGGAGGTGCAATGTTTTTGGCGCCTAATGTAAGGATACAATATGGGAGTATTATTCTACTATTTTTATTTTGGTGATTTTGGCGAAATCTTAGTCGCCAAATAACAACGGGGTATCGCTATAATATGGAAGTACCAAGAGAAATTCAAAATAATATGAAATAGGGTATTACAGTTGGCAACTAATCGCCCCAAATATAGTGGTATGACGAAAAATGCACAAATACTTGTGTTTTAATCTTGAAAGAAAAAATTAGCCTTTATTATGATACTGGTAAATACATTTATGAATCAGAGTAATTGGTCAAAATATAGATCGATTTTTAATATATGGAGATAGAAATATTCTTAATAGTGTCCAAATGAAAACAATTCATTCAAGCTAAGAAATATATTGAATGGTGCAACAAAATAATGGTAACAGAAAGTAGGAAGACCCAGTCCTTTTTAATGAAAGCGAAGACACTTAAAACATGTTTGGTCTTGGTTCGATAACCAATGATGCTCTAGAGAGAAAACAACGTAAGCATCTGCGTCATTTCGCGGTCTCTCAATAGAAAAACACCGTGACACGAAAAAATAGAATAACATAAATTGTGAACAGTTAATAATTAACTTACGTTGGGCTATTTACGTTTAAGACAATAACACTGTGCTATAAGCGAGTTAGGACTTTGAAAAAAAAAGCAAAACAAAAAAGCTTGTTACGAAGCTCTCTCTCAAAATAAGAGGGGAAAGAATTTCGCGTGTTATACAGGATTCAATCTTAACAAATAAAGCATTTCATTTGGTGCTTACATACATACTTCCTTAAAATATTCCTAATTGTTACGAGTTTCCGCCGGTTAGCTGTTTTTTAAAAAATAATTTCGTTTAGATAATATACTGAGTATGTGGGCTTTTATAAATGAGATTTTATCAGATTTTTTTTCCTCTTCTTTTGTCCGATCTACTTCATAAACTGCGTTTTTTCGATGTTCCAACGAATGAGAGAAATCAAATTGACATTTGCTTACAATCCTGGTGTACATTATTTTGGTGTCCGTACAGTGTATATATATATATCAGCCTAGGAAAGGGGGATTCAGGTGACTCTGGCCAATTGATGGTAAAGCACATTATTTTCTCGAAGACCGTATTTTCTCTAAGACATATTTTTTTCTCATCATATAATCTCCTTCAAAGACACTTCAGCGGAGAGGTTTGAATTGGTATTTTACTGTATTTCTGTATATTCTGATATATCATATACATAGATATCCTGAAACATATGCTCGATGTCATCACCACATATCACGTAACGCCGCAAATGCATGTCTACAAATAAATCAGAATGATTCTCGTTGGAATAGTATGATAACAGAAGACGATTAACGTTTCGCTAATATTGAGAATAATGCTCGTATATCGAATATACGTGATTTTTATTTATGAATCCTGGATATACTATTGGGGTTCACAGATGGTTTTGACCCTTGTTACAAAGTACGTTGATGGTTGAGGTAATCTAGGAAGGCCACTAGTTTCTTTACAATTGTTTAATGCCGCCCTACTTCCAAAAAGAACACCGCCTGAGCTACCAAAGTTTCCAATAGATTTTCCAGAAAACGAAAACGCTATATGCAACCCATACATTGATTTTTAACATATAAAGGTTTTTATTTTATTTCTACATATTATCACCGTGACACAATGACTATATTACATAATGATCATATTCAACATTTTGCTAAATGCAGCTTTATTCAATAATTTAGAAAAGTTGTTTCTAAAAGAATTGTTGGCTTTCATTTGCTTTTTCGTGTTAAATAAGTCCAAGGCTTTTTATTATGGCTTCTACCAGAAATAGATAGCGATTAACATGGGGAGAAGGAGAAGAATGTGTAAAAAAACTTTACACTTTGTACTAATTGAATAGTTCCTGGATAGAATTAATAAAAGATATATATATGGCCTGCAAAAGGGTTGCTGGTATCTAACTGGAAGGAGACCCACACGCTGAACGTATGTGACGATGTGTGGAACCGGCCAGGCCAGTAACCTAGTGTCCTACCCCGCCTTCAAGTGGTGCAGGCTGAGCTTTCTATTTATGAGGCAAATTAATATTTGCTGCACGGATAGAAAGGCGGAAGGGGAGGGCTAATTCACCAACCCGTCTAGCCAGCGTGGTGAAATGATGGCTAATTCCTCCAATATGCTAATACACCAAAAACCATGGCCCCTAGTCTCCAGGTGCTGGAGTGCTCCTGATCAAGGCAGCGGTCAGTGTGGCATGAAAGCAGGGGGTGCTAAGAATCACTGGAATGGCCCAGGCTGCCGTCGAAGGCGGACGCACACTTTCATTTTTGGGAGGTCAAGAACACAGTTTGCCGTAGTCTTGGAATACCACTCTTCATTCATCATGAAAGTTGGAATTCTTTCCAGTGAAATAAATTATTTCGGGGGTTATGACCCCTGTGATCACTCCCGTGTCGGCCCTTGACTGCCGTTTGTTATTGACCTTGGCTACGTATAATGGACGATCCCTTGCTTCTGAAGCAAAACTTCAGGAATTGGAAGAAGAACTTGACAAGATCAAATGGGACATTGTAGGACTCAGTGAAGTTAGAAGAAAAGGTGAAGAGTTAGAGGAAGAGAGAAAGAAAAGTACCTTGGCCAGCTGATTTCAATGGATGGCAACATTATGAAAGAACTCAACAGACGTATTAAACTTGGCTGGAGTGCATTTGGAAGAAACAGTTTTATCCTGAAGGGGAAATTGCCTTTGTGTCTAAAAAGAAAGGTCTTCAACCAGTGTGTATTGCCAGTCCTCTCTTATGGATCAGAGACATGGAGTCTAACAGTTGGAGCAATACGAAAGTTACAGACAACGCAAAGGAGCATGGAGAGGTGCATGCTTGGAATAACTAGGAGAGATCGAAAAAGAAACACTTGGGTGAGAGAGCAAACTAGAGTAGAGGACATCATTGTTAAAGTAAAAGGGCTGAAATGGCGATGGGCTGGGCATATTGCAAGAAGAACTGATCAACGATGGACAACAGAAATTCTGAACTGGATTCCAAGAGGCCATGGAAGAGGCCGGATGGGGATCTCTGCTGATTCTATTATATATATATAATAGAATCAGCAGAGATCCCCATCCAGCGGGGAATTTTCCAAGGAGATGCATTAAGGCTACAGTAGTTCTACTTGGCGCTGAACCACTTGTCAAGGATGCTGAACACAAGTAAATACGGATACATGCTGAAGAAAGACAAGAGAAACCTACATAAACTCTCCCACCTCATGTACGTAGATGACATCAAGCTATACGCGCCAACAATCACCCAACTCCGACAACTCATCAGTATAACAGAGACATTCTCCAAGGACATAGGAATGGAATTCGGCCTCGATAAGTGCAAAATACAGAAGAATAGCAAAGAAGATTTACCAGGCATCGAACTCGAAGACGGGAGACTACTGAAGACCTTGGACGAGGGCGAAACCTACAAATACCTAGGGATAATGCAAAAACGGCAGCAGGAGCACAAGAAAGTCAAAGTCCAGCTCACGCAAGCATTCCAAGAAAGACTTAGAAGCATTGTGAAGACGAAACTGAGCGGGAAGAACACCACGCAAGCAATTAACGCATATGCGGTACCAGTGCTCACCTACTCCTTCGGGATCATCAAATGGTCCAACACTGAACTAGAACAACTCCAGCGGAAAATGAGAACCATCCAGAGAAGAGCCGGACAACTACACCCTGCAACGGCAATTGAACGGCAAACACTACCCCGGGAAGAAGGAGGACGCGGACAAGCGGACCTCAAAGACTTACATGACAAGCAGATCCAGAGCATGAGGCAATACTTCCAGTTGAAGAGTCCCCGATCGCCACTCATCCAAGCCATAATACAAGCAGATGCAAATTACACGCCACTAAACCTGTGTAGTACCGAAGAGCGTGTCCTCGAAACAGCCAACGAACAGAAACTGAGAACTTGGGCCGGAAAACCATTACATGGCAGGCACTACAATGACCTGCAACAACCACACGTTGACAAAAAGGCATCAAATTCTTGGCTGGCCAAAGGCACTCTCCAGCCAGAGACAGAAGGATTCATGCTAGCCATCCAAGACCAAGTGATCGCAACAAGGAACAATCAGAAATTCATCCAGAGAAAAGACATAGAAAGCGACAAATGCAGACACTGTCATGCGGCATCGGAGACAATCCAACACGTGATGGCAGGATGCAAGATCCTTGCGCAGTCAGACTACAAACATAGACACGATCAAGTAGCAAAAATAGTCCACCAGAAATTGGCAGCGAATGCTGGCTTTCTGACAGAGAAATGCCCATATTACAAATATGAGTCAGAGACCGTGCTTGAGAACGAAACACACAAGCTCTACTGGGATAGAGCAATCATAACAGACAAGACAGTCAAACATAACCGTCCTAACAAAACCCTCCTCGATAAATCGGATAAGACCACGTACCCAATCGACATAGCAATAGTCAACATCAATAACATACAGGCAACATACACAACGAAAATGATCAAGTACCAAGACCTAACACACGAAGTGCAAGACATATGGTGTATGGAAAAGATCTTCGTCATCCGCTTAGTCCTCACAGCGACAGGGATAGTACCAAAGACGCTTGGACGAATTTGGATGTATTCAACATTGACTCAAACACCTGCATAGAACTGCAAAAAGCCACAATCCTAAACACGTGTCACATTGTCAAGAAGTTTCTAGACATGTCACATTATGAAGTGATGTGAAAGGCTTGGAAACATGGCTCTCTGCCCGTCCCAAAGCCTGTTCTCGCCAAGAATGGGCGAGGAAAACTATTTTTTAATATATATATATATATAATTCATCCAGAGAAAAGACATAGAAAGCGACAAATGCAGACACTGTCATGCGGCATCGGAGACAATCCAACACGTGATGGCAGGATGCAAGATCCTTGCGCAGTCAGACTACAAACATAGACACGATCAAGTAGCGAAAATAGTCCACCAGAAATTGGCAGCGAATGCTGGCTTTCTGACAGAAAAATGCCCGTACTACAAATATGAGCCAGAGACCGTGCATGAGAACGAAACACACAAGCTTTACTGGGATAGAGCAATCATAACAGACAAGACAGTCCCACATAACCGTCCTGACATAACCCTCGTCGATAAATCGAATAAGACCACGTACTTAATCGACATAGCAGTACCCAACACCAATAACATACAGACAACCTACACAACGAAAATCACCAAGTACCAAGATCTCAGACATGAAGTACGAGATATATGGGGTATGGAAAAGATCCTCATCATCCCGTTAGTCATCTCAGCAACAGGGATAGTACCAAAAACGCTTGCGACGAATTTGGAGATACTCAACATTGACCCAAACACCTACATTGAAATACAAAAAGCCACAATCCTAAACACGTGTCACATTGTCAGGAAGTTTCTAGACATGGCACATTAAGAAGTGATGTAAAAAGAGGCTTGGGAACATGGCGCTCTGCCCGTCCCAAAGCCTGTTTCCGCCAAGAATGGGCGAGGAAAACTTTTATATATATATATTACAGTTTATGTTTTTCCTTGAACACAAAGTTACAGACGAAAATATGTCCTGTGTACTATTTTTAATCGTTACGAACCAACCTATAACCGTAATCTATTGATTGTGAAGCCGAAACTGTAGCCGAAACTGAAATTCTGAAACTCACTCCAACATTCTTGGAAGTTCGTTACAGGAAATGTTGTAGAAGTTATACAGGGATGCGTTGGATTGATAAAAATTGGACAAAACACCTTATTACAAAGGAAATGTCATGGTAAATGCTATAAGGCAGTGGTCTTCAACTCGTAGTTCGTGGGTCAATTCTGGCCCGCCAACATATTTAATGCGGCCAATGAAAAGGGAAAGAATCCCTTTTTCCATGAACCATAGCGGTTCATAAAAAAATAAAAGAAAATAAACTAAAAGGTTTGATTTCGCTTTATATATTAACAACTAAAAGTATTGTAAATGTTTTTTGCTTCCATACATATTTTATTTACATTTCAATATAAAATATATATTCAATCCTAAAAGCAGATCCAGAAAATACTCTCGTTTTTGCGCGCTGAAGCAATATGGACGCCCAAAAAAAAAAGCTAAGGCAACGAAGGTTGATCCGGGGGTACCCCTTGCGGTGCGTGGATCTGCCTTTGTTTAGTCTTAATATTACTGGTACAGTAGCGGGCTCCGCGAGACAACAAGAATAAGAAAAATTGGCCCTTGGACTGAAAAAGGTTGAAGACCCCTGCGTATGAGCTAAACCAACTTCAGGTTTGCATATTTGAATTGGCCCTTATATGAACTTAGTAAGAGTATTCATGGTAGCCTTGGGTATAATTGAAAACTGTGCAAGGTCAATTGAACACATGCTTCATAAAATTCTAGCCTCCGGGCAACATATCGTGTCATAAGCACTAAACCCTTCCGTTATTTCATTATCAACGTTAATAACTCACGTTATTTTATGGTCAATCTCTAATCATCCATCATCATGCCACCACCATTGAAAAGAATAAAAAAAAAGCGGGAAGCACGCTGAACTGCAGTAGTGTAGTTTTACTCAAAAATAAACCAATAGAATTCATTTTTATACACTTATATTACTTAGCTCATAAAATATTTTTTATTCGTAAGGATAACCTGGCAGGACGCAAACCTAACACATGATCGTTTTCTTTCTTTTCGGACATTCGTGGGTCAAAATAATTTCCAGTGTGCACAAGAAATGTGGCCCTTTAGAAATTCTTGACGATGTATATAATGCGCTCCAACTTTCCGCTTCGGTGTTTGAGATCTCAATTAGAAATAAATTCAACATTACTAAGAGATAAGTAACACCGTCGTTTGATAAGCACATAAATATGTACAGGAGACAACCACTCCTAATATACTTAAACGACAGTTATTGTTGACAACCAAAGAGTCCAGTGACATTTGACAATGAAATGTACATTTTAGTGGCATTTGACATTAAAGTGCACATTATGACAGAATAATGGATTGTGCATGACGCTGGTGGGGGGAAGATAGCCACAGTAGGTAGCACCGTAATCCCAGAAGAGGAGAGCAAGGTTACAGTGACAGCTGCTAAGTGTGTAATTATCGATACCCTAGCTTTTACTAATTACCTCTAAGAAAAGCCTTCGATTACAATTTTATCAATTTTATTAAATGATACGTAAGTTGTTACTCCAGTTACTAGCTTCCAGTAGTTGAATATAAATAAGCCAACAAATTAACTCCAAAAATAATTTCTTTATTTCGTCTAAGGAATCGATTAACTGCAGTTCAGATTGTACTTCAAAGCCAGGTAAGTTAAAATCACAAAAGGTCTTCCCCGAATCTGCTCTGACGCACCTGTCAATCCCTAGAGTACGGCACGGTCAACGGTTCTAGAATAATGTAGGTATACTTTACTAAACGGAAGTGGGTGTATATATATATATATATCCTTAATAACTCAACTCTATATATATGTATATATCCTTAATAACTCAACTCAATATTAGTTAAGAAAGGTTAATAACTTGGGTTAATTCACCCATAGCAAATCTCCATCATGACTTGCTAAGCTTGTGTGGCACTAACAGGAATCTACCTTTGGCTTAACTCTTCCCTGCCTGAAAATATACTTTAGAACTCGTCATAAACAGGGACCTACTAGTACCCATATGAAGGGCTCAACAAACCCTCTATTTCGAGAGCTTACACAGTACAAGCTTACCACACAAGTCATAATAAATCTTAAAATAGTTATTCAGTAACAAATAGTAATTAGTCTAACTGAATTAACACTTAACAAATGATTAATTACAATTACTCACACTCAAAGTTCCACGGTTAATAAAATGAGTACTCATTCCTTAGTTTGGCCATTCCTGGTCCGCACAACAATCAGATGTGCCCAGTTCAGTTCTCGTCAAAGTCAATACCTTTCATCCGAGGAAGTCTTTATTAAGTTAACCTTCCTCGTCCGTCTTTCCAGTCGACGCTAACGAGGCTCTCCATCTTAAGGGGCAAGGACACTCCTCACTGAAAATGGTAATCCAGCCCACGTAAAACAAGTTCTTACGCCCTGAACTCCAACGCAGCAACTCGCATTAACAGGTTACTACGAAGCTATATTTAACGTTATTGACTATATCATATTCTGCATCAACTATTGTTTGTCTCGAAAACCCCCTCGGGAACAAGAACTATGGCAATGGATGACAAGCAGTAAGCAACAAAAACTGGGGCAGCCAAAAAGCAAACTACTGGAAAAATATTTATGCTATTTACAATGCATATTGCAACTCATGGCATAGTGAAGAATCCAAGCTCGCAAGAACCACCCAATCGAAATATGCAAACTCTATACCAACGTGTGGCTCTGCTAGCCATGTGATTTACCAAACAGGGGAAAACACCGTTACAAGTGAAGTTAGAACCCATACAAATGGGTGTAATCTATCACAAATAAAGTTGTTAGAAAAGAAAAAATATTAGACCCCCTACACCACCGAGAGATACACTTGTGCATCATATAAAAAGAACACCATAAAATACAAAATGCCCAAATACAAAACAATAAAAATATTTTCTTGTGTCCATTGCGTAATTTAATTTTTAAATTTCCGTTCACACTCGATTTAAAATTTCGATATTGACTATCCTAATATCAAACAATAAAAACCTTAACGAGATTAGCTTAAAAGTCCTTTAGATAAGAACGTTTTTAAAATTTCTTATGATAATTATTCATGTGTCACTAACAGCAAAGAATTTTACTGCGTTCCTTGTAACTTCATAAAAATAATTGGATGGTATGCTGATATTAATTGAATCTGTCAGAATTAATCATTTATTATTTATAGAGAATATTGAATAACCCGAATCATTTGAGATTTTTAGTTTAGTTGAAACTTTTAATTTCTTGTGTAAATGAAAACCCAATTCAAAGAAATTTTCCGACATGTCTTACGGCAAATCTTTTAATTACCAGCAGTCAAAATTCTTTGAGAAATTCAATTCATCTCATTGATTTTTCAATTTTAATGCTTACAAAACCCACATTTATTCCCAAATGAACATCTCGGGATTAATTTTCCATTATTTGTGATGAGGGAATGCAAAAATAAACCAGTTCCAAAGAGATTATTTGGAATGTTTAATTAAATCCCAAAAACCTTAATTCTGTTTGGTGTCGTTATTTGAAAAGAGTAAATAATTCGTTTAGAAATTAGCAAAAAAAACCCCAACTTTTTTAATATCGAACATCTTAATACTAGAATTTTAATTTAGATTTTAAATATTAAGTTTAAATATCGCTTCCTAGTACTTTATAACAAAGGTGTAAGAAGTGTTGTTAAATACGGTGGCTGAACGCTCTACACACTTGTAGTGAACTCTTCTACTAAGTATTTAATTTTACTAAGTGTTTAATTTTACTAAGTGTTTAATTTTACTAAGTGTTTAATTTTACTAAGTGTTTAATTTTACTAAGTGTTTAATTTTGCAAAGTCTTTAATTTTACTAAGTGTTTAATTTTGCTAAGTGTTTAATTTTACTAAGTGTTTAATTTTATTAAAAGTTAAAAATACATTGCACACAACGTTACTTGGATAATTTTAAAGTGTTTCATGTGATTTTGTGTATAGTTCGAACTGAGTTTGTTATTCTTCAGCTTAGAATTAATGAAGTTCGATTGTCTTGCTTGATTATATGCAGTGGCGGACAAAAAATTGCATCACCTCCCAAAATAAATCTTTTTGCAATGTTAAAGCACTATAATTTTGCCTAAAGTTAATTTTAATTACTGCAAAGCAAAATATGAGATCATCGCATGTAACTATTGAATCATATATGGGTTATGAAATATTGCATCAGCCGGTTTCCATAAATAGAGTGCAAAAAGAAGAACGGGCAATTGTTTTGTTTTTCTGCTGTAAAAGCATGGCTCCGTACGTTCAGTTGACACCACAGAAAAAAAATTGTCAGTTGCTTTAGCCAAAGAAGGGCTTTTGACGCATATTATCACCCACAGAAATAGGATGCCATCAGCCCATAGTTTGCAGAGTGATTAAACTGAACCATGAAACTGCTGACGTCGAAAGAAGGGCCGGATCAGGCCAAAAGAGAGTGACTACATTTTCTGAAGATAGATTTTCGCAATGGTTGTGTCTTCGTAATCGTCATACAAGTGCTGCGGATTTAAAATTTGAATTTTATAACGCCTATGTTATTTGTACGAGTGCACAGGCTATCCAATGACTTCTTACAGAATATGGTCTACATGCTTATAGACCCAAGGAAAAGCCTTTACTCACCAAGAAAATGATAAAGTACTTGTTCGGTCAAAAGACATCTTTCATGGACAATGGCTTAATGGGACACTGTCATCTTTTCAGATGAATCAAACTCCATTCTACATGCATTAAACAGCAAGCGGTATGTTAGGAGATGAAAAAGTGAAGCATATCATCTAGACCTCATGTCTCCAACTGTGAAATTCCCAGTGAGCCAAATGGTCTGGGAAAGCATATCCAGCAGAGGGGTTGGACGACTTGAGCTTAACAAACAGTTATTTTGACACTGGCGTAAGGTTTAAAAACACGACGTTTCGGGAGCCAACTGCTCCCTTTGTCAAGTGAAGGCAGAATGAAGAGTTCGTGAAAGTCCTAAGCTTATATACCCGCATGTTGGGAATCCCCATCTGACGTCATTTGGTGCGGAGCATTTCCAGCTGGAGAAACCCCAATCGGGGAAACCCTCGCCGGGAAAGCCCCCGCACCCGACGATGTCAGATGAACACCCCCAACTCGAGGTTTTGCAAAAATCCTGTAAGGTTCTGGTAGAGGTTTTGCGATGTTTATTGCACGACTCCTCA
Organism: Dysdera silvatica; assembly: GCA_006491805.2. NCBI lineage: Eukaryota > Metazoa > Arthropoda > Arachnida > Araneae > Dysderidae > Dysdera > Dysdera silvatica. Next base: position 122,494,260 of record QLNU02003225.1, on the reverse strand, counting down.
AACCGTAGGTTTCCCATGATTCCAGAAAAAGTCTACTCCCCAGATTCGTCACATTCTGATGTAATATTTTCATCGAATGCCAATCTGGTTCGTGACCCTCCCTGAAGACATGTTCAGCCAACTGGTTTGAATCGTCTCCCCTAGCTACCGCACGCATATGCTCCTTCCCTCGTAGACGTATCGATCTTCCCGTCTGTCCAACATACACCTTGTCACAGTCTCCACACGGTATTTGGTAAATAGCACCAGATTTTTCCTCCTCAGGGACGCGATCCTTAACTTTAAGTAATAGATCACGCAGGGTGCAGGGCAAGGTTTGTATTGGGTTTAACATTCCGCAACCGAGGAATTCAAAGACTGAGGACAAACGAGGACACCGCCATATGGCAAAGACCACTGATGTATCTTCCTGAGTCTCGTTTTCTACCATTCCTGTTCCACCACTAACTAAATTGGTTTGAGCGATAGAATTTACTCCGGATGGCCGTTCTTTTTCAACACGCTTTTGTTGCGTCGTAATTCAACATTGCGAAGGTCATCATTACAACAATGTGTAAAGGCTCGTCGGTGCAAGGCTCTAATGACAGATGCTTTGTGTGATGCCGGGTGATGAGAACGAAAGTCAAGATACCTATCAGTATGTGTTGGTTTCCTAAACACCGTAGTCAACAGTCGCCCATCCACATCTCTATTTATCCGAACATCTAAGAAGGGTAATGAACCTCTATCTTCTTCTTCTAATGTAAATTGAATATGAGGGTTCAAGCTGTTCAAATAGAGATGAAAATCAGTAACTGAAGACCTTGGTAGGATAACGAAAGTATCATCGACGTATTGCTTCCACACCTGGACACAGTAAATTCACTCATCTAAAGCACTGTTTTCAAATGCCTCCATACACAAATTTGCCACCACACTCGAAGCAGGTGACCCCATCGCCGTACACCTCTTCTGTCGGTAAAATCTACCCTTGAAGCCGAAAACCGTGGAATTCAAGCAGAACTCGAACAGGCAATATATCTCTTCCGGACTAAGGCTAGTTCTTTCTTCCAGGCTTCCATCATGCCTCAGTCGCTCCAACGCTGCTGATACCGCCAAATTTGTTGGAATACAGGTGAAAAGTGAAACAACACTAAAAGGCACCATAGCATCATCGGGAGCGATTTTTACGTTTCTGATAGAAGAAATAAACTCCTCAGAGGTAGACACCGACCGTTCAGAGCACCCAACAAGAGGAGATAGTATACCTGCAAGATATTTAGAAAGTGCATATGTTGGCGAACTACAAAAACTCACAATAGGTCTAAGAGGAATATCGTGTTTATGGACTTTTGGGAGTCCATAGAACAATGGTATTCTTCCAGACGAACAACGGAGTCGCGAGTAAAGTTTCTCATCCAGTTTCGACTCTTTGTGAAGTTTTAGCAGGCAACCATTCATCTGCCTCTCAATGCAATCAGTAGGATCTTTATCTACAACGGAATAGGTATCGCCATCATTTAAAAGTGACATTACTTTATCATCGTAAACCGACCTATCCATCACAACCGAACTGACTTGAACTTATTACAAAAACTATAATTGCATCAGTTTACACTAACATCTTGGAGGAGTGTTTAATCCAGTTGTTGGGGATCATTATAAAGTTGCCAAAAAATCAATTTTTGAGCAAGACTTAGCACCCTATTATACAACGAAATCGGTAAGTTCAGTTGAACTTATTAACATATGGCGTTGTTGTACCATTTGCCAAGTTTTGATGTCCAAAAGCTAAAACATATTGCAAAAGTAATTGTCACCTCTTTCCGTGCTTTAGGTGCAGTCATCTCTCAAAAAATTTTGTATCAAAGTTTTGGATTGACTTGGGAATGGTACCGATTTATATCCCATTGAAAATTGATGTCATGTAATGACAAAATTGCTGCAAAGAAGCCAGCTACCAAAATTAAACCGCAGGAAAGCATTATAAAGCTCTGATTCCATGAACTTGACCACGATTACATTCAGAAGTTGATTTTTTCGACGACGGACCGCTGCAAGGTTGCAGCTTGTGGTGGATATACAAAGTATTGAAGTGTTTCTTTGCGTGAAATCACATCAACTGTCACGTAACAGGACTGTGCTGGTGAAAATTGATTATTGACTACTGCATATATGTCTTAATTACTCTGTGACACCTTTCCCACATTTTGAAGAAATATTTCATTTTTCGCCTTCAATACTTTGCAATAATTAGTTGTTTAAATTAACTTACTTTTATGGCATTTTATTCCAAAAGGTTTACTTTTACAACAGCACCTGTGCATAAAATATAAACATGAAACACGTTATTTGCAAACTTTCGCAATTTTTTTGTCCGCCACTGTATACATATTAATTTTTTGTTAACTTGGTAGAAGAAAATGGAAAAATCTGCACAATAATGTCTCCTTCCTTCTAAGTAATATCACCCCGGATATAGCACAGTTCACTAGAGAAAGAGAGTACTGCACAATGAAAGCTTGTGAAGTGTCCTTCACACATGTCTATTTTTTGAAAATTGAATTCCCATACTAACCCAACTTGTTTTCTTATTTCATCCACGTACTTAGTCGGATGAATTTCTTTGTTCTTTTGTAATCGAACTGATGATTTTAGTTGTTCATCTATTTATTTATTTTTTTTGTAATATTTCCAGGCAGTTACTATTTTATCGCTATTGTTTTTTCACTGCTATTACCTATTCTGATTTTCTCCCTTTTAGTAATTTATATCTCATTTGTTGGTTCCAAGCATGCACCTTTTCTTCCACGTTTGGATTATTTGAAGGTTTCAATATACTGTATTGTTAGACCATTTTTCTGAACCATAAGGAAGGACTTTTTCACGCTTTTTGAAAACCTTTCGATTTAGGCGTAATTCGCCTTTCAGGATAAACTTTTCCTTCTGAATATACTCCAACTAAATTTAATATGTCTATGGAGAGTGCTTTTATAACGCTTCCTTCAATTGACATTGTAGTGGTTTTGCTACCACAATTTAATTAACATATTTTTCATAATTATATATTTAAGTGGTTCATTTTCATGTAATTTTATTAATTTTCGTTTTCATTATCTTATCTATAATATTTATGAAGATGTGATTATGTAACTGTTTTCCAGTTCTCAAAGAAAGTCGGTCTACGAATCTTATGCTATCGTTAGTTTTTTAAGTACGGAACTTCTCCCTCCAGGTTCCTAAACAGAAGTAATTAGTGCTTTTCTAATACAGGAATCCCAAACTTTTTTAAGTTCCACACCCCTAGTACTAGATCCGCGGCTGAGGTCAAATTGACCGCTTGTGAAGTTTAAACTCAAATATCTTTTAAACCTTTCGTGTTTGAAAGCTAGAAATTCTTGACTTTTCCTAAAATATGTTCCTAATAGCATATATAAAGTTTTAAAAAAATACATTACAGAGAACCGTAGTTATAAGCATATGGACCTAGAACCGCGGAAGCGGTCAATTTGACCGCGTTGTCGTTTTTGTGTAAGTAATTATTATAATAATCAATTAACAAATAAATATTTATGTATAAAGTAAATATAATAAAAATGATATTTGGTATGTGTGTGATAATTAATAATGTATCATAATTATGCGAACATCGTGGAATTATTCAGATTTTTTTGGCTGATTGAATTTCAATATGTGAAACAAGATAATTTGGCTTCATTATAAGTCAATCCATTAATCAGTTTATTTACATGTATGAATGAATTAGATACACAAAAACATTATTAATCAATTATTAATGTTAATTAATTAATTATTAACATTATTAATAAAATATTAATGTTATTCTATCAATTCGTGAAATCGAGAGGAACGTAAAATAAAACAGATGGCCCTGAAAAACACTTGCCGTCCTCGCGACCAAATATAATCTACGTGCGAAATAATTGAAACGGATGAAAAACGTTAGTTGTACACAATGTCAAATAACAACCTTGAAAAGTTGAACATAGCTTTCGTTTGCTTATCATTTAGGCATTCATTTTAATTTCTGTTCCAGTTATTTAACTAAAAATTGATAATAGTTGAAATTTTACTTCTGCATTTTTTTTTTCCTTTTTTGCAATTTTATGATCATAAATTTAAAAGTCCTTTCATTTTTCATGATACAATCCCGGCTCAAGGGGGGGGGCGATCGCGCCACGCCCCTTTTGGATCCGTAACTGATATAAGATTATTTTTACTTGACGTTATGATTTTAAAAAATATTTTTTTCCTTAAATTATAGTTTTACGGAAAGCAAATATGTACTAACATTTTTATTAATTGCTAAATTAACCAATTATTGAAAATATTAATTGAACAATATTGGGATTTAATTCAAACACGTTAGTATTGCTGAAACAAAACAAAATTGTATTTATTTACAGTTTTTTAAAGAATTTTCAAGGGCGGTCAAAATGACCGTAACCGCGGTTCTAGGTATAATGAAAGTGCCGCGGTTCTAGTTCTAGGAAATGGTTGAATAGTGCTCGAATCCCCCTTACAAAAGTACTGTGATACCCGTCGTTAATGAAGTCATCGGTTAGTGGAATCAGCCGTTTAATATAATCAAATCTTCAAGAACGTATACAAATAAATTCAATAGCGTTTTGAATTTACCAGGTAATAAAATGAACAGCGCCTCTTACAAAAATCAAAAAATTTCAGTGACAAAATCCAATAACGTAACAACTGTGCAAAAAAACAGAATCAAACATATATAGTTTATTTCTGAAATTCCTCTGTGATAAGTAATTCAGTTGACTATTCCAAAATCTCAGCAAAGAAATTGAATCCTATTCCTCCATTCCTCTAACGCTATTTCAAAAATCGTCATCCTTTTAGATGCAATGCACGCAATTAAAAAACCTTGGAGCACTGTTATGTCAAAAAGAATCACAGAATTCGTGGGTGTCTTTTCTTCCTTACGAAAAAAGTTCGAGTCTGAGCTAATATGTAGGTATCGGAAACTGCAAGTCATCAATTCTCCATGAAAAATTAAAAAATAATGCCTTGTTGGTTTTATGCGCTGACCAATGGCGTTAACCCTGAACAGGAGCGGACACAGGCTTTCATTTGGGGGGGAGTTAAGGACAGAATTTGCCATGGTCTTGGAATAACACCCTTCATTTTTCATGAAAGTTGGAATTTTTTACAGTGAAAAAATATATTTTGGGGGTCATGACCCCTGTGACCCCTCCCGTGTCGGCCCTTGACTGTCGTTTGTTATTGACCTTGGCTACGTTTAATGGACGATCCCTTGCTTCTGAAGCAAAACTTCAGGAATTGGAAGAGGAACTAGACAAGATCAAATGGGACATTGTAGGACTCAGTGAAATTAGAAGAAAAGGTGAAGAGTTAGAAGAAGAAAGAAGAGAGAGAAAGAAAAGTAATAATAAAATACCCTTGGCCATGAGAAGAGCAATAATGTTGATTACAAAATCTTACACACGAATACAAGGAGCATAGTTTCTGTGTGATGGTGTACAAGCAGATTAAGACACAAGAGTTCAATTCCGGACCAGAGAAGTGTGTTTTTTTCTTCTATAAATAAAATGGTCTAGTTTAAGCTGAAAACGTGATTGTCAAAAATAGTAATAATCGATTCCTCACGAAAAATTACAAAAACATGATCTTTCTCATACAGTATTGTATAATAAATTCCCCCACGAAAAACTCACAAAAATCTCGCCCCGGAGGCTTTTCTGTGTTGACCATTATTTGGCAATTGTGTTATCCCTGTGAAGGGTAATAATATCTTACATGATATTTCTCCTATAACAAGAATCTCTAGAATTAAATAAAATACAATTTTTATGGTGCAGTTATTTAAAATCGTTAAAACGATAGCATTGCTGATAGCTCTTTCGATAGCGTTAAACAGCTATCGTCGTCACATTCTAGCAAACATCAATATTGCAGTTAATGATCAACTCCTTAGTAACTCTATATCATCCACTTGGAAAAACCTTTTGGGTCTCACGGCTGAAGACGTCTCCACAAATACGCTTTACTCCTCCGCCCAATCAAGTTTCCAACCGACGTGATGGCAACACCGACCAACAGCACGGACATAAACAGAAGCCGCCATTCGCTCTGACGACGGTAGCTGGTTAACGCTATCGAAATAGCTATCAGCAGTGTTATCGTGTTAATGATTTTATCGAACTGCACCATAAAAATTGTTCTTTATTTATTTCTATTGATTAGTGCAGTGTGTCGCTATTAAACTGTTTGAGAATCTCTGGTTTGAGCTAAAAAACGTGGATGTCGTAATTATTAAGATTAATAAATTCCCCACGAAAAATCAGAAAACAGTCGCCCGGTGGCTTTGTGTGTTGACCATTATTTGACGAAATGTGAAAAAGGTAAAAATATCGCACAACTTTATATACTGAGAAAAGAGCTTCGTTCCTGTCCTCGATGGCCTAGTGGTTAAGGCACTCCGGTCTCAGCGGAGAGCCCCTAGTTCGACTCTATATCGGGGACGATGTTTCATTTTCTCCTATAACAAACAGCTATAGTTTGAACTAAAAACGGGGATTTCGGAATTATTAAGTATAAAAACATGATCTGGCGACTTTATATGTTGACCATTTAGCAATTGTGTTAATTCTGAGACGAGTAATAATATCTATCACAAAATTTATTTTGTGATAGATAATCACGAATGATTCCTCATTCGTCTAGCGGTCCAAGACACTCCGGGCTAAACGGAGGGACCCTGGTTCGAATCCAGGATGGGGAAAGCGTCTCTTTTTCTCCAAAATTACACAAGCTCTAGTTTGAGCTAATTAATACGTGGGTGGCAGAAATTATTGTATGAAAAATTTATTTTGTTCATAAAATTGGAAAACTTAATTCATCTAAAGTTGCAGAACAGCCGTATTCTCCTTAAAACCTTCACAGGTACGTGTAAGGATCTATATTTTCTATGATTATTCATTGAATTATTTATTATCATATCATCCAGTTACTCATTATTAATCGCTATATGTGCTCGCGCCATTCCACCCGACCTAACTATGCAAATGCGGAAACGCATATGCAATACATCCCAAAACTTTACTTGTAAAGGAGTTTTGGCTTTCATTGAGATCTGCTCATTTGCATGTTTGTAAAAATTTGCATTCAAATTTTAGAATAAATTTTAAGCATCATAACGCGTAGTTTGAAATATTTCCCACTAATTGTTCGCTTGCGGTGAATGTTTTAATATTAATTACCATCGAAAATTAACTGTTAATTACAGTATATTTTCCTTTTAATTCATGCCTTGTGCTGAAATATTTATAAAATTAGCATTCAATTATCCTATTACGCCGATTATATCAACTTGAAATCTAAATTGCAGGCGATAATCATATTATAATTTCCATGTATCTATTTTAATTTACAAACATACACATTTCGATCATATTTATTGCAAAGAGCAAAATTTTGAAATATATTTCTTTACGTTGTGTTTTTGGCATCCAAATAGACATTAGATACAAATTTATTCAACCTATATATAGTAGTAATTGTTGGTACGTCTGTTACGATATTAATTTGACGGTACAATTGAAATTTCTTCAGATTTAGACAAAAGCGAAATAGAAATGTGTGTTGCGTGTTGTATTCTTCAAGGCTACCTATAAAACATCGACACAATGCGTGTCCGAATCCAATTTCTTACCAAAACTATCGTGGTCTTATGGTCACTTAAAAATCAACAGAAATTTTTAATGGTCGAAAACAATATATTTGGATGAAAAATGTTCACGTAACTTTATGAAAAAATTATATTAAAGAAAATTGATGAAGAAACTAAAACAATGAAAAGTGTTGATGAAATTTAACGGCAAAAGTTTCGCTAAAAAAGGCGGTCTAGATTCTGTTCTCCTGTATAAATTATAAAATTTTTAATCTCCCCTATGGCAGTAAAGAGTATCTTAGATTTATAAATCTTTCCCTCGCCCGTTTTTTTTTTAAACTAAAAAAATGAAAATTGTGAAATAAATTTAATTGGCTGACTTTAGAGTGTGTGACCCTTATAAAAAACCGTCGATATTTTCTACAATTTTTAAGCTTAAATTTTTCACAAATATTTATAATCATATTCAAGTTTAAAAGAATTAAGTTCAATTTTTTTATTTCATCTTATTTTTTTGTCAAAATTGCGACTATTCTTTTCATAATTGGCTTTTATGTTGTACAATGAATGATCCTATCTTGGTACTTGCATCTCTAAATTCCAGAATAGTTTTAACGCCCACACAATTAATCTTCCTCATCTTAAAGTTCCTTATCTTCCTTCTCGTTTAACGTTAAACTTATCTATTTCACTCTTCAACTCTCCACAGTTAAATGCACTCTAAAAGTCAAACCCACATCACATATGCGCAGCAAAATGAGGTTTCGGTTAGATTTATGCGTAGTCTTCTTTCCTCCCTTTTTACTATCAAATCACCTTGCTCTGAAGCATTAAACCACCTTAGAACGTGCGTGAGGTTTCCCATTTAAAGGTTCATTATCGAAAAACACTTCCTTAAAGATTTTTGACTTCACACTCTGTTGAGTTATGATGTGCTCAAAGGTTAGCTGATTATCGTTTCCAATGATTACATCTCAAATAAAATCATCATTAGTTAAACTTACATAGTTATATGCTTAGGTTCACACTAGCCTTTCCCTTTTGGTAAATTTTATGACCTGGATCGTTAAAATGATGTATTACATATTACGTTACCAAATGAACGTCTCCCAAAAGAACGTGTTTTAAGGTACTTTTCAAAGCAAATTCGATTTAACAGTGAATGCTGTTAAAATGATGGGCTAAACGAACTCTATTAATGTATTTAATACTCCTTTGCTCACTGAAGTGTTTGATTGTACACTTCTATCCATTTAAAGCACTTCAGCATGGATAAGGTAACAATAATTCCTTTACGTTGACTGTTGCCCTTCAACTGATCAACGTATTGCGACATCAAACTACTTTTGGTTATATTTTATTCTAGTTCTCTAGAGTTATATTTTTAAACTTACATTATATTTTAACATATTATATTTTTCAAATGACATATTTTAACATATTATATTTTTCAAATGACATTACATTTTAACATATTATATTTTTCAAAATGACATTATATTTTAACATATTATATTTTTCAAATGATATTACATTTTAACATATTATATTTTTCAAATGACATTATATTTTAACATATTATATTTTTCAACTTATAGTTTAACACATTATATTTTTAAAACTTATTATCATAACTTATATTTTTAAAACTTATAATCATAACTTACATTTTTAAAACTTATAATCATAACTTATATTTTTAAAACTTATAAGCGTAAGTTCAAAGTAAATCATATTTTAAGGAAAATGTATTTTTTTAAAATTCACAGTATTTAGCATTTGTTTTGATAGGACCCAAAACTTAAATTGACTTGCAGATACCAGAATTCAGCATAGCTGCATTACCAGCTTACCTGACCTGAACTGTAGTTCCCCATATTAATTAGTTTTAAACACTGTCATTTCGTTGCGCAAGAAACACATATAAATATATACTACATACCATAATACATAATAGTATGACCTAAACATAAACATATCGCCTGTAATAGTAATAATAATATAAATATAAACACAACACTTATATTTTAGTGAAATCTAAAACAGGAGATGTATCACGTTTAGACAATTTCCTAAATATTAGGTATTATGTATACACATGTGTACGATGTATAATAAGTACTTTGAATTTTTAACTTTGGAGATAAATATTTTTGTGGCAACTATTAACAAATGCAATAAAATACATTCCTCCAAAGTCCCTATTCATCAGCAATACGACTTCTGTTAACTCGGCACACTGTTTCCAAAACAAAAAATACTATTTTAGAAAACTCTATCAAGAAATATTATTTAAACTACACTGATTTTCATAAATTAAGCAACAGAATAAAAATTATTTCCACGTGAAACAGTAACTTAGAGTAAAAAATTATCCATATGGAGTGACCAATGCGTTCCCCCGCCTTGAGTCCAATAAAGTGTATTTTAGGATGATGATCTCGGGAATCGTACTGCTTCCCGCCAACCTCATCATCTTCTCCAAACCACTCATGAGCTTAAAACTGCTTTACGCGAATACCGATGTTGCTACCTATATATCTCATCGACAACAGCATGGAATATCAGTGTCGGACCCAGATTGCTGCTCGGTATGCCCATATTTCGTATTGAGCTACTTTGACCTATTTAATCTTGGTATTTGTATTTCTGCCTTTTTTAATTTGTATAGCCAATACAAAATACAAATGATCTGCAGCACACGTTCTTACCTTTTGATGTGAATGCGTCTTTAAAATCACACTGTATGATATCTCAGAAATTTTGATGTAACGTTTGCTTGAATATAGAAAACAACTGAATAACTCCGAAAGTACAAGTCCGATTGGAATGATTTTGCTATCATTCTTAGCGGTGTATATTTCCATTTCTGTCACAACGTGATGTCACCGCTGTGCCTGCGCAGTACAACTCGACGCAGAAATAGCAGTTTGGGTTTCGCAGAAAATTCTAATCAGCACAGCTCATGACTCCGGACAGCTACTGCCTACTATTAAACCTACGCGTTTAATGTACATTTAAAACCATTCGAGAAATTTCGTATAATGAAAACATTGGGATTAAAAAAAAAAAAAAAAAATTCAATGTTGGCCGAAACTCGCGAAAATACTAACATGCAATACAGGGTGTTCCGAAAACACACTATCAAAAGTATATAGTCGTGATCCTTGTGCAAAATGGACCATAATGGCCCTGTACATGGGGGGTCGGAGGGTCGGAAATGAATATCCACGGAGTTATGCATACTTTTATTTCGCAGAGGCGGGATCTATAATGACCAATGGCGCTTACAAACCAAGAAGTTGTCTCCCCCGAAAATTTCAACTCCAGCGCGGGGTTGCTACATTGCATCCTCAAACAGGATTCCAGGCGTGTTGGCATTTTTTGTGGTTGCTGAGATTGGCGACTTGATTTTATAATTAGCGCAATTTCATAAATAAAGATTTTAAGGCTCCTACGTAGGGCTGGCAACTTTCCTCAGTGGTGCACTACGAACATAGGAGGCCTCAAGATCCGTGGGAGCCCTCTTGGTTCTAAACAAGAAGTTTAGTTTGAAAAATAAATATCTCGAGACTCGCAACACCGATTAAAGAAGTTTACCTAAGGAATGTTTCAATTTTTGCTACGAAGGGCAGGGCAGGCAATAGGGGGAAGGGTGAATTGCACAGGGACCCGGTGCGGCCAAGGGCGCCCAGTACTAAAAGGAACAAACCCTCCGCCCAGCATGCGTTAACAAGATCCGTATACGGACGCCTTACCAACTGCGCTACTGGGACGCTCCCCCGCCCCCATCACTGCAGATTAAAATTATTTTGCGCATTTTCATACAAATCGACACGCTCCCCAACTCTGGGATTCGTTCTGGATCCTCCATCTTCCAATCATAAACGTTTTTGCTCCGAAGATTCTTTCATTTCCGCTCATGTTTTACCTTTTTTTAAATAATAAATAGCTTGATAATAAAAGTTAGTATCGAAAAATTACCCTTGATCCAGTAACGTACGCAGAAAATTCCTAAAAGGGGTTGGTTCGAATGAGAAGGTTTACCTCTATATCATAGCTTTCGGTAGATCTATTCAGGGGGGGACTGGGCGGCCGGGCAACGAGTCTCCGGTCCGTTGCGCCCTCATGGGCTATAGGACTCGCGCCCTTTGAGAGAACCCAGTCTGTCCTTAGAGCTTTGTTAATATTCTCCCAATTGCGGGAGATTATGGCCCACATGAATCCCTCTCCCGTACGCTTATGTCTTGATCGATTCTGAATAATGACGACTATAGGCGCCAGCATGGTGGCCGGGTCGCAGGACTTGTATTTCCATTTACCATGGAAAAAATGTAAGAGAGCGTTCACGTATTATGTAAGCACCTTCGGGGGTTGTTGTTGTTGTGCTTATTTTCCTATGTTGATTTATTTTTAATGTTAAATTTTGCTTACGGGGCGGGGGAGGGAATTTAATTGCCAAAAAGTCATTGTTTCGGTTTGTAAATAGCTTGCCAAAAATTCGCCATTCTCGCCAAAAATTGGCGACGGACAAATTTAGGAAACTAAATTCAAGGGGCGAGCCAAACTTTCAATCACAATTTTCATTGGCTCGAAATTGTTAACTTCCACATTCCAGAGACAAACGGAGAAAAAGAAACCTGTTTTTTAATAATGCAGCCCAGATACAATCTATTGGACAAATACGTTCATCATAGGTATAACTTTCCTTTTTTGTCCAATCATGCTTTGTTATTTGTTTATAGCCATAACTCCGTGGTTATTTATTTCCGACCCCCCATGTAAAGGGTCGCTATGGTCCATTTTGTACAAAGATCATGGCTATATACTTTTGATCCGGTATTCTCGGAACATCCTGTATATAAGACGCATATCATCTGAAAGAGCGTATCAGTAGCTGTCGAGAAATATGCCGTGATTAGTGGCTGATAGACAACACGTAAAAATGTGAACGTTGGCGGCGAAGTCAACAATGGAGCGAGTCAAAGCGTCGCCCGTAGCGCCGTTACACTCATCACCTAAAATATCAGGCGCGCATGCGCAGTACGCGAGGGGAGGAGCTCGACGTCCAGCGGTCCATATGGACGTTCGCGGAAATTTATAATCAGTAGAACTCATGATTCCTAGCAGCTACGAGGCTAGTTTTGGTTTCAGAGGATGGATTTCGATTAAATGTACGCACTATTAGTACACGCCAAAGCATTGAACCAATTTTAGTGAGTGAAAAAATGTAAACTAAGAAAATAAAATGCAAAAATTTGACAATGTGGGCCAAGATATGCACAACTGCCAATACGAAATATAGAGTATGCATAGCATCGGAAAGAGTGTCTTAGCAGTTATCCGAGAATATGAAACTCTCAGTAGCTAAGAGACTAATTAGGCCAGGGCATGCAAAAATGCAAACGTCGGCGGCGAGGACAACTATCGTTTCTGTGTAACAATAAATGTAGTGATCCATTTCCGAGTTCCAGTGTACCCACTGCCACAAATGACGTTGGATGGGAAACGTATTCACCTTCGTCCCACGATTGCGCATCCTGTCACAGTCACCACCATACATGTGGTATAATAGAGGTTACTAAAAAATGTTACTCAAATCGGTAACATGCATTTTAGATATTACTTTTTTCGATATTTGGCTTAATTTATGAAAATCAGTGTGATTTTATCAATAATATATGTAGCTCATTTTTTAAGTACGACTAAAATTACTACCTCCAGGGACCCTTACTGTCGTTACTTTTATTGTTTTAAAAAATTCTCTTGATTCAAAAATGGGGAATATGAATTTCACCATGGATTCCATAAACTAGTTGTTAATATTAGTGCCGAATTTTTTCAAGAATTTTGCAGAATATTCCATGAAAATATTTATTAATTAAAATGCAGATGTTTGTGCGTCCAGAAATCCATATAATTATGTCAAATTTTCAGTTCCTACGTTTCATAAGAATGTCGAATTAAAAAGTAATCTATGATTTTATCAATGACTGTTCGTTTTCTATTTTGAATTTCGTGAGTTAATTTATTTTTTTTACATCTGATAGGTATTTTTCTGGTAAAATATTTCTCGGATAGAATTTTCTCTAGTTCCTTATGATGTTCGTAAAATACTTTATCTTGAATTACATTTGAATTTCTTCTACTTTTAGATATGGAATTTTTTATCTATCGAAAAAATATCCTCCATTTCAACTTTATCTTCAACTATGAATTTTATCCCGCCATCCAAAATTTGTGAATTTCTACAGAAAATAAAAAAAAGTTTCGAAAACAAAATATTTATTTAAAACTCTCGCTCCACGGAGTTCGTTTGTGGAAAGCGATGTATTTCTAAAAGAAATGTAAATATTCTGCATGAACCATGAACTAATGAAATTTGCACACACTATGATCAATAAATCCAATAAGCGTTAGAACGATATAGCCTAAATGAAAGTGGTTTATCCGTCGTGAAATACGCTGAAAAACGACCGAATGATATATACTTCTGTGTGATCCTCTCTTCGCTTTCCTTAAAAAGGTTGGGAAACGGCGCCCCTGAAAAAACCCTGCCAGTTTAGGGTTGATGTTTTTGGAACTGAAATCTATACCCA
>QLNU02003225.1:122462662-122479907 GCA_006491805.2 Dysdera silvatica | reverse complement strand
AACGTGTAATTTTATAAATAAAACTAATATGAAAATATACAGATCTGTTCGACTTTTCAGACCAATTTTCGCTCTTTTTCCGGTATTTACTTGTCGGTGTAATAATATATAAATCTTTTGCATTGTGTTGCATTTCATTCTTACTGCATTGGTACTTAAAATATAAATGAATTTAATTTGTATTATTATCGAATAAATCAATTTATTTCATTTGATATACCTAGGCATTAGGAAACTTTTTTCTTATTTGTATTCATGAAGGTTAAGTTAGTTTGTCATTTATTTGTGCATGTGCAAGAGACAAAAAATTTTATTTGTTTCAAAAATGTATACTAGTCCACGAATTCAACTAGTATCATGTATATAATTTATGGATTGCGGATTATGGATTATTTTATGGATTATGGATATTTATGGCATTGTTTTAATCCCCTCTTTTTATTAAAACAAGGAACCCTAAAGTCAAGTGATGGTTCCTAATCCACTTCGGAAAGTGGACTTCGTCAACTTTGGCTATACCCTAGTTACACTCCAGGATTCCACATGAGAAATTAATTTCTAATGCGATGTCTTTCTATACATAAAATCGGTCTTAATTTCTCTGACACTATACGCTTGTTTTTTATTTTTACACCAATCCACATTAATATTTGATTTTGTAGGTGAAAGTGGTTCGGATTCCTTGGAACGCTCTATCCTCTGGACTAGCATTACCGTAGCTGTCCATGCGACTTGAAACACAAACGAAGCGTCTTAGCGCCTTTGAATGAACCAATTGCAACCCATTTTTTTCTGGAATACGAAAGATGTATGGGTCTAATGATTAGCTCAACCCTATTGCAACTTCGAACGGTGTTTAAAAAAATTAAAGACCAACTACTCATTGTGAGAGTTGGTTCCCAAACCATGAAGAAATGGTTCAGGTTTTTCAGGGAAAACAAAGATTCTTTGCTCTACATTTGTGCAGGATGACGCATTCCCCTATTATATTAGTAATCTGAATTAAAGTTTCAGTGGAATCACAAAATGCCTGTTGTGTTTCTGCTCATTGGAGTCTGGGGTTTGATTCCTGGCAGCAGAAATCCAAATGCATGGAAACACTCTAACTATCGACGTAGTGTGACCTTTTCTGACCCTGCGTGATAAGAATACAAAACTTATTTCTCGAAGAAATTAGCTCCATTTTAATAAAAAAGCTACATTCCAAAATTAAAAATACTGCCGCCGCTTTCGGAAACATTTCAAAACACAATTTGAAAGAATTTTCTCTCTGAAATTGTAATGACACGCAAATTAGAAAACAATTGATTTGACATCCACAGGCCCTCATTAAGTCTCTAATGATACATTTTTTCGTTAAAAATAATCCTTTATTTGAAAATTTTGGATTTTCAGCAAATATTTTAAATTAACTTCGTCGAAATGTTATTTATAGATTTAAATTTAATTCACCACGCCCAAATTCTTAAGGCAAAATGAATTCCGTCAATTATAGATGCTAATTTAATATATCGGCTAACTGAAAGACTAATAATGTTTAAAGCTGTTATGTGACTGGCCAGTGCATTAAAAAAAAAATACATTTTCAAATATATGACGTTATTTATTTAAATAAATCGAACACTACGCAGAGTAAATTAAACAGCAATATAAATCAACGTTTATTGGCTTAGTGATACCAACGCCGATGTTATGGCGTGGTTAGATGGTGAAACGTTCTGAAGAAAATAAATGTTTCTACTTTCTGTGGGACCTTAACCCACAACCTTCCACTTGCCAGGCGGAGGCTCTACCATCTGAGCTACGAACGACAATATCTAATCTCTTTCGAACGTTTCACCATCTAATCACGCCATAACATTGACGCTGGTATCACTACGCCAATAAACGTTGATTTATATTGTTGTTTAATTTAATCTGCGTAGTGTTCGATTTATTTAAATACATATGCTGCAATGGGCATTTCGATCAATTTATTACCGGTCCTTTCTTAATTTGGTTTAAAAAAGTAGTCCATGTATTGTGCGTTCGCGCAGACCTGACGCCTGATACCGTTAGCAGACGGGTTAGTCCATTGCAGTTTAGGGAAGGGCGTCTTGCCGAAACTGGTTTTCCGCGAGGGAAAAACCAGTTCCTCCAAGACGGCCTTCCCTAAACTGCAATGGACTAACCCGTCTGCTAACGGTATCACGCGCCAACTGAGCGCGAATGCACAGTACTATACCATTCTGCTAAATAACCGGCTTCAGTAAAGACATTATATACGTTCGTAAGAGATTAGATATTGTCGTTCGTAGCTCAGATGGTAAAGCCTCCACCAGGCAAGTGGAAGGTCGTGGGTTCAGGTCCCACCGAACGCAGAAATATTTATTTTCTTTCGAACGTTTCACCATCTAATCACGCCATAACATCGGCGCTGGTATCACTACGCCAATAAACGTTGATTTATATTGTTGTTTAATATGACGTTGTGCTCGGCTAGCTGTCTTTTAATGGTAGGGTGAAATAATTATCTCGCGACATCTCGATTTGGATTTCGTAAAGTATCGATGCGTGAAAATCGATTACAAAATAATCGAATGCGGCAAACAGAAACTGACTCTTTTGATTACTTTCCTTATCTCCATCAATTCTGTGCAAGCGAATGACCCATCAACAGAAATTCTCTCACTTCGTCAACACTTTAAATTTTTCGCCACGACGAGAAATAGCTTTTTTTCGGATCGTAAAAACCAATGCATAGAGAAATGGGAGGGAAAAAGGATTCTCTGTTTTGCCAAACACTTCAGCAGATCGCAGCTTACTGCGAAAATTCTCGCCTCCCTTTATGGGCAGTTGATGTAATAGGTGGGCAAGAAATGGCGGAAGCTATGAACTTCATTACTGTGGGATATCTTCCATAATCGAAAAGCAGGGTGAGGGGCAGCAGAGGTAGATATCTGAGACGAGAAGTGGGAGACAGATGGGCGGAAAAGGCGGAGAAGAAGCAAGAAGACCCGCTGCTCTAATGGACGAGAAGCTCAATTTATCATGGACTTTTCCATCATCTTCTTCGTATTTCTCCAAGAGTCGTAAAAACAAGGGAGCCACGCAGCAGTTAGGCATATTCTTCGATTGGTTTACCCTAAAGTGCTCAGCTGTAAACACTTTTACGATGGATGACGGCTATGCGCCCAAAGTGGGCATCGTTCTTGCTTCAGTTCTCTGGAGACACGGCACGATCTTACTTACAGTTAGCCTTGATTGTATTTCACTTATTTGCTCGCAGATAGGTAATGAACTGGCAGAATGGTTATTTGTATGAAGGGAAGTTAACACGCAAACTGCGTAAGTTCTCTTTCCGTTTTGATATTCAAAATATTGGTGGCTTTTTTTTTTACGTTTTCAGCATTTAATTTTTAAGAACTTTCGCTGTCAAATGTTCGATTTAATTTCCATGATTAATTCGTCCATAAACGTCTTTCAATTAGAAAAAGATTTTCTTTTCGACATCCTTAGTTAAATAGAATCCAAAGTATCTTTGTACGTACGAGGAAAGGACCGTATAAGGATGCTGGCTGATAAGGAATCGAGGCGAAATGTCAGCAAGAGAAACTACGCATGCGCCCATTTGCGACCGCAAAATTAACAAGGTGACATTTAGGCCTTGGTAATAGAAAAACAATGACAATTTCGCCCTGACGTAAGGCATTAATTACTTCACATCCACGAATGGGCGGATAAAAGCTCAGCGGGGCTACGCTTTAAGTAGTAATCAGAATTTCGGTCGTAAATTTCAAGCAAATTGGAGAGGTCACTATCAGATAGTTTCCTTGTTTGTAAGTTCGAAAAAAACATAAGACTAACGAAGTTAAATTATGTTTAAATTATTGTTAAAGCGCGAATTGTTTCGACGGCAAACAAAATATCAATCTTATTCAAAACCAGATGTAGATCTGAATAATATAGTATTTACAGGTAAAATTCAGCAGTCAAAGCTTTGGAACGTCAAGGATCACAGGTTGGTATGCAGTAGTGAGCAGGCCTGTAGCCAGGATGAAGGGGCAACTGGGACACGGGGTACCTGGGGACTCACTGGTATAAAATAATTAATAGGAGCGGTAGAGAATTTAGACCATACTTCACTACAGACTTTTGACACTCAGATTTTTGACTACAGAGATTTGCCTGAAAGTCAAATATGCGAATAATTATATAGACATTAATACTATTTTATATGTAGCTTGTGGAATTTTAGTGTATGTGCGAATGTAAATCATATCGTTGGGAACAATGAGTACCGGCTTTGCAATGGTAACGCTTTCGCTAGAGTACCATTGACCCTGATCCAGCTCTCGGCCTGCCAAATTTATGCTTACCGACGGACTGCACACTTTTTAGTTCGTGGATTGATTCCCTAGGTGTTAACCCTTTCGATATTAAGAGACGCATTTGTCCCAACAACTATGAGAGTTTCACCATGGGAAAAAAAAACATCAAAGACTACGTCTCCCAATGTCCCATTTGTGTGCAACTTAATTATTAAATAAAATAAATCTTGTTGTTTTTTAACAGATAGAATTATAGTCATCAATTTAATCATGTAATTAAAATAAGAATTATTGCACTTAAATCCACTTGAAGAAAAAATTGGTAGCGAAAGGGTTAAGAGCTTCGTGTTTCTAGAAAAACTACAGATTCCGCGGTATCTTAACCTTGTCTATCCTTGCGTCGCAAAACAAGAATGACTTCCCCCTTGAGATAAAAGTGTCGGTCAGCCAATATTGTCATTCATCTATTAATAACCAAATCACGTCGATGACTTGATGACATCAGTTGCTTCATGGCATCTAATATATGTCATCGATTATACCGCCATTTGTTTATCGTCTTTTCGGTTTTAAAATTTCAAGATTGGGATCTGAGATGACGCAGTTGTAAGGAGTTCGCCAACCGCGTCCCAGACTTGACTTCCAGTGGTGCCAAAAAATTAACGCTTATAGATTAATTGCTCTCTGCAGTCTGGTGATTGGTTCTCCAGGCCATAGGAGGTTCGGATTCATTAGAAAACTCGTAGATCCCAGAGCAACATTGACGCTCACTGTCCTTTTACTGCAAAACCCATAAACGAATAAATTTCAGAAACATCGGAAGAAAACCGTGAATCTTAAACTTAAAAAGAAAATAATACGGAAATAAAAATGTAGATGCACATTCAGAAATAGATTGCGCATGGTCTATTCATGTGCAATCTATTTCTGATATTCTATATGTTCTATCTACATATTCTATATATGTAGAATATTTAACTTTCTACATATTCTATATATGTAGAATATTTAACTTTCTACATATTCTATATATGTAGAATATTTAACTTTCTACATATTCTATATATGTAGAATATTTAACTTTCTACATATTCAACATATGTAGAATATTTAACTTTCTACATATTCTACATATAATATTTAATGTTTGTTTGTGGTTTCACGGCGCAAGGACTACAATGGTCATGCTGCGTCGGAGAATAATGCATATATGAATAAAGTCAATATTCGAGGTCAGATATTTTCAATTTAATCATTAAGTTTTCACAAAAATCTACCTTAAAACTCATTTAGAATCATTCTATATAAAATTTTAGAATAAAATGTTGAAGCGCGCTGGCTGAAATTACTCAGTGAGTTAGTGAAGGTTAAATATCTTGCTGCATCGTTATTTATGGTATTAGTTTCACACTGGATATATCAGAAGTCGTTTAAATATCACCCGATGCCCTCTGTTAGATAAATGTCCAATCGATAATCAATTTCATCTGTCCACGATTCCATGTCTTCTATCCATGATTGCATGTCATCTATCCATGATTGCATGTCATCTATCCATGATTGCATGTCATCTATCCATGATTGCATGTCATCTATCCATGATTGCATGTCATCTATCCATTATTCCATGTTATCTAGCCATGAAAATAATAATCGCGCTATAACTGAGTAACACAATAAACACTAAATAATCTCGCGAAAGAACTTCAGAGATTTTACGTAACAGCCAAGTTATCCCTATAACCTAAAATGTTATAACCCAGTTTGATTCTATATTAAAAATAAAGGAAACAAAGGTCCACAACTTACAGATTATTTCATATGTCAACTCAGGCGGGCCGCACAGAGGCGTAGAGATAAGTAACATATTTACCCGTTGTACAAAAAACCCGGGTTCGAATCCCTCTAGCATGGAGTACTTAATACTTTTGTTATCGAACAATATATATCAGAATTCGATTCCTTCGTCGACGGATTTTCTGGTCGCTCACAAAAACGTAAATTCTGGCTCAAAATGCGCTTTATTGTCTTTGGATTATAAAAAAAGTAAACAAGCCTAGTCATGTGATTTCTTAAAAAGCAATACGTTGGAATATGCAAAAGAACGTAACCAGAATCATGTAATGTCAAGTTTCACCGTGTGTGCCTCAATAAAGCACAAAACGGGCCATATTCATTTCAAATTCTTTCTGGTTGCAGATTAAACGTTTACCCAAAGTGAAATATTTTATGATATAGCTTTTAAAATAAAAAATCCTAGAAAGATTGTTTTTTGCCGTTTTCTTTCCCAACTATATTTTTCTTTCTTCGTATGGGGATTGCTCTGCAAACAAAAGAGCAAATACCGAAGATTTGAACCAAAAACCACATGATCGTGATAATGTTGATTTTTTGGCTTTCTGGGAAAGCCGATGGCTAAAGCGCGGAAGGATTTTCGCTATCCGAAGAGAGAACCCTAGTTAAGTAAAATGTTTTTTCTTTCCCTTTTCACGAAAGGAAATACGAAACAATTTTCTAATCATATTGTGCGAATGGAAATAACTGCGTTTTATTGCTTTTATTTATAAACAGCAAACAAGTGTGTGTTACTCAAATAAATATGCCTCTTACAACACTCTTGTAAATATACCTCTTACAACACTCTTGTAAATATACCTCTTACAACACTTTGTAAATATACCTCTTACAACACTCTTGTAAATATACATCTTACAACACTCTTGTAAATACACCTCTTACAACACTTTTGTAAATATACCTCTTACAACACTCTTGTAAATATACCTCTTACAACACTCATGTACACATACCTCTTACAACACTTGTAAATATATCTCTTACAACACACTTGGTTATATACCTCTTAAAACACTCTTGTAAATACACCTCTTACAACACTCATGTACACATACCGCTTACAACACTTGTAAATATATCTCTTACAACACTCTTTTTAATATCCATCTTACAACACTCTTGTGAATATGCCTCTTACAGCACTTTTGAAAATATACCTCTTACAACAATCTTGTAAATGTACCTCTTACAACAATCTTGTAAATATACCTCTTACAACATTCTTCTAAATATCTCATACAATTAAAAATCACGAAATAAGCTTCCACTAAATTAAAAATAATTTAGCGTGTCAGATCACAAAATTTGCTAAGGAGTTTGTATGGATAATAATATTCGAATAATTTTATGGTACTTAAGAAACAATTGAAAATCTTAAGTAAATGTATAACTTTTTAGCGAAGGTTACTAAAACTCTTTCATAAAAGATTTCTATTTGTAGCTTCTTGTCATATTTTGAACCAATTGTAATCAAAATTTGATATGCATTTATATTTGAAATTATACTAAAGGCCCTTGTAGATATTGCTACGATTCTGTTAGATTATGGATATAAATAAAGCACAAGATATTGTGAAATTCTTTTGGGTTCCAGGTCACTTTGATATCGCTGGCAGTGAAAAGGCTGACATTGCTGCTAAAATAGCAACTGCAAAACCTGAGTGTATGACCATTACATTGCAAGATCTTAAAACTCATGTCTCATCCTCTGTAAAAAAAGAAGGCAAATGGAATGAGGTGAGCAAGTTTTTAATAAACTTCACCGCATTAAACCTCGTCTTGAGGTGTGGCAGTCTAGCTATAGTAGTGATCGTCGAAAAGAGGTCACTCTGGCTAGACTTCGCATCGGGCACACACGCTTCTCCCATCAACGTCTTTTAAAGGGAGAAGATGCCTCAATGTGTGCCACATGTGGTGAACCATTAAATGTTTTACACATTTTAACCACTTGTATAAATTTTAACCAGGAACGGTCATCAGCTTTTAACCAAAATAATTTTACCCTTCGTGACATTTTATATGACTTTTAACTATGAAATCATTTTTAACTTTGTATCTCATATTGGCTTTTCATATCTCGTATGATTTTTATATCGTTTAATACTTTACTCTCAATATGTTTTTATCATTTTAGCTTTATTATTTATTTTTTATTTATAACTGTGTGCACGTTCTCACCTTGTTTTGCGCAGAATGACCCTTGCTGTCCTTGCGCCATAAAACTACAACCAACCGACCAATTCTGCTTGGCACTCTTTTAGTTTTAAATTTAGTTAGTAAATTTAGTCACTCTAAATAATGCGTTTCATTTGATTCAATCCAGGTATTCTTATTTAGAATTGTTTAACATCAATAAGTTTTTAAAAAAGGCTGCATACACTAACTAAACCGTCCAACGTGAAGCATTCACTAGCTTTATAGCGATAGCATGACGACTGTGTACAATGTGAGAATAGAAAGAACTGCTTCGTTAAACGTCTAAACCTGTTTGTGTACGAATTTCATGGTTCTAGCTTTTTCTTCTGACTGGGGTTGTATTCTTGTCCCATGGCGCACATTCAATGCGTCCACAAAGAATTCCTTCTACACAGGTCTAAGAAATGTTTACAAAACTGTCTGAAGTTATTCATATGTGTTTCAATGTTAATAATAAATATAATATATGTCCCACTGCCATCCTCTGCAATGAATACCGGCTCTCGACAAAGCGCTGATTTTGAAAACAGCTTGGATAGCAGTCATCACTTAGGAAGGTAATACAACGAGTCCCCTGTTTACTCGGAGGATTTCGGTTTTGGTGACCAAAGTTCAGAATCCTCGTTAGACTGTAGGCTCAACTTGCGAGCACGTCCGACCAACGTGATGAACTTAAGGACGATTCCTATGTATTTCTTTCACCATACTACTCGTGTGTGTGTGGGATAAAAACGAGACTTCCATCCTGTGGTCTATTCAAAAAGATTAATGGTGAAGATATATTTATATAATCATTTCGATTGACATCATAGCAAATAATATAATTATCCAATGCTACATCTCTAATAATATTGTTTATAGTTTTCTCTTTTTGTAAAAGTTTTACAACTGCTGGAAATGTTTATGCTTGACTTCAAATTAACGTCCTCTGAAATTAGAATTTAGTTTCTTATTCAATAGATTTACGTTATAGCCACTCTGAAGAAACTCCTACTGTAAGGACATGATAGAGAATATTCTCGTTTTATTGAACTTATAATAAATTAACATTATACCTACTGGAAAATATCTGACGTTTTTTCAATACGTTGTTATATTGAAGATTTCTATGGAAGGAATCTATTGTTGTAAGATATTATTACCCTTCTCAGAGCTAACAACTGACAAATAATGGTCAACACACAAAGTCGCCGGGGCGAGTTTTGTGGGGGTTTTTACCGGGAATTTTAATATGAATAATAATTTTGACACCCACGTTTAAATTCAATCTAGAGCTTTTCCAGTACAAGAGAAAAAGCAACATCGTCCCCGTCCTAGAGTCAAACCAGGGTCTCCCTGTTGAGCCTGGGGTGACTTAACCACTAAGTCAACGAGGACAGGAACAACGCTCTCTTTCTCCGTATATAAGGTTGTAAGATATTATTACCCTTCTCAGGGATAACACAATTGCCAAATAATGGTCAACACACAAAGCCTCCGTGGCGAGTTTTTGCCTGTTTTTTATTGTGAATTGGGAAATTTTATTTTGAATAATACTTTTGACACCTGTGTTTATGCTCAGTCTAGAGCTTCTTCAATATAGGAGAAAGAGATAGTTATTTTGAATCTATTGCAATAGTTTGATGTTTTTTGCATGCAATGGCGATTTGCACATTTTTAGTAATTTATTTGGAGCTATTAAGAAGACCTCGAAATAATAAATTACGTATTAATTAATTCTTGATTTCGCATAAATGTTTTATGGTTTGAAATTTAAAGATGTTTGTTTTTGATGGAGATTTTTAAATGTTTCTGTCCTTCCAAATCACACTACACTTTTGGGCTTGATACCAAAAAACTAAATTTATGAAACCCTCCTATTATTATACAGAGATGAGTTTAAACAGGCTAGCCGAGAGAGAGAAAGAGGCCGTTTTTAATTGAAATTTTCAACCTTTATTAAAATATTAAATTATACATAGATTATTAGTTATCTATTTTAATTTGATATGTACCACCGATATCAGTGATGGTGCTAAAACATCGTATAAAGTAAATCAAATAAGCTTCAAACGAGGCGCTTCTCCACATAGAAACGCATGAAATTAAGTCGGATTTTATATTTTTAAAGACGTAAAGATTGAATTATTGTATATGAGGAATTTTTAATAAAATATTACTGTTAGCTACAATGGTATCTCCTTAAATAATGTTAAGAAGGTGGTGCGAAAAGTGTATATCGCGATTATGTCTGATTCTCCACTTTTGTATGGTTTATATTGGTACATATATTTAGCTCATAATGGAAAAAGAAATGAAAATTTGCCTTTCATTCAAACTGCACTTGAATCAGCGACCTCTAGGTTATCTCTCCAATGCTGCCTTAATGGCTAGACCACTAAGTACAGTCATGCACGGGTCCTTTTTCTTGTGTATATGTTAACCAAATGGATCTTTGGTAATTTTAAGGAGGCTCTAGAGCAGAGTTGTGCAAACTTTTTGGTCAGCGGGCCACTTAAACATTTTTCACGGATCTCGCCGGCCAACGGTTTCGTTAAAAAATAACATACACCCGCCTAGGGAGTTTCTTCCGTTCATTTGTTCCTTTGCGATATGGAAAGGGTTCACTCATGATGTCCCCGCGGTTTTTCCGTATTTCTGAGGAAAACAATCTAAAATTTTTGTATGTATTTATTTTATATAAATCGAACACTACGCAGATTAAATCAAACAACAATGTCAATCAATCAACGTTTATTGGCGTAGTGATACCAACGCCGATGGTATGGCGTGATTAGATGGTGAAACGTTCGAAAGAAAATAAATATTTCTGCCTTCGGTGGGACCTGAACCCACGACCTTCCACTTGCCGGGCGGAGGCTCTACCCACTGAGCTACGAAGGACAATATATAATCTCTTTACGAACGTATATATATTGTTGCCAGTTATTTCGCAGAATGGTGTAGTACATGGACTACTATTTAAACCAAATTGCCAACCATTTCGATCAATTTAATACCAGTCTCTTTGCAATTTGGTTTAAATAGTAGTCTATGTACTACACCATTCTGCGAAATAACTGGCAACAGTATATATTGTGACCCGCAGGCCGTATATTAGACAACCCTGCTGTAGAGGAATATAATGATACAGAAAAGCCATTCAACATGAGGTGAACGTTATTCATTCGAATATGTTGCACTCTACTGTTACGGAAGTTATCACTGAACTGAATTGTGCCATACATTATGGTGAATGTCATGTTGAACATTTTCAAGTGTAACACACAAATTAAACACACATAATGATTATTTTTTCTTTCCCAAATATTCAAAGCACCATTTGTCGGTGGGTTTAGAACTAAGGTTTTTCACTGCGTCAAAAGAAGCACATCCGGACAACATTTATTGCGCAAAATCGTACTTCAATGAAATAATTTTTTTTTATGATTTTTTTTTTAATTTCCGCGGACATTTGGTTGGCCCTGTATATTTTATATTTGCAACTATAGCTATACGTTAATGTGCAGCTATCTTGTGCTCATTTGATTACAGTTTTGCACATATTAAAAAGCACAAAAAATTAGAACATCACCAAAAGCACGTTTTTAATTCAGATTTTATCCGAGTCGCTGAATTTTTTTCACTGAAATAAAAACAAAATTATACCTCGTATTTATTAAAAACGAATATTAAACAAAATTTAAATAAGAAAAGGGTTCGTATTTCGATTTATATCCAAAAGGATGATTTATTTATAAGAAATGAAAAATGCGATCTAA
The DNA here is from genome assembly GCA_006491805.2 of Dysdera silvatica. Lineage (NCBI taxonomy): Eukaryota > Metazoa > Arthropoda > Arachnida > Araneae > Dysderidae > Dysdera > Dysdera silvatica. The sequence goes on along the minus strand of QLNU02003225.1, from coordinate 122,467,783 downwards.
GGTTAGGCGACCTTAATTTCAAAACAGAATTTTCTGTATCGTATCTGATTAATAAATCCTAAAATTTTCCAAATTTCTTTTCGACGTACTCAAATAGATATTTATCCCAAAGGAAAAATTGTGACCGTTTTTTATTGTTTTTCATTCGGGCATCTTCTCTGCAATCGTCTTTCATTCAACCATTCCCCTTTTTAATACCCCGGAAGGAAATTGGGTTTCCAAAAAAATGAATCCAATTTCCAAATGGCATTGTTCTTATTTGTTGTTTTTTCTATAAAACCTTTGTTTGGTTCATTTTTCAAATTTTATAGCTTTTTGCCAAAACAAATTTTTCAATCCATTCTCCCAGTCGCATACTAATTGCGTCCATGAAGTATTTTTTCGAAGCAAATCAGAATAGGAAAGGGATTATGTGCACTACATATAATCTCCTCGCTCTGCATACACCATCTGAGACCTACAAGATAATAACTTGGGAGACCCACATAAATCGTGTATTATATATCACGTTTTGAGCAATATGCCATAGTAGAGTCTCAAATTTTACATTTAGTTATACCATTCATTATATTATAGAAATTAAAACATGCACACATTTTATACACTTGTGTATCAAGTGCTGATCGCGTATAATGTTACCTTGTGAACAGAGAGTCAATGGTTTCACGTGAATAATGTTCAAGGACTATTATAATTCTACTTTTGCATCTTAGCCATCTCTTCAACAACATCTCCCTTACGTAATTACATATACTCATAGGCTTACGTAGAAAGTCCATAAGGGGGTTATAGGCTCATTGAGGGATTATAGGGCTACAGCTCATATATTCTTCTCTTAAATGTAAAATATGTCATTGCAGTGGAGGGTTATATCCCCCATCAACACCCCTTGCGTACGCCAGTGCATATACTGTTGAAAACTAAATATTTAAAGAATCATAATTTCTTAGATTTATATAAAACTTCAGAAACTTTGTATGTAACACGTTAATGATTTATGGATCAAGGGTTCTAATCTAGACTATCCATCCTTCTTTTTACATTTATGAATCCAATAAAAATCTTCTAATTTAAGTCTAAAGTAATGAGAAGAATACTGAATCCATTTAATGTATCATAAAGATCCATTAAATCTATCCATAAATCCTCACAATCTATTTAAATATTTTGCAAAAATGGCTTTTCGAAAAAAATCTTTTAACTATCTATTTAATTAAATATTTAATTCTCGTGTCACCCGTTCCAATGGGGCGTAATTACTGAATGCTCACTCATAGTGCAAGTAGGGGCGGACTGGACCACCTGTCAGTCGGCTCACGGGCCGTTGCGCCCTCATGGCGATAGGACTTGCGATACGACTCGCGCCTTCAAATGGGCAAGGACGTGCGTCCTCCCAAAATACAAGGTATGCGGCCTTTAGGAGGACCCAGTCTGTCCCTAGGTGCAAGTTCGATCCTCACATAAGTCTGGTCATATATATATACGTCTCGTAAGACGTTAGTCATTCGTATGGTGCTCCCTGTAGACAGGCGACTGACGGTATTTCACCTGCCGCTGATATTAGAGAACTGCCAGACACAAATATGGTCAAGTGACGACAGATGGTGAGCGCACAATATAAACTCCTGAGGCGAAAAATAAACTCTCAATTTGTAATATTGTTATGTAAAGTAAATTTAAAAATAAAAAAGCGCAATATCGTGTGCAATAAAAATATCACACATGTGGTACGTTTGAACTTTTAGGGACTCATGAATCATGATCCTTGATCAACTCATTGATCACTCATGAATCAATGATCATTGATACATGAACCCACATTTCCAAAAGGTTTAATCATGATTTAATGTTCACCATTTTGTTTCCTCGCATATACGCTTTTCCCATCCAGAATCCAGATGGACCGACTCATCAGCGGTTCGCTGTGTTCCCGGCCACGGAAAAGACATTGGCTGCAGGCGACGATTGAGTTTAGTGTACAACACGGTACGGTGCAAGGATAACTTGATCGTGTTTCGTCAAACTCACGAAACAATACAGAGTTTCACCAGGAGATTCCATAACAAAAAGTTATTTCGACACTGGCGTAAGGTTTAAAAACACGACGTTTCGGGAGCCAACTGCTCCCTTTGTCAAGTGAAGGCAGAATGAAGAGTTCGTGAAAGTCCTAAGCTTATATACCCGCATGTTGGGAATCCCCATCTGACGTCATCTGGTGCGGAGCAGTTCCAGCTGGGGAAACCCCCGGGAAAGCCGGGAAACTCCTTGACAGACATTTCCTGCTTATAAGTACCCCTGCTGGACATGGTGATTACGACCCTCCGAGTAAGATGTTACGAAACCGTGACTAGAACAACAAATCGTCGATTAATATTAAAGGGGTAACCAATGAACATTTGTGTACGAAAAAGGTGAACAGCCAATAAGAGTGATTGCGAGTGTAGAGACGATGAGGCGAACACCAATAAAAGACATTCTTTCGGTAGGACTCTTAGCGAGATGGTCACGCTGCCCATGATGGACATTCATAATGTCTTACAATAATAATGTCAATTCCTAATCGTAACAATTTAAGTTATTTTGCTATGTGATTGTAAATAATTTGTGTAACGTAGAGACATGCTGTCTAAATAGTTCATCTGTATCTTGGTATTGCGGAGTCAATTTCGATAAGGTTCCAGGGTAACAATCCACATGAGTTGACGCACGTGCTAAAACCCTTCTGACATAACTTATAATCTATCGGTGATATTATGGAGTCTATCACCGCTCCATCGTTCTGCAATCCGTCATAGAACGATAACCAAATCTATAAATGTAGAAACCGCAATTGGTAACCCTACAAACTAGTGCGCTAGAGGGTCCAGGTCCTATGTTATTAAAAGCCAACACCTACATTCCACTTTAAAAGTAACTAAAAAGTGGAGAGCATACAAACGTCCATCAATATTTTAAAATTTCTTGAAACGTTGCGATACTTTTCTTATGCTGGTGGTAAATTTTATTTATTTTTGCTTTTTCTCTATTTCTTTCTACCTAATTTTATTTTAGTTTAACCTTGTTCCTTTTTCGTTGTTTTGCTTTATTTCTTAAAGTTTATAATCTATTTTACCTCCTTTCGTTACTTTTAGAATCCTTATTTTCCATTTACTTTTCTACTTTACTTATTTTTCTTTCTATTTTCCTTTCTTTCCTTTCCTTTTCTTGCGCATTCCAACCAGTGAATATTTTCTATTGGTTAAGGTAATCCCTCATCAATCGTTGTATATTTTTGTAACTGCAATATTCTTTATAATGTCGAATAACTCTTTATACATATTATATTAAGAAACTTCGATTTCTAAAAAAAAACACGTTATTTTTATTTCTCTACGTTGCTGAAAGTAAGTAATAAGTAAAAGCCTGAAATGAATTTTTATATGAGTTTAATAAAATTTTATAAATGTCCTTTAAACAGAAATACTTATATATGAATATTAACAACGTTTAGGAGTACTTAAATTATAAATTACAGAGCTTTAAAAAATTCCCAACACCATGGACTCTTTTTGATACGTGCTTAACAAAGAAGATGCAGAAACTAAATTTGTTAGTAAAAATTTCCGCAGATGATATTAATACTTTGTTTCTAAATACATATATACTTAAGAATACTGTGATATATAACCTTCAGCAGGAAAATGGATAAAAGACAATAGCAAATACAGTGATGGTGCTTCCTTTCCTTTAAAATGATTGAAGATTACTAGGTGGAGAGGGAGAGAGAGAGAGGGGAATTGAAGGTGATGTAGGTACTACATATTTCGACAAAATAAATAGAAAAGATGATGTCCGCCCTATGTCAAAATACGTGATTTTCGGTTCAAAGTATTTTTTATCAGCGAATAATTTCACAAATATATCATAAATTTACTAGCAAAAATTATTTTAAAAATAGGAAAATATATGAAATTGTACAATATAAGAAGTACGCAAGAAGAGTTTTTAGTAATAGCTAAATTATCATAAAAGTCAGGCTTCTTAATATTGATACGGGAAAATTTGTAACGAATACATGTTTACGCAGTTTACGTCTCGACATTACAGGATAGTCTGATCAGAACTGAACAGTGACCTCACAGCAATTCGTTTTCATAAATCAAGCTTATTGAGGCTCGACCCCATCTAAGTATGTACAAATTCTCTGATTGAAACCACACTGCATCACTTGCACGTAGAATAAGGGTAATTAAATTGATTGGCAATGTATAACTCTATTAAACAAGAAAACAGAAATATTTTTCGAAAACATCATTTTACTACTAACAAATTTTACGATGAGATATTTATATATTTTTTTAAAGAAAATAATTCATTTAAACTATTTAAAAGTAATTCTTTTGGGATTGATATAGTGTCAAAAAAATTCGTGAACTTATAATGTGCATATCTAGAAGTCTGTTTTTCATTCGAAGTTCTGATTTAAGAATCTTATTCAAGAATTATGTTGAAATGAAAAGTGCAAAAACATTTCGTTCAACCAATGAGCCATTCTCTAAAAACATTTTCTTCGGTACTTTCCCTCTATAACAAAACAACGTCTGCAGTAACCAGATTAATTTCATCTTCAACCTTGCAATAGAAATGCGGGATAGAAATGTCAGTATCATGTGACCGAAAATTCAAGACCATTTCGAAATTCGACTGACTGGAAAAGGAAAGATATGATATATTTTTTATATTTTCTGCTTGTCAAACGACTACAGGAGGAATAAGCATATTGCATTGAAATTTTTTGAAGAGAAAAATGTTCGAGACGCTGGGTTATACTAGACTTCTGAAATTTATAATCGACGTTGCTAACTTCTGTTTGCATTTGAAAGCAAGCAAATAGACGAAATGACATCCCTTTCTTATCGTAACTTATTTTTTTCGACCACTTAAAATTGGCTCAAAGCATTTTCAAATTGTGCAGAGAGTTTTGGTTTTTTATCGCTGTCTTTCAATTTTTTTTCCAGTCGCTGAATTTCTTTTTTTTTCAAGGGGTTTTGAAGTGTCAGAAAGTACTTAAAACTTTCAGAACGTTTTTCTACTTGTTTTTTAAGAGGTCACGCTGTTGTAGCCATATTGTCTTTCTGAAAA
>QLNU02003225.1:122417657-122451123 GCA_006491805.2 Dysdera silvatica | reverse complement strand
AATTTAGATCCCAGATTTAATTCTGGTGCCAAATTTCGGTGTTTTTTACTGCCTTTCTTTAATCGCGGCAAAGCTAACCTGGTATAGTGTTAAAGCTACGATGTATTTCATTGTAATTCACGAGTATTTATTTTCAAATTGGTGAGAATGAGATAGCCCTCAACATTATTAGGCTATTTATCGCCTAATTTGGAATGCAGAAAAACGCGGTTGCCAAAATTCCAGGCGCCAAACTTCCTGCCAAGCGAACGAAGTCCTCTGAGTGGTCAGTTACTTGAATGACGTCAGCGCTTGCTATAATGAGTCTTTTTCCTAAATTTAATAAATACCAGATTTTATTTGCACAAACATGCCTATGTTTTATGTATTTGAGCATTATTTTAATGTTTTATGTCCGAAATGTATCTTCTATTAACTCTGTTAACGTAAGAAAGGGGCCAACTATATCTGACGGCATCATATTGCTCTGCGCCTTGTCAGTGTGATAGGTTATCTTTGCCGCGAGTATAGTCGATTTAAGTCACTAACCTATGCCGTTGAAATTTATGCCAAGGTTTCGGATGCTTTTTGAAGCTATCGTGATTTGATAATAATGTTAAAATACAAAATTTCTTTTAGCTCACCCTTTGAGATCTCTCAAGTCCCAAATATTGAAGTTGGATGTTTAATCTGGTATACGTGAGACTATAATAATAAATCATACATATTATTACCGAAGGAAAAGAAACTATCCAATGATACCCGATAATATTTTTATCGCAAATTCAAAAGCAACATACCATTATTTTATATAAATATTATTACAAATTCCTCATTGTTTTAGCAAAGTTTTTAACTGAATTCTGTTTAGCTTCAGAAAAACAACTACCTTCAAAAAGTTTAATCTAAAAGTTTATTTTTATGAAAATTCTATGAGATAAAGTTTATATAGCGACGGCACCAAAACAGTAAATTTTATATTCAAAAATTTTTTTTCCAGAAGATATAGAGATATAAAAGAAATACTGAAATTCAAAGCTAACAGGAACTTCAAATAAAGAAAACACAAAATTTTCGAGGAAACTGGAAAATTGTGAATTTGCTATTTCTAAAAAAATTCCGTAAATATATGTGTAAATATGACATAGCGAGAAAACGCTATTATAGAAAATATTTTACTTAAAATTTAAAACAGAAATAAGTATTCTTTAAATAAACTTTGAAATTAAAAAGAAAATACGAAAGCAGCCTTAAATCTACATCTGGATATTTTGCTGCATCAGCGTCCCCCCATATATATTTGGGTGCGGTTTATATATATTGTTTTTGGGAGTTTTAGTTACAAACACGAAGAAAATATTTAAGAAAAGTAGCCTTATTAAAAGCTTATGGGAATAATAGAGAAGTTTGTATGAATTCGAATAAAAACATGCAGCATAACAATATTTGGGCTTGCTGAAAAATGGGTTGAGATAAAAAGATTCAGAAATAGTATCAGAGTGAACAGTATCATGAGTTGTATTAAAGTAAACAGTATCATGAATGGTATCAGAGTGAACACTATCATGAATTGTATCAAAGTGAACAGTATCATGTTTAGTATTAAAGTTAGTATTAAAGTGAACAGTATCATGAATGGTATCAGAATAAACAGTATCATGAATGGTATCAGAATAAACAGTATCATGAATGGTATCAGAATAAACAGTATCATGAATGAATGGTATCAGAGTGAACAACATCATGAATTGTATTAAAGTGAATAATACCATGAATTGTATTAAAGTGGACAATATCATAGATGGTAATAGAATAAACGGTATCATAAACGAATGGTATCAGAATGGAAAATATCATGAATAGTATCAGGATTTGTTTCTGATTAGAGGAAAACAACTATCATCTGTAGTTGAAAGAAGAGATATAGTTGAAGGGACAACATTTTAACGTGAAATAAGAGGAGTCTAAGTTAAAAAAAAACTTGGATTTTCTATTAATAATGAAAGAGAATTATTGTAAGCTTTAAGGGAAAGTTTAATTGAAACAAAATGGGAAAGAAACAATTTAATGTCACAGCAATAATTAAATGGAGAATGAAAATAAATTTTAGTCATTCAATATGGAAGAATGAGTGTCAAATAAAAGAAAACTGGAAAGAAAACTTTGACAAATTAGGAGAGATGAACGAGCGAAATTTTCTTAAATTAGATGCTTCAAGAAAAATAAAAGGTAGTAGTTGGCAATGATGATTTACAGGAAATAATTTGAAAACAGTAACATTAATGCAGAAATTGAAGAAAGTAGAGGAGGTCTTGTTAAGTGAGAGTGCCTAGAGAGGAAAGAAGGGAGGTCAAGGTGAGATTGAAATGGACCTTTGTGAAATGGGAGGAGAAATTGATAACGCGCATTTTTAATGAGTGTATAATGAAGGAAAATTATATTTTCGAAGTGATTATAATTGAATTTATTCTTAATGTAAAAAATCGTGCTCATGTTTGCACCTTTAAAAATTTGGGTTGTAACTAACCACAGGATATTTAGAATTCTCTTGGGTGTTTTTTTTTAAATTAAAACATTCTTAAATTATGTGGACGATTGACGTCTGAATAATATAAACCTAAACTTAAAATGGTATATTCCGACGTCGGTACTCAACCTAGATTTCCCTATTGTTCATATCATATAGTTCAACCCTATTTGCCAACCTAGAGCTTATTTAAATCAAATAATCAAAAGACTTGGTCGCAAGACGTTCCAAAGGAAAAATTATGGTCCTGTGCTGAAGCTGAACCAGCGACCACTTAGTTGAACCAAAGCGTACTGGAAAATAGACCACCCAGACCTAGAAAATGGAGCCTTATTTTCGTATTTATATTTTTTACGATATTGTTACCCTTCTCAGCGATTACACGATTACAAAAAAAATAAAAAAAGGGTTATTAATATTTTAAAAAACATAAATTACAAAAATACTACCTATGTGACCTTGCGTACTAACTATTCTCCTTGGTAATTGGAAAAAGGCTGAGAAGAAGGATAACAACATGAAAAATTAAATCCAGTAAAATAAAATCTGGGTTATAATTATTTATTTTAATTATACATACCTTTTAAATTCTTAGTCCATTTTTCTTTGCTTATAAAGAGATAAAAAAATACCATGTCCTTAGCCAAACTCGAATCAAACAAATTTTGCATGCCTTTCCTTTATAACCGAGATATCCATGATCTTGTTCAACTTTATTGAATAATTATTGCTGTTAAAGACATTAAGCTACTTTCAGTTATGTTTACATCTAGAAACTGTTGTAGTAATTTAATTATGTATATGTTTAATTTTCTCCATAAGAAAACGGAAAATTCTTCCACCAAAATACATGATAATAACATTTCAATTCATAAATCTGCAACCTTAAAACTTTCTTCTTTGAAATGTAATATTTGCCACTCAGTAAAGGATCAACCAATAGGCAACTTTATTCGGCTAATCCGGATTTGATTCGAGGGTCAGGTGGACAACCTGTCCAATTAGAAGGCTAAATCATTTTCCGGATATAACTAAGCGGGCGAATGGCGAAAAAGGGGTTTCAGCCAATTGTCTAAGACAGACATACCCTCGTGGACAACAATCCTTCTTCTCGCCTCTCCTACTTTCGGAGAAAGGGGGGGAAAAGGAGGACAGGAAAGAGAAGGAAATATAGGAGCGTGGTAAAAGCTGGGAATAAAAGAAGCACTATACGACCGGAAAAGAGTTCGTACGGACAATAGAGACTAGATTCCTCCTCGCACTCTGCTCCAACCTGTCAGTTCCGATCAGGAGCTCCCCCCAATCCGCCCACACGACTCGTTCCTCGGCCCACCCGAGGCTTTCCGAACTACATCCGCGAAATAGAAGACACATGAAAGAAACCCGCCCAAAAGAGAGGAAAACGAATCCAATAGAAGTAAGAGAAGAAGAAGAAGAAGAAAGCTTTGAGCCATTGACCACCGTTACTTCAAATATGGCGGATCGTCTGTTCCTTTTTATGTACCGAAGAAGACGTTCGAGGAAGTGAGGAAGAAGAGCACTTGCAGGGTGCTATTTTTCTTCTCCACTAATGCATTAAGGCCGTGTTATTTTTTCTTCCTTTCGTCATCCTAAAAAAAAAAGATATAGCAGATGCTTTGAACGGCCTTCTAACGCGCACTTCATTGTGGCTATCTTTGGTCCTTGACCAGTAAATATTCATCCGCCTCGCGGAATTTCCCCATTCGATGGGAATCTATGAAGGAATTTTTTCAGTGACTAATAAACGAAGCAAATGGATGGCAAACCAACTGAGTGGAGTACTTTGAATTCATATATACAGGTTTCTCCTTGCCCCTTTCGGCAGCAAACTGCAACTGGATAGAATAGCAATCTATTCTCCTTTTCTGTACCCTGATTTGATTTAATAATAATATACCTTTATTTATTCTTCACTGGTACAGTCATATAAATAGTCAGTATGAAGCACAGCAAAAAGAAAAACAAAACAAAAACATGACCGCACAAGAAAAGTTCCAAGAAAATATCATTAGATACAACGGTTTTGGGACCTTGAACTTATTTAAATATTATGGCCACCTGCAATTGGCACTACTAGGCAAAAAAAAAAATTCAAACATCCACGTGAATATTTTCTCCTTCTATTATTCATCACATTGATACACTTTTTGTTTTGTCCACATTATTTTTTAATTTTAATTTCCCCAATTATTTTACATCTGCATTATTAAGTATTTCTTTAGGTCCTTTTTAAATTCCCAATAACCAAAATATTCAAAAAGAAATACAACTAATAAAGGAATGAAGAGTGGGCAGAAAGTTATGTTATTTAAAAATAGGATTTTTGTATAAAATTTAACATCGCTAATTTTTAAAAAGTGTTGAGATCGAGAACTATGATGAAATTAATATTAGTTAATGAAAACCACATTTTCAATGAAAATCATCCTTCAGCGTGACATGAAAAATTATATATTTTATTTATAAATGCTTATATGTCTTGGAACTATGTATCTCGTCACTGTCTATACGCCAAATAATAAATATTAAAAGTCACGAATATATAAAATCATAAGCTTCTTAATAATTTCTTGAATATGCTCTATGGTTGCTCAGAGGTAAAACGTTCACCTAGCGGGAAGTTAATCCCGGTTCGACTCCCAACGGTACCATAAAAAGAATACTTACTGATTAACTGCTTACCGTTGTCCGAGAGTTGGTTCCCCAGGACTTGGCTTTTTTTTTTCCTAGCCTCCTCTCCGGAGTCTTTATTCATGCTTTAATTCATTTGTAATTATTATATTATGTTCCTGTGAAACTATGAAGATTAAAAAAGGTTTAGATTCCTTGGGAAACCGTAGATCCCAGGGTAGCAAAAGCAGATCCAAGGGATTGATAGAGCGATCGCCCCCTTAAAAGATTTCTAGATCCGCCCTTTCTGCGTTGTGAGATCTGTGCCTTTTTTGCGCCGTAAAATATTAACAAATAATTATTCAATGTTATAAAAAAACAGTTATTTAAAAAACTTTGAAAACAACGTAAAACAGCATAACTGTAATTTTTAAAATACCTAATATAACATCAATAAAAGGTTATTTTTAAATTATTTTTAAAAATAATGCATTTTTAAAATAGTGCATTTTCATAATGACTCATCGTATTGACTATACTGCTCTATAGTATTTGCTGGATAGGCAGATATATGCAATGTCCTGTAAATTCCTAAAAATCCCAATAGTTCATAGATGTCAAACAAAATTATATCTTACGGTATGTTTTGCACGGAAATTAAGCGCAAAGATGGAGTTTTTTCTTTGGGTGGCGAGGTGGGAAAATTCAACCATTTTGTCGATAGAGGGTAAAAGAGCAATAATTATAGTTAGAATTGAATTAAAAATAATTATATAATATGCAGTTTTCGAACTTACGTTCTATGGCAAATATCGTTCACCTTGATGAGTACTATGACCCCTTGAAGTTTGTAACCCTGGTAATAAGACACCCTGTATATTAAAATAAAAAATCAATGGGATTCTGCAACAGTAATTCTTTTGCATAAAAAAGGTGATAAAGAGGATTTGAAAAATTACCGACCAATTAGCTTGTTACCTGCTATTTATAAAATCTTCACAAAAGTGCTAACACATCGCCTGCAGAAAAAATTAGATGCAGCTCAACCAAGAGAACAAGCTGGATTTCGAAGTGGATTCAGTACAGTGGACCATATTCAAGTATTAAGAGAATTAATTGAAAGAACACATGAATATGAACTTCCATTGTGTGTTGCATTTATTGACTATGAGAAGGCCTTTGACTCTATTAAAACATCAGCAGTCATCAACTCTTTAAGATCAACAGACATTGAGGATGTGTACATTGACATGGTGAAACGTGTGTATAAAAATGCAAGTGCAAAATTTCGGTTACATAAAGATACCAAAACTATCAAACTTGGCAAAGGGGTGAGGCAGGGAGATACCATTTCTCCAAAACTTTTTACTTCAGCTTTACAGATGATTTTTCAGCTGATAAATTGGAATAACAAGGGAATAAAAATAAATGGTGAATATTTAAATCATTTGCGGTTTGCTGATGACATTGTTATTTTTTCAACGAACCCATTAGAACTCCAAGACATGGTACAGGAGCTCTCAACTAGAAGTAAAGAAGTTGGACTCAAGATGAACCTACAAAAAACTAAGATCATGTTCAATAATTTTGTAGAGGAAACAAAAATACAAGTTGACAACATTGAGCTAGAAATTGCTGATTCATATATTTACCTTGGCCAGCTGATTTCAATGGATGGCAACATTATGAAAGAACTCAACAGACGTATTAAACTTGGCTGGAGTGCATTTGGAAGAAACAGTTTTATCCTGAAGGGGAAATTGCCTTTGTGTCTAAAAAGAAAGGTCTTCAACCAGTGTGTATTGCCAGTCCTCTCTTATGGATCAGAGACATGGAGTCTAACAGTTGGAGCAATACGAAAGTTACAGACAACGCAAAGGAGCATGGAGAGGTGCATGCTTGGAATAACTAGGAGAGATCGAAAAAGAAACACTTGGATGAGAGAGCAAACTAGAGTAGAGGACATCATTGTTAAAGTAAAAGGACTGAAATGGCGATGGGCTGGGCATATTGCAAGAAGAACTGATCAACGATGGACAACAGAAATTCTGAACTGGATTCCAAGAGACCACCGAAGACCTAGAAAACGTCCTCAAACTAGATGGGTGGATGAAATAAGAAAACAGGTTGGGGTGACGTGGAAACGAATGGCCCAGGATAGACTTGTGTGGAAAGCATTTGGAGAGACCTTCATCCAGCAGTGGATAGATAATGGTTGAATATGATGATGATATATACATTCGCTGTGGCTTAAACATTTGTGTTTTTGCTCAATGTTTGTTTTTAGGATTCCTTTTATTTGCATAACTTACGTCGTATCTCCATGACAACAATATAATTATACTATATGATAATCTAACACAATGAACCCGTTAAAAATAGTAGTTAACACTAGATCTTCCCAAAAAAGTGAAATTTTAGTCACAACAACGTTCACTGTAAGCCATAAAGTAACATCGTTTCTTCCAAAAGTCTTGATTCATTACCCTCTTCATTAATATTTAACCGTGCAGATGATTTCGAATTACATATAAAGTTTAAAAGTAATGAAGCAATAGTTTTGGAGATGATGTTCTTTATATTGATAGTATATAGTATCAGTACATATCATATAACTTTGCATATTAATATTGTATATGTAAAGGCCGCTTTCAAGTCATTCAATGATTTTGAAATGCGACATATTGTGTTGTGACATTCGAAATTTTAAAATTATCATATTCAAATAAATTGACAGATCTCTTTGCAATGAAAGAAAATCAGTTATAACACATATAGCTTATACTTTCATTTGTAGAAATATTTATTAATTTTTTAATTAAAGCTTGTCAATAGGAATATTTTAAGCTGAATAATACAATAAAGCGCAAAGTATCATAATCTTGATAAAAACAAGAGATAAGGAATAGTTCATGAACTTATTTATTTTCTTAAAATATGATGATATTCATAACTACTTGAAGAAGAAAATCCATGAATTCTTTCCAAATATAACAAATGGACGTAGGAATGATATTCTTCTATTATAAATTTCCCACTGTGTGCCATTACTAAATTCCTGCGAAGTCCAAAATTCTGACAAGTATGTCCCATCTAAAACGTTTTTTATTTTTCTTTCTAACTGAACGAGTTTTTTAGCAAATATCTAGCAATTTTTCTTTGAAGAAGATCTAATGTTTCCGATGCGTTACGATTATATTTGTTGAAAGTTATTGTTATCGATTTTTTTTCACTAGAAATCGATGAAAATGTTTTTTCCTAGTTATTGAGCTGTCTTTCGCCAAAAAAACATTATTTAGAAAAAAAAAAGAAAAGTTAAATCATCTAACCCGCCGTACAAAAGGTGGATCCGTCTACATATATATTTTTCTTTGTACGTCGAAAAATGAGTGATTGAATATTAGATTGAAGAGAGGGACTATCATTTTATACCCACTATCTATCAATACTCTCCGGAAACTAGAAACATAAACAGTGGAGCGTAGAACACTGACGCTAATAAATTATCTTCCCACATTTGGACCGCATTATCGTCAATATTGGTTAAAAAAAGGGGCTTTTGGCCAATTTCTATTAAGTAGAATTTATCTCCATTCCTACTGCGAAGCCGCACTTAGTGGGACAAGAAAATTTGAATGTTTCGGTCTCAAGCGTTGTTGCATTTCGTCTCAAAGGGATTTGCTGAGGATGAGATAAGGTCTCTACATCTGCCTGGAGGACGTAATAATATTTGCGTCTTCCGTTGAATTGCCGCAGTGCAGACTGCACCTAATTATCGAGAATGCCAATGTAGTTTTCCGCTTCCATTGTAGCATGGACGACAACCAGCAGTCCAAGCCTATATACCAGCTGATCGCTCACATATAAGAATTAAATTTACGCTATCCATAATTGTATCTGTACAATTATTGTTAGATAGTGTAAATCGGCATGGGCGTATAAACAATATACGTTGGTCATACATATCAAATTAAAAAATAACATACAAAGTTCCATACCACCTCTCTTAATTATCGAATGGTTTTACCTCGGGGGAGAGAGGGGAGTAAAACATTTAGATCATGAAGAATGTGTATATATACAGTACAAAAAAGGGAAATAATTGTAAAATTAATTTGACTTTAACGTTTTGGGGGAGAAATATTCAATTAGGTTTTATTATTATGGAAAAATAATCAAAAGGCATAGTTAAAAATAACTATTGCTAATTTCATCTTCTTGTGTTTTGACTCCATAATTTTATTTTTGCATGACTTAATATGTTTTGAATTTTACGAAATATTTAAAATAACCTGATCAATTCATGTTTCATGATTACTATCTTAACTATTATATTGTTATTTTGAGTTTTATATTATTTCTTTAATTGTATTGTTATTATACTCGTTTGTATTTGGCAACAATAGTGTATATGGCTGCTTACCAATTCACAACTGAAGTCCGTATAAAATTATTTGTATTAAACAGACCTACACAATCAATAAAAATAATTATTATTGACTAATTAAGATTATTATATTAAAGAGTATATTCTGTACATATCAATAAAAATCTTTCTTCATTACTCTTTCAATAATTTTTAACGTTCTGGATTATTAAAATACCATTTTAAATAATCTTCGGAGTTCAAATGTAAATGAGGGGTAATGGATTCAAGACTTCGGCAGGCAATCACGTTGCAATCAATGGTAATTCTGATCGTGTCCGCTTAAGAATACAGAACATTTTCTTCAATATTACAAATAGTAATTAATTTTCCCAATGAAAAAATAAAGTAACAAAAATCATATTTATATGCATATTTTACCGTATTAAAAATCTGCATTCTTTTTAACTTTTAAATACCACACTTTTACTTATGACTTTAAAAAGCACATTTTAGAAGTATAGCTGAGTATGACTTCGTCTGTCTCATAAAAAAGCAAATAACTTTGATGGGCTATACTTCAATTGTTTAGATATGGAAAAAATCAATAGCTTTTAGGTTTCTAATGCAAAACAGAAGAAATTAGTTTTACGAATAAGATGTGCTTAAAACACTTCTATTACACTTTTTTCCAATTTTCAATTGTATTGTAAATATTCTAAAAGCATGTTTTCGAAATGAGAGAATCACGGCTTTGACGCACGCAACAGTCTGGCATAATGAAGTGCCACATGCAAATATATTCATATATTTGATTTGATTTCGAACGTAAAAAAATAATTTATTGAGTTCAAGGAGAAATAAATTGACGGTTCTCTTTTGCAGTTGTATATAAAATCAATGCATCGGATTTGAATTCCCAAACGAAATATTTTTCTGTGTCGGAATTTACAGGTGTAGAATTTCCATATGCCATGCCCATATCCAGTGGAAGGACCATAGGAACTAGTCTACCTAGAAACTAAATTTATAATAGGCTCGCAAAAATACATATATATGTATTTACTTTTAAACTTACAAAAAAGAAGAGAGAAAAACTTTCAAACCTTGAAAATTATTATAATTCTGACCACAATATCTCATTTTTATTCAATCACTAATATGAGGATATTTTAAAAAAAATATATATAACTCGTTTTTTTTTAAAAGAGTTAAGTTAAATTCTGATGGCAAAACGACATGCAAAAATTTGCAATGACGTCTGAAGGCAAATTTAGTATTATGGTATTTATTTTTGTATGATTCTATTTATATTTTGAATTTCCTATAAAGGTGGCATATATTTCTTCAAAGTTATTTTGCGTTTTCTTCTCATTTTTATAATTTATTTGCGTAAGTATATACTTATCGGTTACTGCAGTGCATAAAGTTAATGCAAAAAATACAAAAACCCATTTTGAATATAAAATGTGGCTTTTCTAATTAATAAACATCGAATGTAAACTTCTAATGAACAAAAATTTTGAAGAAAAGCATGAATTATACATTTTCATGCTTTCGTACCATGCTTAGTGTTCGTTGCTCAATGTAAATTCTACGTTAATAGATGACGTAGTTTCCCATAGAGGCAGTTATTTTTCGAGAACGTTGGTTTACTTCCGCAATAACTGAATATTCCGTTTGATTGAACAAATAGATCTCAATAGATATTAACTCGAGACCTGCTTATGTAATGGAAACACTTCTACAACGTGACTCTAATCATTTTCCAAATTCATGGAATTTATTGCAGATTGTTACTCCAATGCTGATTTCTACAGCAGCGGCAGAAAAAACATTTTGACCATTCCGGTGACTTAAAATGTGCTCCAGCAACCTAACAGGGGAGAATAGGCTAAATGGGGTAGCACTTCTAATTATTCATTGCTTTGCTATTGTTCAACCGGACGAAGTTGCAGATCGGTTTATTAAATCTTCAACGCAGCCAAATTATAGAAAGGATAGTGTAAACCTGAGCTACAACCTTTCTATTTCTGTATAACAGAGAAGGGCCCTTCGATTTATGCGGGGAGGGAGTTACTTTTTTTTTCAGTTTAAGCATCTATTACGTTACAAATGTCATATACTCTAAAGAAAATGTTCTCGCATTTGCTTATTTGATTAAACATTTTTAGAAACGGATTTAGAAATGGAAAATTCATCTGTAAAACGTTAAAAAATATACATCGTATTCAAAAAAATATGATCAACTAGATTCAATTTATGGTTTGAAAAACAGATTAAATTTGAAATGTTTAAAAAATTGGCTTATGTGTGCACGAGGCATCAAACCCGGGGACTATTTTTCGAATGGTTTTACAGATCGCTGCATTGCTAGAGATTTCTTGAAAAAATGAATGAGGAATGAACTATTCCCTTAAGAGTGTTTGTTATGGGAAATCAGACTGTAGAAATACGCGTATTAATTTATGCCAGCAGAATATAAGACAGAGGTTGGATGTAAAAATTTATTAGAAAGAGAAAGGGAATTTGAAACGCTATTAGGAAAGGTTCTTTTTCTTAGTTTAAGAATCAAATTTCTTCACTTTAGAATTCGAGTTAAATATTTACGTAGTATAAAAAGAATGCTTTATTTTTTAATGCTGACAGATGGTAGCTTATTCATTAAATTATAGGCAAAAATTATTTTTTTAATCTTGAATTTAAAATTAAGAATTCATAACGAATGGTTTAAAAATGGATTATTTGTCTATATAGCGTTAAAAAAACTACATCGTGTCAAGAAAAAGACGATTTACTAGATGCAATTTTCAGTTTGGAAAACGGATAAAGTTTGAAAAATTAAAAAAATGGTTTTATATTTACACGCGGTATCGAACTTGAGACCTATTTGCCCGAATGATTTTATAGATCGTTGCAATGCTAGAGATTCCGTAAGAAGATAAATAAGAAATGAACTATTGCCTTAAGAGAAATTGTGTAGCATATGTAGGCTATAGAAAGATGGACTTTTATTGGTGATAATAACATAAGAGGCAGTGGTTTGAAGTGGAATTTCTTAGGAGTGAATAATATTTTTCAAACATTATTATAGAATGATCTTTTTATAGTTTTGAACAGCTTTAACTTCGCTTTGAGTTTCAAGTTCATACATAGGTTGTTTTTTGAGTAGTGGCCACTATTTATTTTCTAGATACATAGCATACATACAAGGTTCTAAGTTTTACGGGCCTTCGATGTATTCACCAGCGTTGCCTACAAGGTATTTCCAGTGACGCGAAAGCCTTTGGAAACCGTTGGCACTGCCTAATCTCTGGATGGTGCGAAGAAAGCGATCTGTTGCTTGAAGAAGATCTTCAACAGTTTGAAAGCGGATTTCCTCACCCAATGGTTTCTTCATCTCAGGGATTAAGACGAAGTTACAGGAACTTAAATCTGGAGAGTGTAGGGGTTGTAGAGCACTTCCCAGCTTCAGCGATTGAACAAATCAGATACAGCTCCTGCTGCATGCACCCTTTCACAGTCGTGCAGACTTGTCTGGCATATTTTCTCGTTCTTCGCTGAAGGTTCTTACCCAGATTGCTACTTTTCAGTAAGGTAATGCGGATGCACCACAAGCCTCTTGCAATCCTTGGCTATACTGTCGTGCATTGGGACCTCTAGCACATTCGATTTTTAACCAGCTCCTCTGCTCTTCCTTCGAAAACATTGTGACTGTATGATGCGACCGCTCATTCATAAATACGCTGTTCCTGTTATGACTGTGTACGCGCAAGGAGGTGGAATGATGAGTACATATGCTCTGAACAAGGGTAGGCATTTAACTTACCTGTGGTATAAACGACATCGCCTGGCTCCGTTTCATGGCTTCGCTACAGCATTGTTGCCACTACTAAAAAAAGCAACCCACGTATATACGCGGTGTATAAAAAATTACTTCGTTTTGAAATATTGACAGACAAGAGATACCTTCCATTTTCATTCTAATTTTGGAATATTAGTGCTTCTTAATTGTGAGCTTCAGATATTCATAAAAATTGCTTTGAAGATGAAATATTCGTTTTAAAATTTTGAAGAAATATGCATCGCTGTGTAAAAAATTCGTGCTATTTGATGCAATTTGCAGTTTGGGAAACGGTTGTAGTTTGAAAAAAAGTGGCCTGTGCGTACATGAGGAATAATTGAACCTGAGACCCGTTTATTCGAGTGGTTTTGTAAATGGTTGCAATGCTAGCGATTTTTCAAAAGAATGAATGAAAAATGAGGTATTGTGTGCCTTGAGAGTTATAGTTATGTGTGCGTAAGCTGTAGAACAACGGGCTTTAACTTATGCAAGTTATATAAGAGACAGAGGTTTAAAATGGATATTCTTTAAATTGAACGATAATTACATGCTGTGTTTTTATTGATGCATGACCTAACAATTTTTTTCTACTTCCCAACTTCCCCGACTACGGCCTTGCATGATGCGATAGTATCGATGAATACAATAAAAAATTTTGAACTTCCGAAATTAAGTCGTGGCTACGTGCTTTCCATATTCACTTCAACCTGAAAGTTTAAGGCCAAGGTAAATACTAAAATAACAGTATTCAGGTACAATAAAGCGAATTTCGGAAGGCGTTTCCTTAGTTCGGATATGTTCCTTTGTTTTTCAAAAATTTTAAGCCAACAACCCCTCTTGCAAACACTTTTAAATTTACACTCGTTGTTTATTTCGTGAAGAATAATCACTGCCATTGTATTTCTAAAACTTCATTTTGTAGAATTTCATTATAAAACCTAACTGCCAAACTCTTCTTGTGTTTATTTCTATGATCTCAGTTCGCTGTTCCAAAAGTATTATATGATAATATTAAATATTATAATGAAATATGGCATCCTTTATCATTTCGGATGCTTTCTCTGGCTTTTAAATTAGTATGTTTAAAATCAAAGAAATTCTGAACGAGGAGGACTATGAAATGATTCTTTGAATAAACGTTGTCCAACTATTTGTTTCAAGGGGCTTAATTATGTAGAAAGATAATGGTACTAACCATATTTCAAAATGGTTTTGTGGCTTACTGCTGCAGACAGAGTGAAATGGAATTATTTTTATTATTATTATTTTTATCAAAATATGTTTTTTTTTACCAAAGTCTCTCAACTTTATTCATAATATATACTACAATTTTTATCGGAAGAACTGAACAAGTAAGTGCAAAAGTATTTTCCAACATCAAGACTTCCAAAATGTAAACTATATTGCAACAAATAATTTAAAAACCAGTAATTGATGAACAAATTAGCTATGTTATAAGACTTATAAAGTGATGTGGTACCTGAGATATTCACGGGTTCTTTTTCAGATTTTTCTTTATTCATTAACAATAGTGAAAATGGAAATAAGTTAAAGGTAATTATAATAATAGGCTTAGTACTCTTTTATTTTTAACATCGTTATTTCCATTGACTCAGTGTTATCCCTCTTAACAGGTTCAGACTCGAACACAATGCAGCCTTTAATATAAACATAGCGAGAGAGAAAATATATGGTACAAACTCCATTCAGTGTCAATATTTGAAGACTACATTCGTTTGTTTGTTTCCTTGACCTTGTTCTGAAAATTAGTTAACCACTCATAAGTTAGGAGGAAAACGTTGAACTTGGTTTTTTATTCATGTTAAAGAGGTCGAATTCTAAAGATTTTTCTAAAAGTTTCTACAATATTTCATAATTAAGGTCATGTGTTTATTGTTAAAAGCACCGTTCTAAGCAATTACAATATAACACTTGGTGTAATTAGTTAAACGCTAAACTTGTTTGTTTGTTTGGCTTTTTTATGGCGCAAGAGCATCTGGGCTATACTGCGCCAATAAAACAAATTAATTTTTTATGATGAGCACATTCTTAAATTTTAAATCCAAAAACACAAAAGAAATTTAAAAAGTAAATAAATAAAATCCTTCTACAAAATTATTAAATGGAAAAGAGTGTAATTTCCAATATTAGTAATAGAAATAATTTACTACTTTTTTGTCTTTATTATGTAAGACTAAATGGGGAGAAGTTCAATTTCAGGGAGTAATGATTAGTTTGAGATTGAATTATATGATTACATCACGTTCAGCTTTAAATTTGCTTAGCTTTAAGCCATACGTTAAGCACTCCATCTTAAGAGCTTTTTGGTTTCTTTTGCAAAAGTATATTAAGATGAAACATTTTCTTATCACAACTATTTACAGAATTTGATAAATAATACACTAAGGACCACAACTGACACATTTGTAACAATGTGATATAAATTTAAAGGTTTCTCTATGACTTCCGGCCACCTTTCAGAGAAGCTTTCATTGCATTGGAAGCTGATGCGACAGGATGTGGTTGTGGGTGTTTTCCATAAGTTTGTGCCCTCTAGTGGTGAATAACAGAAATAAAAATTAAGGACGATGACCTGCAGGTATGAAAAATAGGCAAAAGCTGGGAACAAGGAGGTGGAAATTAAATTAGAAAAGAGAAATTAGGGAAAAAACTGATATGGAGAAAACGCGACCAGCTCTGGTGGACATTGGCTGTAATAGCCATATCGCTAATCAAGTGCTTCATGCTCGAATAAATGAGAAAAGCTTCAAAGAAATTTAAATCTGCCAGAGAAGAAGGCTTAAAGATTGATTTGGAGCGATCAAAATTCAATTTGTGGCTAAATTAAATAAAACGCACTCACCGACCATGCCCATAACCTTACCCTACTTTGTCAGCTTCCACGCTTCTCTTTGAATGCCTCTCTGGAAGATGGCGAAAAGCCATCGAAAAAGTCTAGAACTACATTAATTATTACAACTGCATTTAATGCACTTTTTATTTTATTATTTATTAAATAGCTCTCACAGTTACTTGATCCCCAATTTATTTTATTTGTTAAATACCATGGATTCCGATTCTCCTATTCTGGAGGCATTTTAAACTTTGTAGAATACTTTCTTGAAATTTATATTTTCAATTACCATATCATAATCCTTTGGTCGTTACTGTGATTTTGCTGGGATAAGATCTTTGCTTACAGACTTTAATATGCGGAATCTTAAAGGGCGTACGATTAAAAACATGGAACGTAGCGAGTAATTCTTGCGTTATATAGCTTTTGCGTATTTACCTACCATACAAATTATAAATAAACTTTAATCATTCTTCTGAGCATAGGGCCCCCTTACCGTCTTGGCTAATGATGGCTTTCCATTCCCTTGCGGAATTTGTTTACCGTAATCTTAATTAAATATACTCAAAAATTAAGTATTTTTGGCTTTGTGAACTTGTTTAGTTTTAAACTGATTTAAGGTTTTTTTACATTTGTATATAATAAAATATCATTTTGACGGTCGAAAACCACTTTCTAAAGTAGAACAAGAAATGAAAATTTTTCCTATAAGACATCGTGCAAAATTACAACCATCACAAAAACAATAATTGAAAAGAAAGAGAAAATTTGAATAAAAAGCAAATGAAATGGAATCAGAAACAGTAAAAAATTATTTTCATATGAAAGCCTTGGCTGAAGAATGGATTTTTATCCATTTATTTCGCATTCAATCATAAAATAAATCATTTCTTGTACGCCAGGGAACGGTCCTCTGATTGCGTGCGTTTTAATTAGCTTTGGTGGATCGCTTTTCATCAAACTTTGCTGCAAAACTAGTCGGAGAAAATCCATTTTAATGAATCGACATTTTATAAATTATTTCATTAGTGGGGGAAAGATAAATAACGACCAAATAGTTTAAATCGAAAATGAAATTTTTAACTCGTAAATAATGGTGACAGAAGAAGAAAATATAGATAAATCGAATGGGCAAGATTAAGTGCATTCCTTTTCCGTTTTTCAACTTCAATCATTTTAATAGCTTTAGGGCATTTTATAAAATTCTCTTACACTTTAATAAAAACTACAAAATACACAGCTCAGAGAACTAAACTAAAATTCTAACGCTCGAAAAATCGCAAATTAATAAATTTCTACAATCAAGTATTACGATTTAAATGGAGCATATTTTTCTTCTTGAGACTATGTTTTGTGATTCGTAAGATATGTAGAATAGGGAAATAATGGAATGGTAATGCCAAAGTATTTAATTCTTCTGTCAGTCCAACCTGCGTTTGAATTAAATAAACTTTCTATATTTGCTTTATTTTATTCAAATAAGATTGTTGCCACACGATTTGACGTGGAAATTTACGGTGATTTAATTTGTAGTATTCAGCAACGGAGCAACGTTGTTTAATTCTCCTTTTTTTTTAGTTCCACCTCAGTATATGTTCAACAGATGACCGGAGAAAATCATCTTTAGGCTCGTTCGACCCATGCTCTTCAATTTCCTTTGGAAAATATAGCATTCATACTGACAAACGTCAAATCCTTCTTTAATTATATTAATGTATTCGTCTTTATTTTGTGTGCGATAGGACATCAACTGCAGCATAACGACCCTATAAAAATGAGAAAAGCTTCCAAGGTAGCGGTATAACGTAAGATACTTTGAATACAATGGACGTCGAACCACCGAATTTTCCCATGTTACATTTTGAGTTTCGTCTTTCTCCATTCAGTAACCCGAATTCTAGTTCACACTCTGTTAATACGCAACCGGCCACAATACTATGTAGCGGAAGTATGTATTTTCCATTCAACGGTGGAAATATACCCATTCATTACGATTCCATGTCTAGGCTAGTCGTCAAACCTAAACTTGCAGTCATACAGGGACCAGATGACTTGTAAGTAATAATAATAATAATAATGTTTATTTGTCACAAGGGTTACATATTGCATACAGTCTTGAATTTCAATTTAAGTATAATAAATTTCACACAGTTTAGAACAGACAATACAATTTGCATTTCCCCGTGATGGGTCCCCAGTTTAAATTATAAAATTTAACCGGTTGAGGACCCTATTAATCCGCTGGCGCACAAACTCCGTTTAATAAGTATACAATTAATCTCTTTTTAAACAATTTTATATTATTAATATTTTTAAGATTATTTGGTAATTCATTCCAAAGCTTTATTCCCATATATTCAATTCCTTTCTGTACATTTCCGTTCTAATCTCTCGTAGCTTAATTTGGTTGCTTCTTCTTAAATTTCTGTTGTTTTCGTGATACTGGATATCAATATTATCCAAAATGTTTTCCTTCTATTATCCTTTCCTACATTAGTTCTAGCGTACAATATTCATTGATTTTATCAATTGGTAATATACCATATTTTACAAATAATGTAATGTAACTTAAGCTGGTGTTTCGTTCGATGGTTTTTAAAAATTTATTCTGTACGGATTTAATTACCTTCATGTTGTTCTTATTCAAATTTTCCTATATACAATTGCAATAAATCAGGTGACTATATAGAAAAGCATAATATGGACACAGTAACACGTTCTTAAGAACTGCACGTGACAATTTCTTTATAATTCTTGTTCCCGAACTGATTTTTTTTTTTTTTTTCAATTTGTTTATGTGGCAGTAGTAGTTAACTTGTTAAGTTGCAATAGCAGGTGTTAAAACTACCTTATTTCCAACGGTCATATATATTCCTCCATTAACACTCACTCAAAGATTATAGCGCTTTGGAAACGACAATCATCAATAATTGGCAACGCGTACCTCATCACCAAATTCAGTAGCTTATATAACCGATCCCAAGCGACACTTTGATTTTATTCACCAGTTACAAAAATAAGTTTAAATTACATACAAAAAATCAAACACTGTGAAAAGATGAGCGATGCCCTGCTCAAAATAATATTTTTGGACCTTCTTCTCCTCTTGTTGACGCTTGATTTTCCACCGACATAATTGTAAAATGTGTCCCCAACGCACATCAAACTGCATTTGTGTATATTTCGGTTTTTAAGATCGAACACTGATAAAATAGCAAATAAAAAATCACGCAAGCTCTCAGATGCGTCATCGAGATTCCTCTTCACAACTCTTGACGAATAAATAGTGCTGATGAGTTCGAAAGCTTGGATGATTTTTTTCATTTTCTATTTTAATAGTGTTTAACATTTGTATATGAATTTCTTCCCTTGTATTTTGCGTCTTATTTTAATTAAATGACTGTGGTTTCAACTGTAAATATCTGAAGAAACTCTTAGTCTACTTTTGCATGCAGGTATATTTTTTTTGCCACAACATGTTATTTTTTTAACTCATCTTTACTTAAAGTTACGTAATCCTTTGAAGAAAATTTTTTGCAAAATCTTATATGTATATGCTCACAAAAATTAAGCTAGTGCATCCAATATTTCTTACTTGTCAATTTACTCTACATTCTCATATCACCTGATATTAAATTCAAAGCTTGAATTGTAAACCCGTCTACAGAATCCACACATATTGGTGAAAATCAAACGGACTTAATTTTTTCTCACTGCCGACATATTGTACATGTCATTTCGCCAATTACGTGCAATTTTTGTGTATGCAGCATGGAAAATATTAGGGTAATATTTTGAATAAACAGTAGTTATGCGGAATCAGAAAAGGGATACAGATATAACAAAGCAATCCCCTTGACACGAAACATACCGCGTTAAAACATATTTCTGTGAACACACACGCTTTCGACCATGGCCATAAAATATACTGCAAACCTCAAAGTGAGTGCGTTTTCTAAATGAGTGAGATCGTATTAAACGTCGTGTTAACAACTGCTAAATTGGAAACAGAGCATGCAAGGGGTATTACAAGGTTGACATATAGATATAGCCGTAAAATTTAATATATCCTCTAATAAACACGGATTACATAGTATATAGTAGCAATAGCGCAGGTATAAGTCATATGTTCAAGAATGGACATAAATTTACACTATGAACTAGTACTAAATATGTTACTAGAAAATTATGAGTAGTTTTTATGAACATAAAAATGTTCTCTATAAATTAAAAAAATAGAATAGTCTTTTAAAAAAATTCACTTATTATCACAATAAAAAAGATTTGGCTCAGTCGTCTGCTTATGTGAATTGCGTAAACGAAATCTCATAGAATACGCTCTATAACAAAAAAATCGACGCACCAAGAAGAAGTTGTCTGATTGCGATAAAAATTGGTGTATCAGAAGAGCATACATGGAAAAAAACACTTCTTAATTCCATATCTTAAATAAATATTTAAATTGAATACATAAACACAGCATATTTAGTTTTTCGAACGAACTTATGATAGCAGCATATCTCAGTATGTTATAATCAGCATGTTATAATATAATAGGGATTTTGTTCTAGATTGCATGTAGAGTTTTAATATTTATTAATATCTTTTTATGATTTAAAGACGAACGCAATATAGTATATAAAGATAATTAATCAATCTTTCTATGCTATTTTAATTGACTACGCCTAGAAATATTATTTTAGCCAATACATGCAGATACAGTATATATATAGACGTATGTGTATCTTCACAAAAGTGCTAACACATCGCCTGCAGAAAAATTAGATGCAGCTGAACCACGAAAAGGAGCTGGATTTCGAAGTGGATCCAGTACAGTAGACCATATTTAAGTATTAAGAGAACTAATTGAAAAACACATAAATAGGAACTTCGCTTGTGTGTGGCATTTATTGACTATGAGAATGCCTTTGACTCTATTAAAGCATCAACAGTCATCAACTCTTTAAAATCAACAGACGTCGAGTATGTGTACATTAACATGGTGAAATGTGTGTGTATAAAAATGCAAGTGCAAAATTTCGGTTACATAAAGATACCGAAGCTATCAAAATTGGTAAAGGTGTGAGGCAGGGAGATACCATTTCTCCAAAACTTTTTACTTCAGCTTTACAGATGATTTTTCAGCAGATAAATTGGAATGACAAGGGAATAAAAATAAATGGTGAATATTTAAATCATTTGCGGTTCGCTGATGACATTGTTATTTTTTCAAGAAACCCGTCAGAACTCCAAGACATGGTACAGGAGCTTTCAACTAGAAGTAAAGAAGTTGGACTGAAGATGAACCTACAAAAAACTAAAATCGTGTTCAATAATTTCGTAGAG
The DNA here is from genome assembly GCA_006491805.2 of Dysdera silvatica. Lineage (NCBI taxonomy): Eukaryota > Metazoa > Arthropoda > Arachnida > Araneae > Dysderidae > Dysdera > Dysdera silvatica. The sequence continues at coordinate 122,429,576 of QLNU02003225.1, read as the reverse complement.
GAAACAAAAATACAAGTTGACAACATTGAGCTAGAAATTTCTGATTCATATATTTACCTTGGCCAACTGATTTCAATGGAAGGCAACATTATAAAAGAACTCAAAAGACGCATGACTTGGCTGGAGTACATTTGGAAGAAACAGTTTTATCCTGAAGGGGAAATTGCCTTCGTGTCTAAAAAAGAAAGGTCTTCAACCAGTGTGTATTGCCAGGTTATAATAGGTAACCTTTATAGGTCTTCGGTGATCTCTTGAAATCCAGTTCAGAATTTCTGTTGTCCATCGGTGATCAGTACTTCTTGCAATATGCCAGGCCCATAGACATTTCAGCCCTTTTACTTTAATAATGATGTCCTCTACTCTAGTTTGCTCTCTCACCCAAGTGTTCATTTTTCGATTTCTCCTAGTTATTCCAAGCATGCACCTCTCCATGCTCCTTTGCGTTGTCTGTAACTTTCGTATTGCTCGACCTCTAAGATTCCATGTCTCTGATCCATAAGAGGTGGAGCAATACGTACTATTACAAGCAATAGTTGTACTATTACATCATATTCTAAAATTATACTTTGTAACCTGGTATTATAATATCATAACTTTATTTCATAATAGATATACCATAAAACTGCTTTGCATTAGATAATGAAAGCCCATTACATTATAACAATAACATAAGAATAATATATGAAAGAATACATATATGCGTTTCATTATTACACTTAACTGAGAAAATATTACTGTAATGAATACTCTCTTCTCTCTCTCTCCCTCCCCCCCTCCTCTCTCTCTCCCTTCCTCCACGTCTTTGATTATTTCAACATATTTAGAAAGAAAGATGTTTTTTCTCAATTTCTAAAATGTTTGTTGACGAAAGACACTAGAACCAATCAAATTTTTGCAAAGGTTGGTTGCGTATTATTTTTTTTATTTTAATTTAATACAAAAGATACGCAAAAAGAATATATTTTTCACAGTTAAGAATTGAATATATATCAAGTATATTAGGATAACAGCTTGTATGTGTCGGAAAGCATTTATAATAGCATAATGACTGTAAATGATACCAAAAATTTCTAATGCTCTACTGAGTTTGAAACAAACAAATCATTTATTAAAGAAAAATGACATTTAAAAGATTACTTCACTAATTAATCACCTGACAACTGAAACCGAGTAGAGGATTCGCTATTAAAATCAGTCATTTAGATTTGCAAAAAGATTGAAATAACAAGCAATTCCCCTTTCTAATTTACTTTAGCAATTTAATGAACGGGCCTTACAGAGAAATCCGGATTTGAAAAAAGAATTAATTATCTAAAACGCGATAAGGAAAAGTGTGTTCTATGTGTAATGAAAAAAATTGGAATAACTTCAAATGTGATGTGCCAACATTTTTTAAATAATTCCTATGCATTTTAAAAGGGGGGTAAAATAACGAAATGATCGTGGTCTCATCGAAATTTTTAAAAATTAATTTTCATCTATTTTAAGTCACACACCTGTGCGAGACCAGAGGCTTAATGCTACTTTAAATTCACGATATATGTTATTATAACTAAGCTTTATTACTGTCAAACTTATTCTTATGGGCTCGAAGGCAGGGATAATAACCATTAGAACGCAGTTTACAAAAAACTACCCATCCAATTGAATATCAATATATTATGTTAATATGATATAATGCACTCTATAACAAAAAAATCGATGCACCAAGAAGGAGTTGTCCGATTGTAATGAAATTTCGTATGCAAAGACATTTTGACCGAACATGCAAATGATTAAAATTTGGTGTCCAATGAATGAATAGCGGGAACTCCAGCGCATCGGAACTGCGCATTCAGCAGGTGTATATAAGGAGCGATTCTCAATATGTGGTCAAAATTTCTGTTGCATTTTGACTGTGGATATCTTACGTCGACTGTAACAATGCCTCGCCGAAAGATTCGTGCTCATTACGAGCATATGTCAGAGTTTGAAAGAGGCTGGTTGGACGAATCGAAGAATCGCTGGACATGTGGGTCGAAACGATGCGGCGATTGGACGGTGCTGGCAAGAGTGGGTCAATAACGGCAGATGTCAGCGTCGGGACGGCAGCGGTCGACCTAGGGCCACAACAGAACGGGAAGACAGAGCGATTGTCAGAGCAGCTGTCACAGCACCGGATTCGTCGTTATCAACTATCCAACGTGTGGCCCGCACACATGTGTCCAACATGACCCTCTGCAGATGACTGAGAGAGCGGAATTTACGCTCGCGCCGACCGTTACGCCGCTTACCTCTCACGCCTTTACACCGTCAAGTCCGATTACAGTGGTGCCGGGCTCGATCAACTTGGAACTGCGCTGACTGGGGACGTATAGTCTTTAGTGACGAGTCCCGTTTCCAACTGTGTCCTGACGACAACCGCAGACGTGTCTGGAGACGTCCAGGGCAGCGTGGGGATCCTGCCCTTACTATCGCACGCCACACATACCCACAACAGGGTGTTATAGTCTGAGGTGCCATCTCCTTTGATAGCCGGACCCCTTTGGTGGTCATTTCTGGCACACTTACAGCACAGCGGTACGACCGGTTGTGTTACCGTTCCTTTTGCGACACCCTGGACTTACGTTTCAACAAGACAATGCCCGGCCGCACACGGCACGTGTTGCTATGAATTGTCTTCAAGCTTGCCCAACACTTCCTTGGCAAGCTAGGTCTCCTGATCTCTCTCCCATAGAGCACATTTGGGACGCTATGGGAAGGCGATTGCAACCATCCCGGAATGTTGACGATTTAGCCCGACAGTTGGAGACAATTTGGCAAGAAATTCCGCAGGACACCATCCGGGATCTTTATCAGTCTATGCCACGCCGGGTGACAGCTTGCATCCAGGCCAGAGGTGGACCAACGCCTTATTGACTTCCTCCCTTTGTAACGGTCAAACTCTGCAATAAATCATTCAATTGTTCTGAAATTTTAATCGTTTCTTTTTCTATGTATGTTCTTCATATCCACCAATTTTTATCGCAATCGGACAACTCCTTCTTGGTGCGTCGATTTGTTTGTTATAGAGTGTATATTGTGTTCGTCTTGAAATCATAAAAATATATTAATAGATAATAAAACTCTACGTGCAATATAGAATAAAATCCGTATTATATTATAACATGATAGGATATGCTGCTATCTTAAGTTCGTTCCAAAAACTAAATGTGCCGTGTTTATGTATTCAATTTAAATATTTATTTAAGACACGGAATTAAGAAATATTTGTGTTGATTTTCTGTATACATAATTTAACTCGACAAAATGCACTTAACATAGCACAACTGTCTAACATAACCATTTAATACCTTCTTTTTGAAATCGCAATCGAATTATGACCACTGAACTAGTCAAAATCGTGACTTTCTAAACGTGAAAGAAAATATGAACTCAATACGCTTATCCTAGCCGATTTCTAAAATCAAACAACTTAACTTCAAATTCAATAAAATATATATTATACAGTTTCTAAACACTGAACAAATAGGGCTTGTGTTTGTTAGTTTTTTCCAATACATATATTTTCCCTCTTGCTGTTTTCGCATCGTCGCATTCTATCTTGGTTTGTTTACTTTGAGGACTATTTCATATTTGTATTAGAAAGAGCAGAAGGGAATATTAAGTTGGCAGGAATTCGGCTCTAAAAATAGGCAGATACTACTTTTATTTAATGTATGTTTGCAGGGCTGCCACTAGTAAAAATGGGTCCCGATACAAATTTTTTTCACCGGACCCTCAGATAAAAGTGGCACGAAAAGGGGGTTGCTCTAATTCGTATCATGTGCATATGTTTTTTGTTTTTTTTCTAATATGTTTTGCATTACAAGTAGAGGCGGATTTACGATTTTACCGCCTAAAGATAGATCACCGCTAACAATAACGGGTTCTGGTACCGTACTTATCAACGGGCCCTCTAATAAAAGTATATTCAGCATCGTGGGCCCCTACAAGCTCTGAGCTCGAGTAAAAAAATTCAGCGTCGCGGGCCGCGAAAAGCTCCGAGCTTCGGTACCCGTATCCTCCCCAAACGGCGGCCCTTTATGTTTGCATTTTGGCGGCTCAAAGTTCATGTCGCCCTAGGGCTTGTAGTTTTTCCAAGAATTTCGTACCACTGTTATCAAGCTCACTAAACCCCGATTACAGGTGGGAAGGGGGGGCACTAAAGCAACACACGTTTTACTCACTGACATACGCAGAGGGATTGATGAGGTTGAAACTCTTCATTACAATGAAATTTTGTGTATATACATGTGAATTTATAGATTTGTAACCCCCATTGTAAGCTTGTAACCCCCTTTGAACTTTCTGCGTACGCCTATGGTTTTACTATACTATTAGGAGGCGAACCGAGATTAACGTCACGCTAAACGAACGCGCTATCATTGGTCCATCGCAGAGTCTTTCCAGTGATGAAGAGAATGCTTTTATAAGTAGAATTTACGAATAACTGAATTATGATTTTAATTTTCCGATGACTGCTCTTACATAATAATTGATGTTGATTATTTCTTATCATATTCTGCTGTCTTCCGTTAGATTTTGTAGTATAATTTCAACCATTTCACTCCAACAGTCATTATTCGAGCCAATGGAAACCTTTCCATTATTAATTCGGTCAGTTCATATATTTTCTTTTCCTATGTCCCATTAAAATAATGTTTAGGTAACTATTTTTAACTTACAATCGTTTCAAAATTAAGGTGATGTTTGCCGAAAATATGTGGATAACCAATGTTTCCTGCACTGTAAGATAAACATGTTTATTTCTAATGCTACCAATGAAGGAAGTGAAAGAAGTGTGAGTAGCCGATTTTGACAAAAGTGGTGTCATTATCGAGACTTTGTCTTGCTACGAGAAATAAACAAGCCTAGTAACTATCCGTCGAGCTCAACTATTTTCGATATATGGAGGAATTTCGTCAAATACAAAAGTGTAAAAGAAGAAGGGGGTTAAGATGATGTGCCTAACCGATAAAGAAAGATAATTACAGGTTTCGAATACAGTGATATTATGGCAATAACAAAAACCAGTGTCTCTCCTAGTCGTATGAGATAAAATAGAAAGCCTGTGCAAGGCCAAGCTGGATAGTTCTCCGAGCGCCCAGCTATGGCGAATTCTACCAGTAACTATGGTTTGGAGCATTATCTCCCTGAATGTAAAAATAGATGTCTATAGAATTATCAGTTGATTAAATAAGCCCATAGTTTGGGCTTAATCACAGTCACTAATGAGAATGTCTTTTCGTATAATTATATTATTCGTTGTTCGTCCATTAAAGGGGTTCTCCTACTTTCATTGAACATATAGTAAATAGCACGTAGGAATGATACTTCACCTGTATGTATAGCTGTATACAGGGGCAATAACACGTAGGGGCGACTTTTTCGTGTGTATATATATATATATATATATTTAATAAAAGTATGAGAAACCCTTTAATATATGAAAAGGGAATGAAGTTATTATACGTCAAAAAATTTCCCGTTAGTGACAGTTAACCCCAAAATACAAGCTCATTAGCTCAAATTTGGAGAATCATTTGAGCTTATTAGCCCAAATGGTTCTCCAGATAGATATGTTTACTTTCAAGGAGATAATTGTGGAACTCTCCCTGTCTTTTTTAGCTTAGGTATTATTTTTTATACTCTTTTATGTTGACAAAATTCGTCCATAACTTGAAAATGGTTGAACTGCGACGAATAGTTCATTAACTTTTTTACTCCCCACGACAAGACCATTCGAATGATACTATATTTGCTAAAATTTGGCGACTCGCACTTCTTGCACTGCCCATGTAAGAAAGAACACGAATTCAAAATTTTCCACGATGATTACGAAAAGGGATATATCAGGAACACCTCCAAAATATATCGTCAGACACTCACTGTCCGTAATAGGCTGTAGAAGCTGCTGACCCACTAAAATATCATTGCTAACATGTTTCGGCGCTTCAAAGAGGCGGAAGGATATTGTCAGTAGACCAATACTGATTGGAAATGGAACAACTGGAGTACTGAATCCCGTTTCCAGTTACTTTGAATAAACTAACGTAATTATTAAAATCGAAGGTTTTTATATTAGCTGATAATGTGTCAACAACAAACGGTAAAGAAAATAATGACTTTCGGACGCCTGGAAGGACATGAAACCACAATCTCTTCCCATGAAACATTATTGCTTCTTTACTTGTCACTTTGTTTAAAAAGTCAGTTAAAGCACTGCTACACTAATAGCGAACTTGTTTATGAGAAGCCCTATATATATGCTCGTAAGAGAGAAGATGACCGACGCCTGTAGCTTAATGATAGAGCACTTAACCGGCAATCAAAATCTTGTGGGGTCAACCAGGTGTTGGAAAATTATTCTTTTCTTTACGAACAATTCATCATCGAATTTATAACAGGCCGTAGTTCTTTCGTTAAAAGTGAATCCAACCGGGCCGATGGTTGTGCCTCATTTGCCTGGGGAAGTCGCCGTGAAGTCATGGTGACGTCACTAAGGTGTTTGTATCATATTGATGATTTAAACACTATTTAAGCTAGATGCATAGCTTGGCTTGCAGACTGGCTGGCGGGCTCACCTTTACCCCGAGATATCTATACTGAGGAATATTGAAGTGTAGTGACTCGGTGAAGAGTAGCTGAGTTTGTTATGTTATTTTATTTTTACGTTAATTTGATTAATCCCTATTTAATGATTGTTCCGATGGACTAGTGGTTATTAATGAAAGAAGCAGTTCCGTTGGAGGTTCCGATGTGGATTTTCGGCTTCAAGTAATTTGAACGGAGCCGTAGGGTGAAAGATCACTTCCTTATCACTTTCAAGTATAGCTGAAACGGAGAAGTTCGTCCAGATTGAAACGCTGGATGCGTAAATTGAGATGGACGGAGCATCAGTGCCTCGAGTGTGAACAGTAGCCAAGAATCCGACCGGCTGCACCCAAGGATAGGACTTCAACTGACTGTGGCACTTGAAATATTGTCGGAAACTCAGAAGGACGATTTGGACGGAACCAGAACTATTTGGTGACGTGCAATTAAATTTATCACTTGGTATTAAGGGACGTTAAGTTGTTGTTGTGCTGAGTTATATACTAATATAGATAGATTTAGCGTAGAGATACTAACAATGTTATTGTTTGTTTGATAGTTATGAAATAGTTAGAAAATTGTCCATGCTCTATAGCCAGTTATGTTATGGCGCTATGTTACACAGAGGCTTAAATTGATAATTAATGCTGACCGTGAATTAGGGTCATAGAAACTCTTTGAATTAAGTTACAGTCCGTAATATTGTACAATATATTTCTGGGAAATATTTATAGATGCTTCTTAATAGAGAACAAATTCTCTAACATTGATCTGGACAGAAGCAGAGAATATTCTTTGAGCTCTTGAATAAACTGGTGTATTGGAGGGCGGTGGATTATTAAATCTAGGTTATGAGGAATTCTAATCATTTATAACAGTTAGTTTAATAGAAGATTTTTATATTCTTAATATTGTTTAGTAACGAAATCATATATTTTTAGTGGAATCTGCAAGCTGCTTCTGAGATAGCCGTCGAGTTAAGTGCGGGACAAGCTGATGGAATTGGCTCATTATCATTTTTTGACCCTGAAATTCATTAACGTATATTTAGTGCGACAAAATAAACATCTATGTCAAATTCTTCTCCTTATTTGTAGCCTCTAGGACAAAAACCCATGTCTTTATTTGTAACGGTACTTACGCGTTAGAGTAAATAGTAAGTTAGAATGTTCTAAAAAACCTATTTATGCATTAAGAGACAGAACAAAATCGTTACAAATTAGAGTAATATTTCTCGACCGCCAGACCCAGAAGGGTTTTCCAGGAAATTTTTATTTAACTTTCCTAAACATTTTTCATAAACAAACGGCAATATTCTGAGTGGAATAATATTCGGGAATTTGTTCGAAAATCTCAGTCCTAGAACGCCTATATAATAGCTATGTAATAATACATGTCATGTTCAAGCCGCACATTTTTAAATTTTGAAGTATTCATAAATGATCGAGAATGGTCAGACATATAAACCTTTCAATATGTTAATGAAAACCAGTACAAATTAATTCAATAATTAAGAAACAATTTTTATCAACTTTTTTAGGCGTAAATAACGCCGATGTTAGGGCATGGTTAGGTGGTAAAAGGTTCGTAAAGAAAATAAATATTTTTTGCGTCTGATGAGGCACGGTCCCACGACCTTCTATTAACCGGGCAGGTGCTTTTACCAACTGAGCTAAAGGCGACAAACACTCAATCCCTTACGAATGTGTTTAAACGTATTCTCCGAAACCTGTTATTTCGCGGAATGGGACAGCAAATGGACTGTTTATAAGCCAAATTGGAAAGAGATCGGTATTAAATAAGACGCAAAAAGAAAATATTTATTTTCTTTACGAACATTTCACCATCTAATCATGCCATGACATCAACGTCATTATTACTACGCCTAAAAACCATTGATGAAAATTGTTTCTTAATTTAATCTGCGTAGTATTCTACTTGTATAAATAATTCAATAATCAAACAACAATGTCAATCAATCAACGTTTATTGGCGTAGTGATACCAACGCCGATGGTATGGCGTGATTAGATGGTGAAACGTTCGAAAGAAAATAAATATTTCTGCCTTCGGTGGGACCTGAACCCACGACCTTCCACTTGACAGGCGGAGGCTCTACCCACTGAGCTACGAAGGACAATATATAATCTCTTTACGAACGTATATATATTGTTGCCAGTTGTTTCTTGTTGTTTGATTTTTATTCATTGTTGTTTGATTTAATCTGCGTAGTGTTCGATTTATATAAAATAAATAATTCAATAATGTCAATCTGAGGAAACTGCAATATCCTACAAGATTGTGTTATTCCAGTAATTAATAACTATTTAAATGTAATTGTCAGCATGCACCATTCCATATATATATATATAAGTGAATTAATGCTCTTTATAACAACGCTTTAACTAATTATTAATACTTAGGTTAATTTAACTTATGAACTTTTAAAACATTGAAAGATATTTACAAATAAATTGGGAGAAGAATTGTTGGGATCAGGTCCTTGGCTTGCCAAAAAAAAAAGAATTTACTGGACTGAGAGCTCACAAGTATTGTATACCACTGTACTGGATGAATATGCATATAACAGATGCCCAACGAAAATACGAGTCCTTTAACAAGGAAATAATTAGGCAGTGGGATGTTAGATAACAGTCAGAGACATGTTAAGTGAGCCCATGTGAAAACCGCTGATACACGTCTATGTGCATCTATAAACTGTCCAAACTACATATTTCCCTCTTGCAGACTACATTGCATGGCCATCAAATACCCGCAGAACACTGCTTCTCCCAATAGAAGTGAATAGAATATAGTTAGAAGGAGGCATTCTTCAGATCTTACCACCATGAAATGGCTTTCCTGTTCACTGGACATCAGTCCTGTGGAGCATGCTTGGCATGCTGTGCAAAAATCCGTTCAACTTTTGGATCATCCCTCAGGAATGCGACGGAAGTATTGACCCCTCATCCCCAAACATGGAGGATAATACCTGTAAAATGCCTTTAAGAACAAGTGGACCCAAAGTCTGTAGCTGCTCTTTATCCGAGCGAAAAAATGTGGTACAAACATATTACTAGCTATGAAGCCCGTCATTTATGCTTATTCGGTATACAGTATGCTCTCGATTTTCAAGGGACTGAGTAAAACGACTCAAAACAGAAAAGACGTTAATCGGAATATATATAATTTTCTGAAGAATTTCCGGGGCTGAAAAATTACGTCATTAAACAGAAAAAATTATTAATTAAAGAGTTTATTTTATACAAAAGTGGTTAAAACAAGCATAAATCATTTTGGTAACGTAAGAGGGTTGTAACTCTAGGAATCGAATAATAGAAATTCATAACGCATGTTGCTCCCATTAACGTTTATTCCATTTAAACTCACGTTTGTAAAAATTGTAACACCATGAAGGACTCGTCCGAATTGAATGAAATTTAATGTACAAACGACCTGTGTTGATACAAATAAACGATTAAAATTACAAAGCAAAAAAAAAAACCAATATTACATGTCGAAAATCAGTATTTGGTGAAGCCACCACGCGCTGCAATAAGTGATGCTATACGACGTGGCATGGAATCAAACAGATGTTGAATGTGTGCCTGAGGAAGAGCAAGAGAATTTTGCGACCCCAAAGTTCATCTTTAGTAGCTATGGGATGCGGATCACAAGCGAGACGCCGACCAACGAAATCCCACACATATTCAATCGGCGACATATCCGGCGAATAGGCAGGCCAAGGAAGAAGCTGTATCTGTTGTGATGAAAAGAAGTCTTAAACATTCCTGGCAATATGTGGGCGGGCATTGTCCTGTTGAAATACAGCTCCGGGAATGCCTTGAAGGAAGGGAACAACTTCGGGCTCCAGAACTTCATTGATGTACCGGTTGCTGTTAAGATTACCCACAATTCGTAGCAGCTGAGATCGTCCATGATACGCAATCGCACCCCAGACCATCACGCTGGTGGGTTCGTCCACTATGACGTTGGATAACGCACTCCGGAAGGTGGCGTTCACCCGTATAGCGTCTAACACAGATGCGGCCATCACTGTACCCCAAATTAAAACGGGATTCATCAGAAAACACCACTTGTTGCCAATCAGCAAGCCAGTCTCGGTGTCAGCGGATCCGGACTGCAGTTCCTGGCGCGTCGGCTGCCCCGGACGCGGTAGCATTATTCGCACACACATTTGAAATCATCATGAGGGTGAGGGGGTGCCAGAGCCTCCGAGGAGGTTGGACTTCTGCTTGTTGGTCCGCGGGAGGTATTTTATTTCCCTCCTACCACCCACAGGATAAACCAGTGGAGGCATCCCCTATCCGCCACCTGGGGCCGCGCCATGTAGGGGTTACAGGCTCCCCCCATGGTTTGTCCTAACATCACAATATTTAACACTCCTATAGAAAAGTTATCTAAGCCAAAATACCTCGGGATTATACTTGACGAAGAGCTTCGTTTTCACCATCATATTCAAGAGTGTTCGAATAAAGCACTAAAAAAGTTGAATATCCTAAGAAAGCTTTGCGGCACAAAATGGGGTGCTGCACCAAAAACACTGAAAACTACATATACAACTCTTATTAGACCGATAATGGAATATGCCACACCAGTATGGTCACACTCCTCCTCTACTTCAAGAGAGAGGTTTGATAAAGTGCAAGCGAAGGCAGCAAAAATAATGTCTGGTGCTGTCTCATCAACTAACAACTTAAGAATTCAAGAGGAATGCGGCCTGGTCCCATTGGAAGAAAGGAGACAAATGCTAACTGTTAAATTTACAAACAGCGCTCATTGCCTTGATGAGGAGCACATTTCACACCGTACTATCGTAAACTGGAATAAAAAATCTAGACTTAAAAGATCATCTCCCCTTCTGTTTGACAGGGCCATCAGAGATAAAATTCACCTCAAAACCGATGACGTTTGTTTCGGAAAGGAAACCCCTGTAATCGGAGTTGTTCCAGATAACACTACAATATGCCTGGAACTCATCGAACCCTGTTCGAAAAAAGACTCCAATGATAAACTCAAGGAACTTGGGATGAGAACTATCGATTCCCTTTCTGATCTCAACCACATCAGGGCTTTCACAGATGGATCTTCAGACTCCACTTTCACCAACGGTGGTGCGGGAGTGGTACTGCTTCTACCTGATGATCAAAGACGAAAGATTGCAGTTGGCGCTGGAAAAATTGCGTCTAACTTCACGGGAGAATGGACAGCCATTTCTGCGGCTATCGAAACTTACACCAATCTTGGACCTTCGCAGCAGCTTAGTGGTATCACCATTTTCAGC
>QLNU02003225.1:122392823-122412485 GCA_006491805.2 Dysdera silvatica | reverse complement strand
AATTTTTTTTACAAAATTGTAATAAATAAATGTGTGATCGGATAAGGGAAGGGGGGGTGGATGGACTAATTAATTAATCAATTGGAAAAATGATTGTATATGTAGTGGGTAAATTATGTCAATCTCTGAGGTAATCATTTTAAAAAATAATAAATGTACAATAACAAATGGTGGAAGAAAAATTTTCAAAGAGAGATTTGTAATTGTTTTGCATAAGCAAATGACAAAGAGTATAGAGTAAAAAGATAAGGAAGAAGAGGAGATTTTTAAAGAACCATGAAACTAAAATGATCAAAATATCATATCCTCTTCTGCCATTAATAAGCCGTAAGTTGAAGCCCTTTTCAGAGTTAGTTTTGTTAAAAATTTTATTATTATTATTATTATGACAATTTCGTGAGAATATGTCGTTCGAAAATTTGCATAAAAATTATATAAGCAAATATATTTAATAAATATAGGATTTATTATGATGCAGTATTATACGTTTTTAAACACAGTAAAACCTTTCTAATGTCACCTCACTAGGTTCATTGAAAATGTGGTCGTTTAGATTGGTAGTCTCTTAATAGAGGTCTATTTTGATAGGAGGGTGGATAGGAAATTAAACTGAAAACAATTGAAATAACATGCATGAATGACAAAAAGTTTTGTCACATTACCATGCAAGATATAAAATTAAGAAATTTTGTGTTTTTAAATTTTAATCGCAGTCTGTAAAATTTATAACGTTTTAAAAAGACAAGGAATAGTAACTTATTTTGATGCAACTTTTTTTTCTAAACGATTTTGCAATTTAGGTAATTAATGACGTATTTGATCATTTTCAGCAGATACTGAAATTTCCATCCTTCAGTTTATTTCATCGAATGTTTTCTGTGACCAGTGAGCAAAGATTTCTTTCCATGAGGGTTTCAATTATGATTCTTCATCGGAATCAAACTGGGAGTCCGAAAGCACAAAAAGAAGCAAGATTCTAAAATTTACGTTCTATTTTCAATTTAAATGAATTTCCTGTGAAGACAAAATTTTAAACAGAAAATACGGCTAAATAATTTACTCCCTTTAAGATCGGAGGATGAACAGTGCAGTTCAGTTTGCAGGGCCTTTCCACCTATGCTAGTATCCTCCACCATGCCATATATTTCACCCATTGGTCTACGTTCCTCCAAGTGTTTATTTATATCCATATTCTTTTTTTCAGTTCCGTCTTGTATCCCTGTCGTCCATGTGTTTCATGATTTTGCTCTTCTTTCTCTTCCCCTCTGGCATATACCGCAATAACTTTTCCAACCATCTTTTGCTACATATTCTCATTACGTGTCCAAACAATCTAAGTGTTTTGGTTGGATTCTGTCTTCAATGGTTTTATTATTTTCCACTAACCTCAAAATGGTGTTATTTCTAACTTTGTCTATTCTTGTTTTGTTGCAACATCTACTTTAGTAGAGATACTCCACACAGGTAAAAGTATTCGAACACCTAGATCTAAAGAAAACAGTGCTATAAAATCAGCATATCATCACCCCACCGTTGGCTATAATGATTTGCATTACTATACAATAGGCTTACTTTTCACATGGATTCGTCTTGAAAGTTTTTCAAAACGGCGACAGAAAATACCTTGTAAAACAAGATCGGGTGCAGTAATCCACTTTTTCTAATAATTGGCCTTTCGACTATAGTTTCAATTCATATAGCGCCCTGTAGATGAATGGTGGTGACGCGTTTTGCTGCCATGCGAATAATTAAAGTTTTATTCTAGCGAGAACAGAGCGGTTGTCAACTTTCTATTCAAATCTCCAGCCCGGGATTTGATTCTATTGGCGAAAGAAGTTCAAATTTCTAGGAAAAATTTAGATTCTGGCAAAGCATTATTTTAGCTATCTTTGGACTATGAACCAAAGCAAACAATTCATCTTAAACCACTGTTGTGACGTCAGCCATAGAGAGAGAGAGAGAGAGAGAGAGATTGCAGCGCCATCTGAAGGCAAAAAATACTCTCTCATCAAAAATATTTTTTTGCTGCTAATATTAGAGCTGACCCCTTCTTTTAATTTTAATCAACATTGCTATTTAAAGAACTAAGCTATTGTATGCTCAGCAGCTTTTATCAAGTGGCTATTGCTCCATTCCTAAACACTTTAGATAGCTAGTTTCACACAAAGGTCACGCTTTCCTGGGATACGAACTATTTTCTTCGGTATATTTATTTATTATTTTTTTCAGCGATGCACTACTCTTTCTAAAGAATAACCAAATCTTAGTCGTCGCCATTCTCAACACGTCAAATACAGGCGGGGTTTTATAGGTTGGTTCCGCCGTCAATACCAATGAAATATTAGATATAGGGCGGTGGCTGCCAATACCTTGCACCCCGATCATCGGGTTATTTTTCTCTTTTCCGGTTTTTTCCGGAATCTAATTTTTTTCCCGGATATTTTTTTCTATGAGAGCGCGCAGCTTTGGTCGATCTATTTGGATCAGAACCTTCCGCTGTGCTACGCTTCGAGAACAATTTTTCATTTCTTTTTTCATCTATATTCTAGTATGCCTTTCTGATATTAATCTTCGTAATGTAGATTCCAGAAGACTATTTCAGGATCTCCTCCGCGGTTAATACCAAATTATTAGATACTTTAACTATAATCAATGACTGATCTTTTCAATGATTTGAAGTTACATTCATTCCGCTTTTTGACGACTCGTGAGTATAACCAATATCTGCTTACTTAACGACGCATTCATTTATTTATTAGACGGTTTTAGTGACTAAATCCTATCGTAAAAAACTGCAGACACTTTTTATGCAAAGATTAAATGATGATTATGCGTCTCTTGCAGTTTTATTCGTTAATCTCTGTATGCAGTACTTTATGGCCAAAGTTTTAACAATCGATACGACGGGTTGAAAAAAAAAATGTCTTGGCAATCGATCCTCCAAGCCAAAAAAAATTTACAACCAATTTGCTCAACTGAAAAAATCTTAGCAATCAATATGCTGAGTTGAAAAATATTTATAACCGATTCGCTGTTCTGAAAAATATTTATAACCGATTCACTGTTCTGAAAAATATTTATAACCGATTCGCTGTTCTGAAAAATATTTATAACCGATTAACTGATCTAAAAAAAATTATAACCAATTTGCTCAACAGAAAAAAATCTTAGCAATCAATATGCTGAGCTGAAAAATATTTATAACCGATTCGCTGTTCTGAAAAATATTTATAACCGATTCGCTGATTTAACAAAAATTACAACCGATTCACTAATCTGAAAAAAAAAAATTACAACCGATTCGCTGAATCAAACAACATTACGAGCGATTTGCTGAGCTGGAAAAGAAAATTACAAGCGATTCGCTGAATCAAACAACATTACGACCGATTTTCTGAGCTGAAAACAATAATTAAAAATCGCTCTGCTAAGTTTAACACATTCGACCCATCTGACGCTGATCCGCGTCATACACGATTCTCCCTCCGGCCAGTTTCACGCGAATCTGCGTGCCGGGTCAGCCACAAGAAATGGATGTAATGCGGGCTCCCGTTTCGTCAGAAAACGGATTTTAGGGGATCAGGTCAAAATGTTAAAAAGATATTAACAGTCAATTCGCTGAGCTGGAAAAATATTTACAATCAGTTTTCTGAGTTCTAAAATTTTCAACAGTGGAGTCGCTGAGCTTAAATAAATTTGAGCAATCCGTCCACTAAGAAAGTTAGTTTCCTGCTTTCAGCATACAGTAAAAAAGCTAACACCCATTTCACATAAACGGCTAAAAAGCAAGCCCTACTCATCACTTACCGAATCCAAAAGAAAACATCTGAGGTAAAGTAAATGACAATATTTATATTGTAAAATATTATTACCCTTCACAGGGATAACACAATTGCCAAATAATGGTCAACACACAAAGCCATCGGGGCGAATTTTTTATACGTTTTTCGTTGAGAATTTTTACTACCATTAATTAATTTGACACCCACTTTTTTTAGCTCATACTAGAGCTGTTTTGGTATAGGGAGAAAGAGACATCGTCCCCGTCCTGGAGTCGAAACAAGGTCCCTCCATTGAGCCCGGAGTGCCTTGACAGCTAGACCAACGATGATAGGAACAACGCTCACTTTCTTCGTATATAAGGATGTAAGATATTATTACCCTTCTCAAAGCTAGCATAATTTAAAAAGTAAAGAGAGATTTATTAATTGTAATAAAAATCCCTCATGAAAAACTCACAAAAAACTCGCCCCGGTGGCTTTGTGTGTTGACCATTATTTGGCAATTGTGTTATCCCTGTGAAGGGTAATAATATCTTACATCCTCGTATGCGAAAGAGAGAGTTGTCCCTATCCTCCACTCCAGGATGAGGATGATGTCTCTTTTTCTCCTATACCAGAAAAGCCCTAGTATGAGCTAAAAAACGTGGTGTCAAATTTATAAATTGCAGTATTTATATTACCCACAAATATTTAACTATCCTTATGTCTCCCATATATAACCTGGAATGTAGAATTTTCAAACGTCTTGGGACATAAATTATATGACATATTACATGCATTCATTCCGGGCTAAACGGAGGGACCCTGGTTCGAATCCAGGATGGGGAAAGCGTCTCTTTTTCTCCAAAATTACATAAGCTCTAGTTTGAGCTGTAATTAATACGTGGGTGGCAAAAATTATAGTATAATAAATTCCCCCACGAAAACTCACAAAAATCTCGCCCCGGAGGCTTTCTTGTGTTGACCATATTTGGCAATTGTGTTATCCCTGCGGAGGGTAATAATACCTTAACACGCATTCACAAGTTACCGTGTATGTAATATTGCAATTTTTTAAATTATTGGAGGCTAAGATACATGTATCTCTACGCTTATAACATATAAATTACTTCGAATTCCATTATACCACTATAAATAGCCACAAATGGAAATAATCATATTATAGATCTAGTTTTCAGTTCTACATACACACATGCAATCACAAAATCATCTACTGCAATAAATATATCATTGTTGCAAAATTACATAGTCATGAATAGAGATCATGTGGATCAGAAAATTTTCCGTGGAAAGTTTTCCGGTCTTGAAATTTTAAAAATTAATTTTTCTTTTTAAAAAATGTCATAACTTCTCCCTTTCTCTCTCTCTCCGTGTACGCATATAATTTTAAAAAGTTTAAACATAGAAAACAATATTAGGTATATATTAAAAATATTACCATCGGTCATTCATAACATAATTTCTCACTCTCCAGGCTATGTAAAACAGAATCCTTTGCGAACATTAGCTTTTCTTTTCCCATTCTGTTAAAATAAATCTTACGTTTTCACTAAATCATTATAAATTTCATCAACTATTTAAAGTTACCAAACATTTTCAACTGAAGCCCCCTCCTTTTGCGATATCGCCGAGGCTCACACCTTCTTACTATTTTGAAAAGACGCTATAAAATTGGTATGGGGATCTAAAAAAGTCAGTTTTACACGCAAAATTATGAATCACAAAATATGACTAAATAGCCTACATACAAATAAAACTTAAAATACGAAAAAATAAACCTGTTGCATAAAAAAAAGATTCGTTGTTGTGCTTTATTTTTTCACTAATAATTTTAGGAATTTATACTTTTTAGTTTTGAATTTTATTTATGTATTTATTGTAGTATTATATTTGCGTATTCGTTAAACTAACATTTTTGAAACTGCCAAATATGAGTGACAGGTATCATTATCATATTAAGTATCAACCCCTGACTCTCTGACCAAACTGTTATGTCGTAACAGGTTAAAGTAACAGTTACTCTAAGAAGTAACAATAACGAGTTTATCTCCAATGTTATTATCCAAAAAATTTTCGGTAGACCGGTATTTATTTCCGAGGAGGTAAATATGTGCCGGGAATCACAGTTTATGTAGTGGTATATCATATAAAACAAATGTTATTTAATAAATATTATATTATAGTAAATATTTAGTAATTTAAATGCTGTAAAATTTTGGAATTTTTTCCGAAAAATTTTTCATTTCAAAATTTTCCGGAAATTTTCCCCACATCACTAGCTATGGATAACGGCTAATCTTATCCATGCAATTGTCACATAAGTTCAACAAAACGATAAATTTTTTAAGGATATTGTAATTTTTTATTTTAAAATTTAAACTTATTTCAGCAGATCTTAAAATGTATACCGTACAGCAATGCTCAAGCTATGGCCACATGGTATTTTTAAACATACACGTTTACTATTACGTTTTTATGACTGTGCTATCGTATATTAAGGTTATGGGTTTCAGTGTTCCCAAATAAAAGTGTTATATTCTAAAATATGCATATAACGGTACTGACTATAACGACATTCTCCCCCGGTACGGACAATTATAGAGTGTATAACACATTCAACTTTATCCATAACGGTGCATTACCTATAACGATCCCTTTTTGCAATCCTGTAACCGTCGTTAAGGATCGATTTTACTGTGTTTAAAGTGTTTCCAGACTCACGTAAAATGCAGAAAACCTCTGCATGGAGACTTTAATCTTCACGCATTTTAATCCTTTACAATTTCCTCACTTCAATTTCTATTTCATTTACAATTTGGGATTAAAGAGGTCCGTAAAATAATCCTTGTATTCACGTATCAACGGCGTAGGAAAATGGGCTCAAATCCCCCCACTGAACATCAAAACGCATTATTTTCTCTACGACAGCATCACATAAACTTCTTTGAAGCCAGTTGAACTCTCCCCCTTTAACCACTTGAGCCCTTCCCCTTTAATTGCTACACTGTTCTAACATATATGGTGTGTTAATCGCAAACGCAAGCTTCTTTAATTTTATATTCGATAATTTATGTATTAACGAATTATATATGTTGTTGTTTTACTTTAAAACCATATATAATATATTGCGTAATCATAAATTTCATATTAATAAAGAAAATGCATCTCGCTTTGCTGTAGGTGCAAAAAAAATATTTTCAGAACTGCAATTTAAATAAACATTGGGCATATATTAATTACGATTTAGGACCATAAACTGAATGTAATATACCGCGTAATATAATAAGAAATCAGTATGGATGTTAGATCATATTATATATCGTTTTATCTAATAATAAATCGCATAAATTTAGCTGAAAGTTATTGTAAGATGCTTTTTATGATCTTCTTAAAACTTTTGGTTTTTAAAAAGTTTTTTTTATTTCTCTATAAAACGAACTTTCATTCACAAGTTCTTTTTTACATCTTCATTGAAAGGACCAGCCGAGAGGAAAGAATACCTTCAGAAAAGCGCATTGTATTTGTTTCCAATGAAAATGTATTCAGACACGCAATAAAAGATATGAAATAAAAATAGGATCAGAGAACAACCAAAAAAATAAAAAATAATGACTAAACTCATCTGTCAAAGTTTCAAAATGCTGCAAACAATAAAAAATGCAATCACTCCTTCGGAAAAAGATCCTATCCCATCCAATCATCAAAAAAAAAAGAGAAACCGCTTTTCCCAATCGAAACCACCAGCCACAAAATACGTGAACAAAACCATATTCTGGGTGTAGAGAAGGAGGAGAAAACCAACACATGAGAGTTAGGTTTCTAAAATTCCGCACGGAAAACACGGATGACATAAAACGGATGAAAATGGAAAAACTGTGTTAACAAGCATGGAAAGATCTTGTGTTGCCGGATATCGTTTCTTGCTGGGAAGAAAGAGTTTGGGGGATGAAGAAAACATACTGCGGTGTGTGTGTGTATATCGATGTATGCTGCATACAGTGGGTTTTCTTTCAGTTTTGGCTGAGGTGTCGCATGAAGCTGAAATCGATATTCTTGTTTCCGTTTTTCTTGTCTGCGGTCTTGTTTTGTATATTTGGGGATTGGAAGCACATGAGGCGGGAACATATTTTTCCGGCAAATATATATTTACGTGCGAATTGGTGGCAACCGTAAGCCCACGTTTTCTGAGTTGTTCTTTCTCGTGTTATAACGAAGTTGTTTTATGTTGTGGATTATAAAGGGATAATCCGACCAGAAAATAATAATGCGTTATTATATAAAGATCAAGAATTATTAAAAGATTATAAAAAGATCAAGAGAAAAACAAAAAATCGGACGAAGAATATTGCATAAATAATTCGGGGGATTGGTTTAAAAAAGCTAGACAGAGAAGATTAGTTAAAAGATAGTTTTCTGAAACGAATGCGCAAACACATATTTTTTATCAGATAGGATATCTTATAAACATCGATTTAAAACTTTTATCTTGATAAAAAAATATATCAAGTATAATAGTATGTTTCTTTAGAGATTGTGTTTATCAAAATAAGTTATATTTGTAATCTTGTTCTCAATTAAATTTACTAAAAAAAATTATTTGTGTATGTAAGTTTTCCAAGAATTAAATTCTACATCAGCTTCAGATAAATTTATTTTGTATAATCTTATTTAAAGATATGAATAAACTTTTATTTATTCATGTCTCTATAAAATGAAAAATCAAATAAAATGCTACACAGAGAAAAAGGGAAAGGAATATTTAATAACAGGCAATTCGGGAGTTATCGATAGCCGTAGCCAAGATGGGACTAAAGAGTGTTGAGCCCCCACCTGTAAATGTTATCACCTCCCCATGGAAAAAGATTTTTCAAAATGAATTATTTTAGAAATTTATTTTAAATTTTTTGTTTTGCATAAAAGTGTACATGACAATGAAAATTGTTCTTTGACGTTAAAAATATATTCAGAAGATATTTCTACGGTAGATTTTGTGCATATTATGTTTTTGATGGAGGTTTGAGCCTTCATGTATTCTATAATAAGATCACCAATGAATCAATATAATGATAAATTTTAATATAGTTCTATAGATTTCAATGCAAATTTATAGATATTTATTCGTAATAATAATATATTGTCAACTTACATATTTACTATTATCATATATTAATGAAATACATCAATTTTAAGAACCCTTATAGCTTTCTGAGCCCCCCCATAACAAGGGTCCAGCTACAAGCCTGGGGATATTAACAAGAAAAGCGGCTTTTCATCCTTATACATAAGTTACGTCATTTCATAAGTTCCATACCTAATTAAGTACATCGTCTTTAGAAAAACTAGATTTGCCACGATAAAAGGAACTATTCACCGTAAATAGGAAACAAATTTAAATCTCCTAAGAGATACTTGATGTACTCTTCAACAGGGAAATAAATATTTGATAGACAGAAATTTGATTGTCAATCACAATAGAAATATATTTTCGTCACAGCATACGGTTCTAAGTTCAATACCAGAAGCACGAACGTGTTTATTTATTTTTTTATTTTTTTTTGTTGTTGTTTCCTTAAAAATTCAATTTTTAATCGCCAATTAAAGCATCGCCCTGAAAGAAGAAATGTTTACTGGCAAGAATTTGGAGGATTATTAATTGTGAAACTTGCTTTTGATGATTGGATATGTTCCGTGGCTCCACTGCAGACCAGCAAATGTCATCTTCTTCTTTCTTTTTTACGTGAATTCATTTTGCCGAGGTAAAAGAATCCACTTATTGTAAAAATACAACACGAAGCGTTTTTTCTCATAAACATTTGAAAAATATTTAAGTATGGGGACAAAATATTTAATGAAATCGTAGTTTAATTGTTGTTAGCGAGGAACATAACTTTTCTTCCCTGTATCTGATCCCAAGTTCGATGCCTAATTTGGGGGAATGTTGTTTATTTTTCCCTGCCCAACGGAGCAACATATCGAAAGTAGGAAAAAACATATTGAATAAGGTCATTAAATACAACGAGTTTCTCTCTGCAGGGCCGATACTAGCAGCATTACTCGATAAATTGCTCGTATAGAAAGAAAAGTTCTTGTACATCTGATGGGATAAGATCTCGCAATTTAACATAAAATATAGCCACAAATAAATCATTTTGCCAGTAATGAAAAGGTTGTGGGATTCTACCCCACTGGACTCCTGAAAAACTTTCCTCTTCCTCTCTGCGAGTGATTGATCAAGTAAATTTGTCAAGTAAATTTAATAGTGTCACTAACCAGGAAAGTATTTTTCGTTGATACATAGAAACCTGGATTCGATATTAAACTTGGGAAGATCGTCTTTTATTTTCTTTACAAAAATTAATTTTTTATCGGAAAATAAAAAAAAAATCGCCATTAGAAAAAATATGGCGAAGTAAAATGTGGAGTAACGATCCAAAATGCCAAGTAACGATGCAGAATGCGCAGAAAATAAGAGCAGCGCAGCAGAATGCGCATCAAATAAAAACAACGCAGCAAAATTAGCATTCATCAAGAAACGTTCGAAAGCACTAAAATAAGGAAATAAAATGTTTAATAGATAGAAAGTTTATGGTCATTGACTGTAGAGCTGGCTTTTTGGGACACCAAGAGGTGTAGAGTTCGATACTGAACTTGAAAATGTCTTCTTTTTTCTTTTTTCTTAAAAAGTGTAATTTCGCCTGTCAAATATGGCGAAGCACTGAAATAAAGGAATAAAACATCAAATAACTGGATGTTTTTTGGTCATTAATGAAGAAAGTGGGTTTTGTTTATATAGGGTCTTGAGTTACATACCGAACTCAGGAAACATCATCTTTTCTCCATTAGAAAAGTAATTTTGCCGAAAAAAATGAAACTTTTCATCCTGAAATTAAAATGAAACGCATATTAACGAAAATATAGAAAATATGAATTTTTAACACTCGCGCTATTTAAATTATTTATTATACAGTACAACCTGTCTAAAGTGAACACCTTTGGGGATGGGCTACAGTGGTCACAATAGATATATGGTCACTATACACGACAGACTTTAGTACAGGCATGACTAAGTCCCTACCTGTTCCTTCTTATAAAAAGTGGTCACGCTATTCAGGTGGTCGATTTACCAAGGCGATCGCTTTCCCAGATTCCATTGTGTACTCTCTTCTTATTTGAATACATTAGAACCTCTCTAGGATCGCAATACACGCCCGCGTTACCACTTAATTTAGCCTTCCTTAAGCTTTTCATCCGAGGCAACTGCCTGTTTTCGCCTTCTCTGCACGGCCTGCATTTAGACTGAAAATAGAGTAATTTCAAAGAAGATAAAATTGTTTGGACTGAAGATAGATTGAACTATAATAAATATTATAATTTATTTATATTGAAGGTGAAATGACTATGACATTGATGAAGTGTCATGTAATACAAATTTGCTTAACCAGTTACTTGAGCCTGGTAAAAATGCACTGAAATAATTTCATAATGTGTTCAGACTTAACATTCTACTGTTTGGTCATAAACAAGGGTTTATATTTCATAGTCAAAACATTTTTGTTTATATTTGTTTCAGGTTATTTTATTATATTTCATTTTCTGTTTATGCGTTTCATTTTAGATAGTTAGTAGTTCGATTTATATAGGATATGGATCCACTGGGAGCGGGTTTCAAACCATTTAATAAACAATAAATTCATATAGAAAAATTTATGAAGATAGGTTTAATAAACACTAAATAAAACTTTTCAGATCTAAGGCCTATTCAGTAAAGTTTGAATCATTATATATAATTTGGCTTATTTCAAGGGATTTTCGTTTATAGAGTTTAATAATATTATTTCTTATTGTAGAAGGCCACAAAATATAACCTATTAAATAATATTAGCTTGCTTTCCCCCTCCCGGCGTCTGGAAAGGATCTAGTCTATCATATAGGAAAAACTTGACTATAGTTTATAAATTGGGCTAAGCAAACCCTCTCGTCTCAGGCAAATTTTAAAACGTAAAATTTGGTAAAGCCTGAAAGAAATAACCGGCAAACAAGAGGTTGTGGATTCGTGTCCCACCAGGCGCCGGAAAATCATTCTTTTCTTTACGAGTAATTTAACCTCTAAATTAAAGAAATTTTATTTAAGTATTTACTATGATGTATATTTGCAACCCTTTGGATTATTTACGGATATACAATATATAACCTTTATATTCTGTTCGTTCCTTTTACATTCTTTTTCTATTTCACCCGAAAAATATTTATCGACAACAAAGTATATTTGTGTATGTTAATAATATTTTATGCAACCCACGGTACCCGGTAGATAGTGCATAAAAATATGTGCGTTTTATACAGGGGTGATAATACTGAAAATATTTCAATATTTAGGTTATAAATGGAAGATAACATAAAACCATATCTTGTTACGAAATTCTCTTCTAATGTGAATTACAGTCATACTTTTTATTTATAAAAATACTTTTATTGAAGCAATAAATTTGTTTTGTCGTTGTACTGCTTCAACTCCTCCTTTTTCTCTCGAAAGGTATGATTTTACGAATTTTCGAATATTTTGTATATTTATTGATATTCTACGGATTGTGGGCCTCATTTGTGTACATTACTTTATTGTTGCTGTAGATAGACATGGTTATATTGAATATTACAAATAACAAAAAAATTCTAGGGGCGTTTTCATGCAACACCAAATACTAGGATCTTCGGAGTATATCTAACATATAGAGGATAATCGTTTATACATACATAGCCAATACAGCGGTACACCTTTTTGATTATTTCCTCAAACATACTAGGCGATTTTAGTATATATTTGAGCAAAAGATTATATTTTAAATGTTCTGCTCGAAATTTTCAAAAGTGATCAATTCAAAAATTGTATGTCTCCATTTTTGACCATTAAAATCGAGCCAAAAATTACTTATCCCTTATCAAATTGTATTTGTGTGTATGTTTTCAATTTTACCGTTTCAAACAAAATGCTCTCTCTTTAAATATTCTATTGGGCTTATGTTCTTACAAATCTGTATCATCAGTAGAAAATAGATAAGAAAGAGATACTTTTAATAAAAATGACTTGCCGATGAACGATATACCGACTTCTATCCCATAAATATATACTTTTCTTAATAAGCTTATTGAGCATTTTTCCCAATGCCTTTCCTAAATAAAAGAGCAAAACAAAATATACAGATTTTAATTTATAAATACAATATGAACCTTATCCAGCCCGATATAATTTGTAATTACATTAATAACTAATATGACAAAACTAGTATTCGGGTTGATCCTTCTGAACAGCAATGAGCAGAAGCTGTGATCACTGGCAGGGCCTATGCTTCCCGTGATAAAGACATGTGATATGCAGAGATTAATATATATGAATGTATGATCTGACTAAACAGTTAAATCAATGGTTTATCAAGGAGAATCCTCTTTATATTATCAACGTATTACTCATCTCCAGGTAGAACTTTTATCGCTCGAAGATAGGTGGAAGGAAGTATAATCTCGGGCTTTAAACATTTCAGCTTTCAGCGACAATTTCTCCGGAACTTAGTTTGAAAAGGCTTATAGTATTATTGCAACACGAAATCCCTCGCAACAAGTAAAAGCCTTACAGCTATTTTTATATCCACGCATGAATTTTGGTCTTACAAATATGAATTGGAACTATAAGGCTTCCACATTCATGATCCTGGACATATTCTTCTGCTACACCAGGCGTTTCGAAGCCATCTAAGAGAAGGTTTTACGAGTATGTTGCTCGTAAATTCGAAAAACGAAGCTGAGAAGATAAAAAAAAATATCAAAACACGTAAAAAAGTTTTACGTCGATGAAGTGCCGTTTAAAGCGAATCTACTTATTCAGCTGTCCGGACGTGGTATAAAAATCCAAAGCGATAATTCCCTAACATGCATATATTTAAAACGTTTTAGTTTATGTTACCTAATACTCTGCATAACGTAACTGGTCCTGCGATCAGAAACACAGGACTATTCTTTCTATAGTGAAAGCATTTTCGTTTATATTTATTTCTTTTTTATTTTATTATATTACACTTTCATTTTATGTGGCTTTTATTCTCGAATTTGAATGAATTTTCCATGGTTTATATTTTTATATCCTTCGCAATTTTTCTTTCGCGCTTCATGTTTTTTTAAGATACAATGAACACTAAAATACATAGTTTAGCATTATCGCCAACACGCATTTAGAATTTAAAAACTAATCCATTTAAGTCATATTCTTGAATTTCTTAAATGCTTCAATCCAGAAATTATCCGAAGTTAAATTTTTGAAATCCCAACTCTTAAGAAACAGCACTTCAATTTGCAAAGACATCTTGGGAGACAGTATGTCCATTTGCAGAAGCAACTTAGGTGGTAGCATACATGGGTGCCAATAATGAGTACTTCTGGGGACTGAGAAAAATTATTACCTCCTTCTCAAGGCTGTCAAGAATTTTAGTGAATGTACAAGATTCCAAAATGCAACAAAAATAATTGATACTGCTTGACAATTAGTAATGAGCTAAAAAGTACCTTATTTTAAAATGCGACTGTAAATTTTTTTGAAGTAAATGCATAGCCGAATGGGGCAAATAAAAAGTTTTGAACGGCTAGGGGGGGCTCGTGCCCCTGCCCCCTTATATGAGCGCCCATGGTAACATATCACTTTGCAGAGAAAACTTAAGCGACAGCGTATCAACTTGTAGAAGCAATTTGACAGATAGCATGCCAATTTGCAGAGAAAACTCGCGAGACAGCATAGCAACTTACTGAGACAACATGAGAGAGCATGTCAACTTGTAGAGACAGCTTGAGAAATAGCACATCATTTTTTAAAGACAAATTGAGAGATCAGTGCTGCAGCTACTATATTGTAATATCTCTTAAGGAAATTAATGCGCATCATAACTCTGCAAATATTAAACACTTTTGCTTAAATGCTTTTATTACTTCATCAACCTAAGATCTTTGGTGTCCCAATGATAATATATTCACGTGTCGTACTGTTAATCCAGATCTGAGTCGCAACAGAGAAAAACAAACGAATATCCAATAACTAGTTTAATAGCGACACACTGCACTAATCAATAGAAATAAATGCAAAACAATTTTTATGGTGCAGTTAGATAAAATCATTAACACGATAATACTGCTGATAGCTATTTCGATAGCGTTAACCAGCTACCGTCGTCAGAGCGAATGGCGGCTTCTGTTTATGTCCGTGCTGTTGGTCGGTGTTGCCATCACGTCGGTTGGAAACTTGATTGGGCGGAGGAGTAAAGCGTATTTGTGGAGACGTCTTCAGCCGTGAGACCCAAAAGGTTTTTCCAAGTGGATGATATAGAGTTACTAAGGAGTTGATCATTAACTGCAACATTGATGTTTGATAGAATGTGAAATGCCTCAAAGAAACTGAGATCAAGTGTTGAGTTGACTTTTTTATTAATACGTGCATTAGAGAATAAGAACTTGTGTTCGAATTCCCATGAATGTTTTGCCAGAGCCGATTTATGAAATTCTTGCTTTCTGACGTAAGCCTCATGTATTTTAATCTATGACTCAGTGCTATTCGTGTTTGACCGATATAAATTTGGCCACACTGGCACGGAATGGAATATATGCCGCAGCTGTCAGAATCCGGGATGTTATCCTTAAGATGAGAAAAGCCTATTTTGTTGATCGGAGTGAAGGTAACGCGAAAGTTGAATTTGTGCAGGACAGCAGCGATCCTAGTAGAAATTTTCGGAACATAAGGAATGCAGACAATGTCCCTAGGAGCTGAAGAATCACTGGAGAGAGAAGAGGCCGGTTTAGGTTTAGTGAGTTCTTTAAAAATATGATCAATAATTGTTGGATTGTAGCCACGGTATGAGGCAATTTGTCGAATGTAGCTGATTTTCTTAGTCAATGCGTCACTTGTAGAAGAGAATTTGATGGCACGAGACACCAACCAATAAAACGAGCTCATTTTCTGGCTTTGTGGATGTCGTAATAACTATCAGCAATGCTATCGTTTTAACGATTTTAAATAACTGCACCATAAAAATTGTATTTCATTTATTTCTATCCAATAACTGTTCACTGTAGCCCTCAGGTTATTTTCCTAGACCTTAAGAAGTTAGGAAAATTGGTGGTTCACTGTCCTATAGGGGCTTATGGGTAACGCGTTTGTCTACTGTGTCATTCACCAGGGTTCGATTCCCAGTTGCATAATGAAACGCGTGCCAGTTTTCTGCTCACCGTTGTCCGTGATTTGACTCCTTTCTAAGCGAAAGTTCCAATTCCTCAGAAAATTCTAAGTCTTGACTCATCATCACCTTGGCTTCCCTTGCCTCGTAAAAACACAAAACAATCCTCAGCGATCTGAAGGATGTTGATGATTTTTCCGGGTACTAAACAGTGCGAAAGAATTTTTCTCCGTCAAAAGTGATTTACTTGAAAGACAGTCTCTCATCCTTTGAGTGGATTTAGAATCATAAATCTACATCTTCGAAAATTTTTTTCTCCATATGCAAAAAAAAGATTGTAGTTTTATTGTTACGAACTGAATTTCTTACGCTCAGGCCTATTTTTGGATGGAACCTTAAGAGTTTAGAATCAAATCGAATTCCTATTAAGATTCAAAAAATTCTTATTCCCCTACTCTACTTATTTTTCTATTCTATGAATCATGTAAATTGTGGTTCTATCCCATCCTTTGATGACGTTCATGACTTGCAAACTGAAAACGTGTAAATAAAATTTATATTAGGACAAATAGTCCACAATTGGACCATGTTAACGCCAATCACTTTCAACGTGAACAGTTACCTCAATTCCAGTCAAATTTGAATTATTTAATAATACGGCCTCATCGTTTCTGAATAAGAAGACTACCTTTAACATGAACAAATTATCTTTTTTTCGCAGTGAAAATTCACGTTAATGAAGTTCGACTGTATTTACCTCAAAATAATTTTGAAATTACTTTTTCAGCGTGCGCCGATTTTTTCTTTTCGTCAAAAAATAAATATAGCTTTTCTAACGTATTTATAGCAACGTAAATAGACAGCTTTACTCCTAACTGACTAAATAAAAACGCAATATGATATTTATTGAATCTGTTTCACAATTAAATGATATACGGAATGGGAATTGGAATCAATCACAATTTTTTACACTAATTGCGATTGAAATTTAACCACTTTCCATGCAGTCTGCATTTGTTGATGCCAATCAGGAGTTGTTTAAACCCGATTACTGATTTTCTTAAAACCAATCGTTAATTTGCTTAAAACTAATCACTAATTTGCTTAAAACTAATTACTAATTTGCTTTGAATTAGTATAATACGTCCGTAGAATTTATTACATTAAAATATAATGTGATAGATGTAATAATTTCTATTGATAAATATGATTTTATTATTTTATTTCAATATGATAAAAATAAATGCTTCTACATTATCACGACCTTTCTGGAAGTCAAATCACTATACAGTATTGATTTTATACTTAACGTTTTATGTTAGTGTCCTGTAAAACACTTTTTACTATTGAATGAACGTTTTAAATCTATAAATTTAGATTTTAACCTTTAGAATATCTAAGTCTGCCAAGACAAATACTACCATTAAAATTATAACTTTAGTAATAATGTTTTCAACCATTTTCTGAAATTGGCCAGTGCAATTACACTGGAAAAACTTACAACTATGACTTAAATTACATAAAATATAGTATGTGCGACGTCATAACTACAATTTTCTTACAACATATAACTTGTGCTTAGACAAGGCAAGTTTCTCTGTAAATTTAATGAACAGCTCGTGTCTCTGCTAAATATTGCAAGGTAAGTATTTATGGTTCCGATTTATAGGTAGTTTTTAACATAAAAAGGCTGGTTAAATTTTCTTACGGTACACCAAGCTCTTATTGAAATTAACGTAACAAGTACAAATTTTCAGAAATTTCGTTACCATCTGTCATGCTCTAATATCTCGAGATGGATACATAAAAAGAAGATGCTCTTATTCTTCTAGAAGAATACATAAAAATTCCGCGGGATTGTGGATTTACAATCAGGGAATAAATATACAGTACAAAATGAGTTAACTGCTACCAGTTTTTGATATTTGGCATTGAATACCTTTTCAAAAATTAATTCGGAGTCTTATCAAAACTTTCTTTCTATAATAGATGGCGTCACAAGTAAATAAATTATACAGACTGAATGTTTACTATATATCATCATCATCATATTCAACCATTATCTATCCACTGTGGATGAAAGTCTCTCCAAATGCTTTCCACACGTCTATCCTGAGCAATTGGCTTCCATGTCACCCTAACCTGTTTTCTTATTTCATCCGCCCATCTAGTTTGAGGATGTTTAGTAGGTCTTCGGTGATCTCTTAGAATCCAGTTGAGAATTTCTGTTGTCCACCATTGATCAGTTCTTCTTGCAATATGCCCAGCCCAACGCCATTTCAGACTTTTTACTTTAACAATGATGTCCTCTACTCAAGTTTGCTCTCTCACCCAAGTGTTTCTTTTTCGATCCCTCCTAGTTATTCCCAGCATGCACCGCCCCAGGTTCCTTGGGGTAGCCTGTAACTTCCGTATTGGGCCAACTCTTAGACTCCATGTTTCTGATCCATAAGAGAGCACTGGCAATACACACTGTTGAAGACCTTTCTTTTAGACACAAAGGCAATTTTCTCTTCAGGATAAAACTGTTTCTTTCCAATGGACTTCCACCAGGCTTAATATACCAGTTTTTTCATAATGTTGCTAATGTATATATATATATATATATATATATATATATATATATATATAGGATGGCAACATTATGAAAGAACTCAACAAACGTATTAAACTTGGATGGAGTGCATATATATATATATATTTACCTGCTATTTATAAAATCTTCACAAAAGTTCTAAAACATCGCCTGCAGAAAAGATTAGATGCAGCTCAACCAAGAGAACAAGCTGGGTTTCGAAGTGGATTCAGTACAGTGGACCACATTCAAGTATTAAGAGAATTAATTGAAAGAACACATGAATATGAACTTCCATTATGTGTGGCATTTATTTACTATGAGAAAGCCTTTGACTGTATTAAAAGGTCAGCAGTCATCAACTCTTTAAGATCAGCAGACATCGAGGATGTGTACATTGACATGGTGAAATGTGCGTATAAAAATGCAAGTGCAAAATTTCGGTTACATAAAGATACCAAAACTATCAAAATTGGTAAAGGTGTGAGGCAGGGAGATACCATTTATCCAAAACTTTTACTTCAGCTTTACAGATGATTTTTCATCAAATAAATTGGAATAACAGGGGAATAAAAATAAATGGTGAATATTTAAATTATCTACGATTTCCTGATGGCATAGTTATTTTTTTTCAACGAACCCATCAGAACTCCAAGACATGGTACAGGAGCTCTCAACTAGAAGTAAAGAAGTTGGACTCAAGATGAACCTACAAAAACTAAAATCATGTTCAATAATTTCATATAGGAAACAAAAGTACAAGTTGACAACATTGAGCTAGAAATTGCTGATTCATATATTTACCTTGGCCCATTGATTTCAATGGAAGGCAATATTATGAAAGAACTCAACAGACGTATTAAACTTGGCTGGAGTGCATTTGGAAGAAACAGTTTTATCCTGAAGGGGAAATTGCCTTTGTGTCTAAAAAGCAAGGTCTTCAACCAGTATGTATTGCCAGTCCTCTCTTATGGATCAGAGACATGGAGTCTAACTGTTGGAGCAATAAGAAAGTTACAGACAACGCAAAGGAGCATGGAGAGGTGCCTGCTTAGAATAACTAGGAGAGATCGAAAAGAAACACTTGGGTGAGAGAGCA
>QLNU02003225.1:122352784-122392723 GCA_006491805.2 Dysdera silvatica | reverse complement strand
TGATTCTGGTAAAATACTTAAAATTTAATTCTCTAAGTTTAAGTCTTCTAACAGTTATAATTTTAACGGTAACTTTAAACCATAAATTAATTAAGTCTTGAATTATTGTCGTAAGGTTTTACGTGACCAGAATTATTTTTACGATTAATAATTACATTTTAAATTTGCATTACATCAAATAATGAGGAATGATGCCTGAAGAAATTATTTAATATTTATAATATAAACGTAGTCTTAAAAATACCACAGAGAATAATACAGAGCTTAAACATTTATTTTGAAGCAAAAAACTGTTTCAAATTGTTTATTCACTCGTGAAATTAAACTCACAAGAGACAAAGAGCTTTGCGCCTCTCTGAGCTACAAATTTAATCTTCAAAGATGTATCCTAAAATATGCGTGACGGCTTTTGCATTATTTGTTTATGAATCACCGCAAAAAAAATAGGCCAAAGTGGTAAAAAACTAAAAAAAAATGCATATAAAATATGTAAAGGGAATTTAGGAGAGAATTGAAGCACAGCCCTTTCGCGCAATTTGATGCAAATGTAACATTAAAAATTTATTTAAACTTCCAAGCACTTGAGAATTTTAATCTTGTGTTTTCAAGACATGTGTATAAAGCAATGTGATAAAGGAATGGTACAAAGAATGACTTAAATACTGATCTTTATATAACTTGTCGTTTAATGTACAAGCTAATGTTAGAAAACAACCTTCGTCTTTATATAATAATTTATTAATCTACTGGCCAAAAAAGAAATGAATAAAATACGAAAATTTTATTTTAAATATAGTTTAAATCTTCTCCAAGACGAGTTTCTTCAGAAAAACTTAAACAGTCCACAAAACATTACAAAGTTTAAGCAGTCCACACAAAAACAAAAATTTAAGCAATTTTCTCTAGAACACAAGAAAACTTCATCAAAGCTTACGCAGTCCATAAAACCTTATGCTCATATAATCGGAACGAAAACAACGACGCAAGGGAAGGCTAGGATACTATACAATTTATAATAACTGTTTTGTCGACATTTGTATAAGGTGTAATAACATAGCGTTTCGAGAACTAACTAATGTCTTTGTCAAATAAAGGTTTGAATAACTCTGTTTTCGCTTAGCAGAAGTAGTAGTCCATAAATGTTGTGTTCTTAAACCGTAGCGAAAAGGCTAGTACCGAAATGTACATGTCATATGTTACAGAATCTCCTGGTGAAGTTACATCATCTTGTTATATAGTTTAAAATAAATAGCTAAATCTGTCACAATTACATAATTATCACAGATACACATGCTACTATGTATGAGTGTTATGTAGCTTTGTTATTTAGTAACGTTACTTTACTACTTTTAAATAAAATCCGTTCCATTTTTCTTGATGCTGACTAATGATTAATGCGGTTGAATAATAGCGTAATGATTAATGAAACATGAACGAATGATAACGTTTTAAATATACATACATGGAGAAAGCACCTATATGTGAAACAAAGAGTACACTTTAACAAGTACTCGTTGAACTAAACTTAAGGTTAAGGCAAAGGTTACTTTAAATTTTAAAGTATCATAATATGAATTGAAAATTTCTAAAATATCATAATCACTGAACAACAATGATAATTTTTTCCACTATGAAAAAAATTACAATGACTGCCCTTATTTAAAAAAATTGAAACTTAAATGGAAGTTTTAAGGTATACACTTTAAAATGGAGAAAATAATAAGAACACATAATTTAAATTAGTTTGTAATAATAAAAGTAATATATATTATAATTAGTTAATAATTTAAGTAAGCTATTGAAAAGTAAATCGCTGTGCAAAAATTATGATTAACAATAAAAAATTCGGCTACGACAGTTAAATTTAATGTAAAAATATTGACAAATGTTTCGGAGGCAATGGCCTTCCTTCCTCAAAACTAACAAAGGTCTGAGTGGAGTACGGTTATGAGCTTACATTGAATCATCTGAATGAGCTCATACCATACTCGACTCAGACCTTTGTTAGTTTTGAGAAGGGCAGACCATCGCCTCCGCAACATTGGTCAATATTTTTGCATTAAATTTAATTGTGTCAGTCGTGTTTTTTATTGCTAATCATAAGTAATATAATTTGTAATTCGCTAAAATTGTTAAAGAAAAGAGACCGCTAGTGACTGGGTAATATTTCCAATTATATATGAATTACAATAAGTACAATATAAGTAATAATTATAAAGAAATATGTAATAAATATTGTAATATAAATGGTAGTTTACAAACACCTGTAAATTAAATAAGAGGAACAAAAAATGATGTTGATTTATTAGCAGCCAAATGAGTAACAGCAAATGAATGACTTTTAAAATGCTGATCAAATACAATTTCAAGGATGTCATGCTGAAAGAACGTGTTAACTTAACGTTTGTCTGGTACATTCTTCCATCTGGCATTAAACCCACGATTTGTTACAACGAATATTATACACAGGGTTCAAATGTAAACTTCAAATACTTTCCAGCCGCATAGAAATATAAAACTAAACTTATGGACATACAGTTACTACAAATATTACTCACTAAATAAAAATATTTTGAACTTGGCAAAAACCTTTTGCTCTTGAAATTGACGTCATTAAATAAATAAAGAAGCAATTTATCCTGAACGAAAGAAATTCCTAAACGATAATGTAATAAGCGGATAATTAATTAGTGAAGGATATTCAAGAAAGTTTTATTTGAATTTAACATTTTTGTAAGAAAATATAGTTTTACACCAATCCGTCTGACAAAAGGGTAATTTTATCTGCTATTGCCAGTTCATAAATTTTATGACTGAAATTCTACATTTATTACTTCGGAAAAGGAACGAATGATTTTAATGACCTTTGGGGCAATTCTATACTTGGAAAAAACCGGTTTGGTTCGTAAATTCTAATAAAAGAAAGAAAAGGACTTGGAGAATCTTCTGCAATAAATTCTGCTAAAAGGAAAGAACCTAAGAATTAAGACTAAATAAAAAATTAATTCTATTCCCTTTCCTTACTTGGTTATAAACATCTTCAAACCATTTACTGAGAAAATCCTTACTAATGTTGCCTTCATTTGCATTGAAAGTTCCTTTCTCCAAAACCAGGAGGAGTTTTTTTTCTTTATGATATTTAACTGTACCTAGCATAAAAACGCAATGTAAACGTTGAGAAAAAATATGCCAGACAGAAATTTTTATGTACATTAAAAATGCGTTATTTTTTGTATTTTTCTTCGTTTCTTAAACATATTCTGACGAGTATCGCAACATTCACTTCAAATATTTGTAGAAGTAGTACAAACATGACTTTGAGAATTAAGTAGTATCGTTTGAGTTGCAGAGGATAATGCCAACTAGGTATTTACCAGAATAGCCATTGTATTCTTATTTAACTTAAATTCCTTAAATAAGCTTAATTTACATATAAAGGTTAACCACTCTTAAAATAGTAAATGAAAAAGATCACCCAAGCTTTCGGACGCGTCAGCAGCAGTCCTTTATCAGGAGTAATTTAAACTCTCCTTGTAGCTTTAAGCACTCCGGTACATATAGAGTGTCTGCAGTTTGACTCTGATCCAGAGCGATGTCTACTCTTCTTCTATACATAAAAAGCTATAGTTTCAGCTAAAAGAGACCTGGATATCAAAAAAGCATTATCTATCTCAATTACCCGCAAAAAATACAAAAACGATACTCCGGTAGTTCGCATGCTGACCATTTGACAATTGTGTTAACCCTGAGATGGATAATAATAGCTTACAAACTTATATACGAAGAAAGAAAACATCATTTCTGGTGGTTCTTGGTGACCGAGTAGGTTAGGGCACTCTAATTTATACGGAGGGTTTCAAGTTCGAATCCGAGTTAGGATGGTGTATTTTTTGTTATATGCGCAAAATGCTTTAGTTTGAGCTAAAACATACTGGTGTCAAAAATATGACCCTTTCCTTTCCGTTTCGCTACTTCAGTCTAAACTATAAGTAAGTTAAGTATGGCCTAGATCGGGGTGGGGGAACCTTTACATGGTGGAAGGCCGCAATAAGTTAGCTATAGCCGAAGGAGGCCGCATGCAAGAAATTTTAATTAGATATGGTGGTGCAGCAATTCAAAAATACTGGGAGGGGTTGAAGTAGTTTTTTATCAGTTTAACAGATCATGTGATTTGGCGTTAAACAGGACAATATATTTTGCTGCTCAATGAGGGATTTGAGCCCATTTCCTACGCCATTGATTAGATATATAGCTAGAGATATGGGTGGGGAAATCCGTTTCCACGGGAAATTTTCGGAAACGGAAAATTTTCTAGCTTCAAAATTTTTCGGTCTTGAAATTTTAAAAATGCATTTTTCTTTTTAAATGTCATTATTTCTCCTTCTCCCCTCTCTCTCTCTGTGTATGTGCGTGTGTGTACCTATATAATTTTAAAAAATTTAAAGATAAAAACCATATTAATTACACATTAAAAATATCATCGGTTATTCATAACATAATCATAATCCCTCCCTCTCCTGACTACATAGAATAGAATCCCTTAAGAACATCAGCTTTTCTTTTCCCATCATATTCAAATATATCTTATATTTTCAATCAATCATTTTAAGTTAAATTTAACTTACCATTTAAACTTACCAAACATTTTCAGCTGATGCCCCCGTTTTTGCCTTATCGCAGGGGCTTACGCCCTCTTAATTGATATAAGACTCGCAAATAGGTATATGAATCTAAAAAAAAAAAGCTCAATTTTGCTTAATTTTTTTTTAAATTTATTATGTATAAGATACTACTAAATAACCTACATATGAATAGAGCTGAAAATATGAAAAAAACGAACCTGCTGAAGAAAACGAGGATTCAACATATCAAGTTATGATTAATTTTTTCATTATAATTTTAGGAATTCACATTTTTTAGTTTTGAGTTCATGTACTATTTAGTGAGATATGATATTTTCATATTTTCTAAACTAACATTTTTAAAAGTACCAAACATAAATTAGCGGTATTATTATCTTATGAGCTATTAACCCCTGACTCTCTAACCAAACTGTTATGTAGTGATGTTAATGAGATGAGTGATGTTACTGAGAAGTAAGGAGTAACAATAATGAGTTTATCTCAATATTATTATTCCAAAATTTTTCTGAGGGAGTAAATACACGCCGGGGATCATGGTTTGCCAGAGGTGTGTTTCGCATGAAATAAATATTATATTATATTTACATGAGATCAACAGTTCACAACTTCTTGCATCACGGAGCACTTCTCAAGAGGAAAGTTAATCGCGGAGCACTATCATCGCTTTTATGCCATTATACCCTATATGCATTATTGACTGCTCTTACCTAACCATATTTTTCAAGTTGTTAGTCAAAATTTTTTATTGCATAATAATAAAACCACTAACTTTTTTTTCAAATTTCAAATTGTTTAAATGTGAATCTAAATTTAATTTTCCCGATTAAAGTCATTAAAATCTGAAACTTTATTTTTCTCTGAAAATATCAATTTTGCATATATTTTCTTATAACTTATACTTTTATTTTTTTTATACTTTTCTTTTCTCACAAGGGCGATGACATTTCTACCAACATAGGTTTCATACCCAATGACTAAATTATTAACGATGGAAGGTAAATTTAAATATTTAGACATGAGAAACGACAAGTTTTTTTTTTATTCAAAATGTTATATTTCTCACAAATTTCAGAGAAATGGGGAACTTACTTATCTACATAAACGAAAACAGAGGAGATACGGTTAGCCTGGTAAAGGCCATTCTCTTCCTTTGTATGATTTCGCCTGGGTGCAACTTGTGGGATTCTCTGATATACTCAATATTTCGCGTGGTCTATCATGAGCATTTCCAATGCTTCATTACATAATAGACTTTATCCCCACGTGTCAAAAGGAAGGCTCATCTTTGCTAGAGGTAACAAAAGGGACTTCCCTCTTAGAGCCATAATACGTAACGTTCTCGTACCACACAGAGAAGTGGGTTAACTTAGAAACATTTAAAAAGACGGATATCTAAGGAAAGGTCCTTTCTTACAAAGGGGTTGAAGTTTCGAAAGAAATACAATCCTTACACGAGAGAAAGAGTTCAGAGATGGGTCTTCTGAAATTGTATTCATGCATTTTACTGAAAAGATACGAAATCAAAAAAGGGTCATTTTATGAGTTTCCTTTTGACCATTTTTGTATTGTATGAAAGTTTAAGGTAACAGTTTTTAAGCAGTAACTATTTTGAAATTTAAACGGCCCATAACCAAAGACACAGGTTAGCCAGGCGGTCCAAGAGGATCTCCCCGAATTTCAACTCTCATGACGTAATTTTGAACTCAATGCTGATTTGGTGAAAATTTAGCCCTTCATTCCAAAAACTCAATGGTCATCGAAATATGGCAATAAAACGCCATTTTATAAGCCTTCATGGCGGGAATCGTTAGGGACCGTATGCAGGTATAAGACGATGAATGCAGGGCACAGAGTAGGATGTAGCAAGAATTTTTAGCACGGCTCTTGAGATTTTGAGGAGCTTTTTATTATGCATGGCTACAAGAGTGTGCCAATTTTTATTATACTAGTGTAAAAGTTTTTCAATATCTTGCGCTCAAGGCTAAAATTTACTGTTTTGAGAAAAACGCGTTTAAAGAAAAATATTTGTCAACATTGGCGTTATTATCTATTTGCATCAACCTACCTTCATAAACTTGTTTAGAATACAACAGACGAGTATGTAGAACCTTCCTTGGATGTTATAGTTTTAAGTTTTTTGCAACTTCTGTTAGCTTTCCACCTAATTATAAGTTTTCGCAGCGGTCTTGGAGCGGCGATCCAAATACGATATTTGTTTTTTGTCCATTATTTTTTTAATATATATAAAAATGTTTAATTTCTTGCAATTTTTACCATGTATTATTACAAGAGCATGACAAATTTCATTACAGCAGCACAAATGAAGTTGTAAATATCTTGGGCACAAGGGTGAAATATACAGTCTTGAGAGAAACACGTAGGGAGCACATATCCCTGGCCTCAAAAATGTCCCAAAACAGCCCAGATTTCAACAATTTATATTAAAATAACACAAACTCAGGTATGAAAAATTGCATGCAACATCATTCTACAGTTTCCCTTCATAAAATGCTAGCAAAATATATCTGTTGCCATTTGTTTTAAATCAATGACAACGTTATCACTCATTCATCAATTCAAAATGCTATATTAATTCCTTGCGCGCATGATAAAATTGATTGTTGTTGCTAAAAAACTAAAAGCAAAGTTTTGTATTACAAACCTGTTTTGATGAACTTCTTCAAAAAGCACCAGACAAGTATGAGGGTCCTTCGGCATGCTTCACAGCTTCAGCTGCACCTAATTTTTGGCGTCTTTTCACTTGATGTCGGCATTTTGTGACATTGGTTGCACGACATAGGGAGTGTGAAATTCGTCGTCCATCAGCTTTTATTAAAATACGACTTGCCTGCACTCCAGGTTGGATGTCAAAAGCCTTCATAGTGTGGAGACGTCCTTTACCCCCTTCATTGAACTGAATTATGGCTTTATTTGTAGCGATGTCTACAATTCGACGTCCTGACCCGGACGTTTTGGGGCAAAACTTCCAAATCATTGAGTTGAGAGACTCATTTGGATTTTGAGTCCTCCCTCCTAAGCAACAACTCAGTAATTTGGGATGGGACAGGTCGTTGAAAATCAGTTTTATAAACTTCATGATAGCCTGAGGTAAAGATTGTTTATGACGAAATATCCCAGTTGCTTTTTTTGTAATAGCTCGCTGGTAAGCACACCACGATATGTTTCCTTTGGGGCAAAAATGGTGCAGTGGATCAGCATCACTTGATCCTTTATGGAAGAAGACAGCCCATACTGCTTTCCTCATCGCACTTAAATTGTCCTTATGCTCCTTGATTGCATTCCCATAGTAGGAACTGAGTTGGTCTATCTCTTTATCAGTGAGCCGGCCTTTTCCTCCAAGACACTTACCATCTTCTAATTTCTTTCCAGACATATGTTGTTTCATTTTCCTTAGCCTGGCTCCCATGCGCTTCTGAATGTGACCAACACATTCAATTTTTTTAATGTCTACATCATCGTATGGCTGTAAATTCCTTATGGATAAAAATGTTTTTGAATCCCCGTCTCCTATATATCCACTGTATTTAACATCTCTTAGTGCCCCTGATCGTTCAAATATACGGCACATGCCTACCGCCTCCATACTTCCCGATGAACCCGTATGGTTCTTCAAACATTCAAGTTCGTGTAAGGCCTTCCATTTATCGAAGTTTGGACCACGTCGAATACCTTTATATGCATCACACCCCTTGCAAAAAGTTGACATTACTTCTTTATCGATAACTTTCACACACTGTTCACCAATAACAGTACACACACCTACCAAAGACATATACCCTTTGGTTTTCCAGGTACCGTCCCCACTAATGATGATGTTCGATGACCCTGTAAGTAGTGCCTCATCTTCCGCAGCCTTCTTCATGGATTTTGTGGCAACTTTCGAGGTGGCTAATTCAAGGTGTTTGATTTGTCGATTATACGACCCTTCTGCATTTGGCTGTGGCAAATCCATTACAGCACAAAACATATTCATCCCCGACAATCCCTGACCCAGACATCTCATGGAATATAAAAACCGACGGTTTATTTCTGCAACAGCATTCTTCGGGCCAATAAATTTACTGCTGAGAAAAGAACCGATTTGTCCACAGCTTGAGCAATTCAAAATAAATTTAGATGCTAGTCCACTGGTAATTAATTCACTGATGGTAATGCTGCAACCACATACCTTGCAAGAAAGGAATTGTTCCAGGGCCTCAAACATCAGACCCTTATCCAATATTCGGTACCCTTCAAAAGTTTGATCTACAGGAGAATCTTCTTCAAAGCACAGCTTTAATTTTTTGCTCGATGTGCTTTCGTCCAGCATTTTATGATTTCGTGTATGTACATTTCCAGTACATTTCCAGTAAATTTTCTTCTTTTTGACCGTGTTCCGGATGCACGTTTTTTAGTGGGAATAACATTCGCCATAACACTGATAATATATAGATAATATATAGAGTAAGAGAAACGACAAAATATAAATATATGTATTAAAAAAGAAAGAAAATAGGATTTCAAAACCTGGATCGCAAAAACGAGGTCAAAAAACCAAACGTGGAACAAGCAGCAGGCAATCGCAAAAGCGTGGTTTGTTTTAGGGAACACTGGTTTGTTTACAAACATAAAGTGCGTAGAGTAGTTTACTTCATTTGTCCTGCATCTGTTGATAAAATAAGAAAGTATGTATGTAGACACGTCTCCTACAATGCGCATAAAATTCTTAAACGAATACATGAATACGAAAACATCGAAACTAAATGTAAACAAACTCTGCGTCCCTTTAAAATGATATCCTTGAAGATTCAGTACTCTTTAGATTTTTTTTCGTAATTCAACTTCTAATGTAAATATTTTTAAACGGTTGGTCTTAAAATGGTCAGAAATATTTGGGCTTTCTGATAAAAAAAAAATAAAAAAAGGTAAATTTTTGAAACTTTATGGGCTATGTGCCCCCTTAATTTTATATTGATTTATATCATCGTAGCGTCGAAATGACAGTTTGGGAAGTCTTCCAAGTTAGGTAAAAGACGTTAGCAATTCTTAGTTTTGTTTTGAAAATTAACGCGCCCGCTAGATACAGTGCATGTGAATTATAATCAATCACTGGAATACCAAGGTGAAAATTGTATCCTTGAGCTTGATGAATTCCTCTCTACATACAACAATGGTTACCCAGAGCCCAGCACATCATAAGGCGTCGATAATGATAACCTTTCATATTCTTTCTTTAAGTGTATACAAAGAATCATAAATTAATATTAATAACGGTCAATAGTAGGGTATAAAAATAGAGTTTTAGAATATGATGGTAATTTGATGTGAGCATAACTCATTTATTGAAATTTAGTATGAAATGATAAGAACATGTTATATAAGTTTGATTAAGTTATTAACTTTGAAATTTGAAAATTATAATAATTGGATAGTTTGGATCGATATTAAGGTGAAGGGAAAGGGAACCAAAGTAATGCAAGCAAACCATAACGGACTATATCAATAATTGAGGATTTTATTATGAAATGTGTATGTGTGTTAAGATAAGGTTAATGTGTAGACATATCGAGATATAGAGATTTTCGTCGATGAATATACGTTTCGATAGACATAAATGCACTAAATAGGGAAAGAAAGAATCAAATTGTGCATGGTGAACATGAAGGGCAAAGGTCATTGCAGCGAGGGAAATTAGAGTATACTAGCCCTGAAAATGTATATTTAATTTTATATGTGTGCCTTAGAATATATTCGATAGGCATTAATATGTTGTATCTCCGGGTTAAAGAGATAAATGAGGGGAGAATTTCGAATATTTAGAAAATGATAAAATTAGTTTGAATATGTTGCAATTGATTTATAAGTTTGATTTTAGAAAATGACAGATAGTGGTTGAGGGTTGAAATTCACCCCAAAATGATAGCCAGTAACTTATTTAAAAGGCTATCTAAATGTTCATTTTACTTATTGTTTATTTGTACTAATAAATAGTGATTGTTGTATTTATAACTCTGATTTTCTGAAAACATTTACATTACGCGAATCAACACGGACATTATGTCGTACTGACCAAAATATTAATGCTTCTCATAATACACCGTAATAACACAACACAATGGGTGGTGAGGGATTTCCGAAAGAACACGGAGGTCTTTAACCACTTTAAATAAACCACTATACAATACTGTGAAAGAGTAGTCAAATATATGCACGGGGTAAGTTTAACACATCTACATGACAGGTCACGTTATAGGTCGCAATGTTGCCAATGTAGTGAATTTGATCTTCCTTTAGCTGGAATATTTTCGATTCAGCGACCAGCGGGAATGATTCATAAATCTAGTAACATTGTTTTGAATTTTTAGTATGAAATCCAGCAATTTTTTGTAATTTTTGAGCACTAGAACACGCGGAGCACTTGGAAAGGTTTCGCGGAACACAAATTGATAGCCGCTGCACTAGATATTTAGTAACTGAAGTGCTGGAAATTTTTTTGTATCAAAATTTTCCGGAAAACCCACATCACTCTAGCATAATCCCGATTATTG
Organism: Dysdera silvatica; assembly: GCA_006491805.2. Taxonomy (NCBI): domain Eukaryota; kingdom Metazoa; phylum Arthropoda; class Arachnida; order Araneae; family Dysderidae; genus Dysdera; species Dysdera silvatica. Next base: position 122,381,532 of record QLNU02003225.1, on the reverse strand, counting down.
GAACTCAGTTAGACCGAAATGGGCCACAGTACTTATTATTATCATTTCAGTAAATACTCGTCCAATACTTTCTGTAAAACTGTTCACAGTCGCGTTCAAATATATCCCGGCCTTAAAAGAGTAGGAGGGGGGAACCAATAAAAATGGTTTATATTGGGCATATAAAAATAGCCCTTATGGCTTGCTAATGCGGCGGTCAGTTTGGGAAGATTATTTCATTGATACTTCTTTTATCTTTCGTATTTTAAATACGCACATCTAAGATAATAATAAAAATAAAATAAATAAATAAAAATTAAGGTGAACAAAATCATTCAAATAAAAAGATTTGGTGTTGAAAATCTGGATTCATCCAAAAAACCGCAGATTTCCTACCTCTGGCTTAGATATTTTCTAGTTAGGTTTTGGACTATTGAAAAATCCCTAATAATGCAATTAGAACTTTCATATTTTTATTACTAAACCTTTAAATGTCAGTTAAATGCTCATTTACTCCTATTAGAAGCTTTCATATATAAAATAAAGATTGTCATTATTTGTTATTTAAATAACCATTATCTGCAGTCCTATTTGTTCGTGCTTTACAGCGCTAGAACAGGAAAAGTCATACTGCTGTGCCAGTAGCTGCAGTTGTCCATGGAATTCGAACATGAGCGGATCTAAGGGGTGGGGGCGGTCGTCAGCCACATGAACAAAAATTTTTGAAAAGACACAAGGTAAGGGTCCAATGATTTACCATTTCCAAAAATCAAATCATTAATCGCCCTGCCCCTTCAATGATCTTTAAATCCGCCCCTGAATCCGAACCACTTAAACCTTAGGCAATCGATCCCCACACCACAGAGATCAGTGAGTCGTTAAGCGTTTTTCTTCTTTTAGCACGTTCAGAGTCGAACCCAGATTAAATTCTCACTGGAAGAATGCATTACCACTGCACCACCGCAGGGTCTGTCAAATGCAAAGCTTGTTTATTCCATAGATGCACTTCAATATAAATTCCAGTTAGTACATAATATGGTTAATTATACCAACACTTTATATCCTTCAGTTAAAATCATTTGCATTAGGAATTAAAAAATATTTTCCAAACCTAATTTTAATTGAAAAATGCATTTGTGATTTTAAATGCCTTGCCATACGTGGTTACAGAATACTTGCCACCAAGAATTTCAGAGTACCTATTATGTCCTTAATATATTTGTATTTTATATCCTTAAGATATTACCGTGCTAATATAGTCATATAAATATTTTGCAATGCACTTGTATTATTTATTCCGTGCATAATCAAAATTGAGCACTGCTTTTATGCATATCTTTAAACGTCTTAAAGTCTCACTAACACCTGTTTATATCGCACTAAATTAAAATTCTTAATAACATGAATTTATATAATTAAGCTGCATATACATAGTGTTCGTTTAAAAACGCCCCACCTTAATAACTTAAGTTTTAAAATAGGCACTAGTTTAAACAAAAGCACGTCAATTTTTATTTCCAGGGTGAACCCAAAATTAATAGCAAAGAATTTTTTTGTTCAACCGCCAAACCCTCAACATTGAATTTTCAAATGGCAACCCCATCTTATGATACATCATTGTAAACAGCGTAAAATATACAATATTTTTACGCAAAAAAAATGAAATTGCTTCATGCGTTTGTGAAAAAAATCTAAAAATGAAATCGTTATTTTGACACTTTCAAACAATACTAAAAACAATAAGAGCGCTCTGACCTATCCTTGGATTGAATGAAGGAATGAGGACATGAATTTTCAGGTCATTTGCCCAGAAAATCATGTTTTTTTGCATGTTGGACATGCTCAGTGTTACTACTAGTAGAAATCCACAAATACAAAAGTCAGCGTTCGTCATTACTACAAGACTATCAGTGTGAATAACACAAAAATCTCACAACTGTTTATACTGTAGAGAGAAAAAAGGACGGAAATTATCTTTTTGTACGGAAGTGAAAGGCGTTGTTGTCCTCCGTTCATTCATTCATTCATTCATTCATTCATTCATTCATTCATGCACTCATCCTTTCATTCAATCTAAGGATAGGTCAGATCGCTCTTTCTCTCTCTCTCGCTCTCTCGTATTGTTTGAAAGGGTCAAAATAACGATCTCATTTTTAGTATTTTCTCACGGATGCATGAAGCAATTTTATTTTTGCGCAAAAAATTGTATTTTTTACGTTGTTTACAGTGATACGTCACAAGATAGGGGTGCTGTTTGAAAATTCCAAGCCGGGGAATCTTAGGTGTCGAGAATTAAACAAAAACATTCTTTAATAATTATTTTCGGCTTCCACCTGGAAATAAAAATTGAAGTGTTTTTTTCCAAAATCTTGCCTACCTTAGAACCGAACTTATTAAGGTGGAGCGTATTTAAATGAACAAACTATATAACTAAAGCGCACTCTTTCATTTATATATATGCACCTTAATTATAAACATTTCGAACGGGCTCAGAAAAAAAAACATTTTTATTATATATGTCAAGTGGAAAAAGGTTTTTTTTTCTAGACATAAGCAAAAAATAAACAATCGCAGACCAGTGATTGATGATACCACCGACAAGTAATTATATACCTTATAAATGACACATTAACTTCCTAAAAAGCATAAAACTGACACTAACTTAATCACGTCTCAAAATAGCCTGTAACCCAAAGCCCCGAAGCAGTTCTAAAAAAGCTTGTTAATCTCCGCGGGGACCTCCCAATAAAAGCGACACACGATAAACCCAAAGATAAATTTAAAAGACTTGGACGTAATGCCGGGTAAATTTTCGGGAATTTTCTTCCCCCCCCCCTTTTTTGGCTTCCTTTTGGGGGACACCTTAACTCCTGGAGATTTAGCATCATTTTAATTACGACCGAAGGCACCTAACGATCTTCCTTGATTGCGTCACCGTTTTAAGGCTTTAAGTTACGTTTTTTAATAACACAGGATCTTGTAAATGGAGGTTGTTGTTATACTTCATCGCCTCGTTTAGTGTATTTAGCGCTTCAGGCGCCTCGCTTTAGTACGCTCATATATCCGTCCAACCTTTATTGAATAGCTTGTCGTTAAATAATTCAATGCTGAGACTCCGCCTTAAGGCTCGTTAGCTCGCTACTATAGGCACTATATTACTTGACTGGCAATAAAAATGCCCGGCATGGTCACTATCAAAGAAGATAGTTACCCGAGAACTCTCTTGTTCTCGTTCCCTTCTTCTCCGATGTAGAGTTTCTTTTTAACAAAGAATAGAATTTATTATTGTTAGCTTTCAAATGAACCCGCGATATAGCTCGAAATTTTGTGTCACTGAGCAACCCCCTGAACTGATCTGGATTTTAATCAAACAAATGATTATCTGTCGGGCTAGTTCTTAGCGGAGATAATCTTATACTATCAATGGATAACAAACTTTTGCTGTCAGTAGATAACTAACTAACAACTGACCATTAATAGAAAATCCATTTATGATAAATCTGGATTCTTCCATCCCGTGTTTTCTAGTTTCATGTTCTTTCCATTTATTCCTACTAAGTAGCAGCTACTGTAAAGCTATTGTGATTTAATGATCGTGTGACTACTTCATCGGGCGATCCACCAAATACTCTAACGGCACAGAAATCAAGTTCGATCAGCAATTTACCACTTGCTTGGGAAAGAAAAATTATAATAATAAACCACTTGAAATATTGTTTTATGTCCATGAAATCTATATATATATGGCCTGCAAAAGGGTTGCTGGTATCTAACTGGAAGGAGACCCACACGCTGAACGTATGTGACGATGTGTGGAACCGGCCAGGCCAGTAACCTAGTGTCCTACCCCGCCTTCAAGTGGTGCAGGCTGAGCTTTCTATTTATGTGGCAAATTAATATTTGCTGCACGGATAGAAAGGCGGAAGGGGAGGGCTAATTCACCAACCCGTCTAGCCAGCGTGGTGAAATTATGGCTAATTCCTCCATTATGTTGACACACCAGAAACCATGGCCCCTAGTCTCCAGGTGCTGGAGTGCTCCTGATCAAGGCAGCGGTCAGTGTGGCATGAAAGCAGGGGGTGCTAAGAATCACTGGAATGGCCCAGGCTGCCGTTTGTTATTGACCTTGGCTACGTTTAATGGACGATCCCTTGCTTCTGAAGCAAAACTTCAGGAATTGGAAGAAGAACTTGACAAGATCAAATGGGACATTGTAGGACTCAGTGAAGTTAGAAGAAAAGGTGAAGAGTTGGTGGAACTTAAAAGTGGACATTTGTTTTATTATAGAGGAACGGAAACTGGAAGAACAAGTGGTGTTGGCTTCTTAATCAACAAAAGAATTAAAGACTGTCTTCTGGAAGTTGAAAGTACATCAGATCGAGCAGCGAGGCTCGTTGTTCAACTAACCCAGCGATACCAACTTCAAATAGTACAGGTATATGCACCAACATCAAGCCATACCGACGAAGAGGTTGAAGAATTTTATGAAGAAATCAAAGAGTTACACACCAAAGGGAAACAACATATCAAGCTCATCATGGGGGATTTCAATGCAAGAATTGGACAACAGGAACAAGGAGAGACATCGGTTGGTAAATACGGATATGGGGAAAGGAATGAACGTGGCGATCAACTCATCGAATTTGCAGAAGCTGAAAACCTTAGCATCATGAATTCATTTTTTAAGAAGAAACCGCAAAGAAAATGGACATGGAAACACCCAAATGGGGGAACTAGTGAAATTGACTATATCCTGGCAAACAAGAAATCAATTATTGAAGATTGCAGTGTACTGAACAGATTTAATACTGGAAGTGATCATCGAATGGTGAGATGTAAAGTGCACTTAAATACTAAATTAGAACGACAGAAGCTCATTAGGAAACAAGTAAGTAAGAGGGTGGATTTAAAGAAATTAAAAGAAAATACCGAGGCATTCAAGTTGGAATTAAAAAATCGCTTTTCTGCACTGGAAGGACTTATTGATGAAAGTGATATCTCAGAAGCAAATGAAAACATTGTTAAGACAATAGTTGAAACTGCTGGGGAAATTGGTGGTGTAACCTGTAAAAAGCACAATAGCAAATTATCTGAGAAGACGAAACAGCTCATGAAAAGGCGAAGAGATATGAAGGTGGACAATCGAAATACCAGTTCCAGGATTGAGTACATAGAACTTTGTAAAACTCTGCGCAAAAGCATGAAAGAAGACATAAGAAAATTCAATTGTGAGTTAGTAAGGAAGGCCATTGAAAATAACAAGAGCCTTAGGGTTGTTAAAGGAAGTTTATCTGTTGGGAAGAAACACATCATTGCATTAAAAGGAGAGGATGGCACCGTAACAAGAAATAGGGAAGAAATACTTAGAAGAGTTGAAGAATTCTACAAAAAACTATATGAAAGTAACAGTGGATTAAACGAAGACACTGAAATAGTCGAAGGAACAGCTCCTAAAATCTTAAAAGAAGAAGTTTCATTTGCAATAAAAAGTATGAAGAAAGGAAGAGCCCCTGGCGATGATGGTATTACATTAGATATCCTAAAAGAAGCTGGAGAATATGTAGAAGACATACTTGCAAAATTCTTTACCAAATGTCTTAACAGCGGTAACATACCAAACCAATGGGATTCTGCAACAGTAATTCTTTTGCATAAAAAAGGTGATAAAGAGGATTTGAAAAATTACCGACCAATTAGCTTGTTACCTGCTATTTATAAAATCTTCACAAAAGTGCTAACACATCGCCTGCAGAAAAAATTAGATGCAGCTCAACCAAGAGAACAAGCTGGATTTCGAAGTGGATTCAGTACAGTGGACCATATTCAAGTATTAAGAGAATTAATTGAAAGAACACATGAATATGAACTTCCATTGTGTGTTGCATTTATTGACTATGAGAAGGCCTTTGACTCTATTAAAACATCAGCAGTCATCAACTCTTTAAGATCAACAGACATTGAGGATGTGTACATTGACATGGTGAAACGTGTGTATAAAAATGCAAGTGCAAAATTTCGGTTACATAAAGATACCAAAACTATCAAACTTGGCAAAGGGGTGAGGCAGGGAGATACCATTTCTCCAAAACTTTTTACTTCAGCTTTACAGATGATTTTTCAGCTGATAAATTGGAATAACAAGGGAATAAAAATAAATGGTGAATATTTAAATCATTTGCGGTTTGCTGATGACATTGTTATTTTTTCAACGAACCCATTAGAACTCCAAGACATGGTACAGGAGCTCTCAACTAGAAGTAAAGAAGTTGGACTCAAGATGAACCTACAAAAAACTAAGATCATGTTCAATAATTTTGTAGAGGAAACAAAAATACAAGTTGACAACATTGAGCTAGAAATTGCTGATTCATATATTTACCTTGGCCAGCTGATTTCAATGGATGGCAACATTATGAAAGAACTCAACAGACGTATTAAACTTGGCTGGAGTGCATTTGGAAGAAACAGTTTTATCCTGAAGGGGAAATTGCCTTTGTGTCTAAAAAGAAAGGTCTTCAACCAGTGTGTATTGCCAGTCCTCTCTTATGGATCAGAGACATGGAGTCTAACAGTTGGAGCAATACGAAAGTTACAGACAACGCAAAGGAGCATGGAGAGGTGCATGCTTGGAATAACTAGGAGAGATCGAAAAAGAAACACTTGGGTGAGAGAGCAAACTAGAGTAGAGGACATCATTGTTAAAGTAAAAGGGCTGAAATGGCGATGGGCTGGGCATATTGCAAGAAGAACTGATCAACGATGGACAACAGAAATTCTGAACTGGATTCCAAGAGACCACCGAAGACCTAGAAAACGTCCTCAAACTAGATGGGTGGATGAAATAAGAAAACAGGTTGGGGTGACGTGGAAGCGAATTGCTCAGGATAGACTTGTGTGGAAAGCATTTGGAGAGACCTTCATCCAGCAGTGGATAGATAATGGTTGAATATGATGATGATGATATATATATATATCAGAAGTGGTGAATAATATAAAACTGCAATATAATTTTTAACCTGTACCAATAACGAAAATGGTAATCGTATAGATATGAAAAAAGTCATCAGCGATTATAACGTTTAAAGTATTGAAGAAAAGGTGTACCAGAAAATAATGCTTTTCAAGATTTACTTAAGCAGCGATAGGGTCCAAGGATTAACCCTTTGCACTGCAGGCTATTTAGCCAATGAAATTAGAAACCATGTGTCGAATGTTCCCTCCAGAGAGGATATTGGAGTGTAAAGGGTTAAATTTAATGTTTAAATCCTAATGTATCTTCCAATATCCGTGATTTTCCAGCTTTTGAACTTTTAATAAGTTAGTACGACTACATAAAAATGATAAATATAAAAAATGTACTATATAATTACTAATGGACTGCATTTTTATACAAAAGCATATTAATGTGCTGTACGCAATCAGCCTTTTAAGCGCTAACTTTTCCCGGTACCGCTTAATTACTTCAAGTCAACGAGCTTATTTGTATTGTGCTGCAATTTTTAAAATCCATTAAATACGTAATTATTAAAATTATATATTATGCGCAAAGAAATGCCCCTACGACCTATCTGATAACAACTAACGTTCAAGTACTGTACACTCTTTCATTGACGAGTTTCAGCAGACTGAGAACAATCATTAAACAGAAAGAAACACTAATCGGAATGCATGTAATAATAATTTTATTCAAACCTAAAATACATTAAGTGGTGCATACAGTTTATTTGTATATGTGAATTAGTATATGTATCCGTATATGTGTGTAGTATAATATTAGTATATGTGTGTAGTATAATATTAGTATATGTGTGTAGTATAATATTAGTATATGTGTGTGTAGTATAATATTAGTATATGTGTGTAGTATAATATTAGCATATGTGCATATATATTAGTATAGAGGGTGTTTACACACATTTTTAGAATGATTTCGAAGCCATTTTCTTAATGTTTAAAATGTAAAGATTATTTTTTTAAATATTCCATCTGATAACCTTGTTTCTGAGCTGTAAGTCTGCATCATGTTTTCCATGATAGAAGGGCTTTTCGCAAAAAATTTCCAGAGGTATTGCTTACCATTCCTGTTCCACAACTTTCCATAAGTCCATCGATGGTAGTGGGTTTGCGCTTAGAGAGAGCTCTTTTCAGCGGACCAAAGGCACAATAGTTCATAGGAGAAACAACAGGGGACTTTGCAGGAATATGATGAAACGGAATACATGCAATAGCTGTATTAATTTTCATTTTTTCAAGGAATGCAGTGGTAGTTTTTGAGGTATGACTGCTGGCTTTACCTCATTGCAGTTTTATACTCTGAAAATTGTTGGAATAAAAAAAATGGAATTTCTTCTGTAAATATTGGATGCAAAAAATTCTCCTGATAATATCATGAGTTGATTTTAACGTTGTTTTCCACTTTTTTATTTTTAATTTCCCATTGTAAGAGAAACTTGCGACAATCATAAAGCCTTTACTGAAGCTTTCTTTGCATTCTCGGCACCAAGTTTGGAAATTTTTTTCTCCGCGCTTGTGATAGTAAATGGACCTTTTTTGTTACAATCATTTAGGTAAACCCATGCTTCATCAAGGGTAACAACGTATTTCCATTTATCTCCTTCTAAGTAATTTTCATACAGGATTCTGCAACATGTCTTGCGTTGAGCCACATGCCTCGACAAAAGACGGTGAAGATTATGTTTTTTAGCTTTTTTAAGTTATAAATCTTGGTTTATTATTTTATTTGCTGTTGCTACAGAAGTTCTTAAAGAGTTTGCAATTGATTTCTGCGTCGGTGGATTTTCTCTTGTTACCAGTGATCTCACTTTAGAAATATTTGCAACAGTACATACCTTGTTCGGGTATTCATTTGGAGTCCTCTTTTTATGTAGAAGTTCTGATTGACGGTCTTTCCCTTTTCAATTAATAATGTTGCTTATTTTGCACTTAGAAATCTTTATACCATGAGTTTCACAACGTTTTTAATAGTGGAATAAGAATATTTCTCTTCGGAAAGCGCAAAAACGTATCCTTCGATCCACAGCTTGTTTACAGGCGCCATTTTGAATGAAAAATGAATTTGAAAGTAGCAGACGATAATCTTAATTTGAAATAATAACATGTTGCCAGATCCATTTTCCCACAAAATATTTTCATTTTTTAATCCTCTATTGAAATCGTTCTAAAAATGTGTAAACACCCTCTGTATATGTGTATTAGTATATGTCAATATGTATTAGTATATGTCAATATGTATTAGTATATGTGTATTTGTATTAGTATCTGCGTATATGTATTAGTATATGCACATATGTATTAGTATATGTGTATTTGCATTAGTATATGTGCATATGTATTAGTATATATGTATTTGTATTAGTATATGTGCATATGTATTAGTATATAAGTATATAGTATATAGGGTGTATATATAATGGAGGAAAAGTTCACGTGAAAAAAGCATAAAAAATGTCCAGTGCAATTTTTGCTTAAAATCAATATTTAATAAGATAATTAAGGCCAAAGATGAACGAATCACGCTCCAGACACGCCCATCATTAGAAAAGCAAACCAAAGAAATTCTTGGAGAGGCACGGCTAAGCACAAATGATCTTATTCGTTCAATTCAAACCTGAAAATTTCGTTGCGTGTCCAAATACGTCATTGGAATTCCGAAGTATGGCTACCTAGTGAAGGTTTGTTCATCGTCAAATATTTGAAAAGAAAGCCAACGGAATACCAGTCTCTTCTCCGAAGTTGGTAACTTTATCAAGAATGTATTCTTTGGCATAGGGAGATCTCGAGTATTACGTAACCACCTTTGTGGGGAGGAAGGTGGCTTTTGCGCTTATTTTTAATTTTCGCTTACCAAACGGGGGAGGTGTAGGTAACGGCCAAAATATTGCTTACGTAATACTTGAACTTTCCCATAGCCGCTATAATGAGAGGATTCAAGATTGATTTCTTTATGGAAAGTGAGCAGAAGTACGGCAATAAGGAAGGGGAATAGCCATTTTGAAGTCATCTGGCAACCCCTCCCCGGCATTTAATCCTGTTGTTTTTGTATTCGCATATCATATGACAGCAGTGGCGTACTGATTACCTCTGCAGTAAGGAAAGCCCGAGAGGAAAAGGACCCAGTTCGTCATTGTTCATTTTCCACAAAACTTATAGTAAGTACTTTGAGAAAAAAAAAAATATCTATTATTTTACAATTAATGAGGCAAAAAATTAATCGTATGAAATTTTCTTTAAAAATGAAATAGCGATCATCAGTTTCCAAATGGAAGGAAATAGCCTATGGCAAACTCAGAAGCAGCATGAACCTACTTCAAAAGGGAGGCTAGGTCATTAACAACTCGGTATCGCCAATGAACTTGGTAAACCAAATGACTTTCACTTTTTTTAAGTGAACACTTGATTTTAATAGGAAATTGATTCTATTCAGATAAGATTTCCCAAACCCACAACATCTGCCTTGTGCAAATCTTTCACAGTTATGAACATCGAGCTAAAATACTAATATTACAGCCCAATCAACAAGTATCTGCTTTAGCTCATTTCCTTTGAAACTGAATACCCAAGGATTGTAAATTATGAACTAGTTTCGAAGTTATATGATATGTGATTTGCGCTGGCCCTGCTGTTGGACCCTCCTGTGGAAAACGTTGCTTCATAGATGTACTACGTTCTGTTTAAAATATTGGAATATATGCTCGTCGCTGGCAATGATGGATTATGCATTTCAGGAGGCCGAGACGCGGGTCTGGACCACTTTACTATACCGTGGATAGCAAATACGTCGCAAGCCTGCCAGACGGGCACAGGACGGAATGTCCCTGGGACACGACTGCTTATAAAATAAGAGAAAAATACCGTTAATTATAATATTTTTCCCACAACAAGGAAGAAAAAAGGTTGAATCTAGTGGCAAACAGCCCATTCCGATCCGTATACATCCCATCCCTGGTATGATTGATTTGGCACGAGAAATCACCAAATCTGGTGTTTGCTGTTAATTATAACGTAACTAAACTAACTCTTTAGTGAAGTTTCGATATCCCAAAGTTCAAGTAACACGTGACCTAAGCAAGTTTTTAAAAACCAGTGAAATCTTCGTTTCCTATCTCTCTTCGTGGCAAGGGGCGTACATGCGCAAACGCATGTGTCGTTGTATTAAAGCGATTCTAAATGGGTTGGCTTTGCCTTATTATTGGTTCAACTATGATTTGAAATAACTTATTAAATATTGATTTTAAGCAAAAATTGTATTGGACATTTTTTATTCCTTTTTTCACAAGGAATCGTGTAGTGAACTTCTTTTCCGCCATTTTGTATACACCCTGTATGTGTATTTGTATTAATATATGTGTATTTGTATTAATATATGTGTATTTGTATTAATATATGTGTATTTGTATTAGTATATGCGTAGTATAGTATTAGTATATATGTAATTCTATGAAACATTTGCAGGCAGAGGTAGATTTACAGTTTTTCCACCTGTAGACTGCTACGTATTTTGACGCCTGTATGATGACATATTTTGCCGTCTAACCTTAAGCAAACGTAACCAAGGGCATGACAAATATTTTGGCGCTTTTCTCAAATACTTAATTTGACGTCCCTAGCGTTTATTTTAAATTCATCTTTTCGCAAGTATACGCGAATTTGGCACGTTTTGAACCTCTCAAGGCGGCGCCCTCGGCAGCTCTCCCTCTACAAATATCTAGTTACGCCTCTGAACATAACAAATTAAAATTTGTAATTCAACTGGCTACCAAAAATTTCCCACTTTTGAAAATTCCTCACTGACAAAATTTTAGTCAAAAATTTACCACCGTAGGCTTCAGCCTATTTATCCTATAGTTAAATCCCCACTATTTACATGGACCGCAAGACACAATAATCAAACAATAATAGTTGTTACTTAGATCGAAGTTATTAAGAGAGATTACTCTGAGTCAAAATTCGCCTTGCTCTTTCTTTTTTTGTATTACATAACTTTAAACATACATTTAAACATACACTTAAACATACATTTCAACAAAATATCTACCTGGATAGCATTGGTATCTTTTAGGAAATAAAAATTTGAATTGAAAGACAGAAAAGTAATTTTTATTACAATTAAATTATTCCGTAATATTTAGAGAGAGATGTCGTTCTCTATTTTATACTTGAACATCCAAAACTATTTCCATCCGATATGTATTTCCATACTATATCCATCTTAAACTATTACCAAAGATATTTAAATGAATCCTTGAGATCTAGAAAATGTAAATTTTAAATATCACGATCCTAAATTTCTCAACTTTCGCCCGTAGTGTTAAATAAATAAACAGTAATAAATAGAATCGGATCAAATAAAATCGCCATGGCCAAATGTTGCGTAATCCGGATATTCAGATAATCCTCTGAATATGTATAATCCCACAGATTTATATAATGATTAATATAAATGACACAATGTCATATTTTAAAACTACGTCGTTACGTCACGAATTTAAAATTGATATAAATATTTCATTTTCGACTTTCCAGCAGCATTGAAAATTCTTATTCTTTCTTATTTCTTTGCAAACAAATGTGTTTCCCATTGTGTGTAGTTGCTTCGAAATCTAGTTATTTTACTTGGAGGCATTTAAACTAAAAAACTGAATATTTTATGTAATTTATTGAAACTAGTGTACTTAATATAGTTTGCTTGTTTTATATTTCAATTCAAAAAATCTGATCACTAAATGATTTTGAATTAGCATGACATCTTAAATGACTTCAAAACCACGGTATATTTACATTAAGCATTTAACAATAAGCTAATTAAATCTGACGAATTTAAAACTTTTAGGGTTGTAACTGCACCACCGTTTAGTTAATTTCCAAAATATGTAGTAATACATACTATAATAATTATATAATACGCTGAAATTCCCTTTTTTAAGAACATCCCTGAAATACGATCAGATAAAAATCTTCCGTCAAAAACGTTTTCTCAGAATAATATCTCTCTCATTTACGGTCTTCCCTCTCTTATGGACGCATTTTCGTGTCCGTTGGGTGTCCCCTAAAAAGTATTTTGCTGAAATGGGTTTGGATAATACATTAAAATCTCCAATTAGTGACTTCTAAAAGACGGATCTTAAACTTTGGTAAACATAAAAAGAGGTTAATCGAAATGAATGTGATTCTATGAAACATTTGTAATAACCGAAAAAAGCACCATTTTTAAACAGAATAATCACTAATTATAAATGCTTGTTATTGTAAAAAATTACTGTATTATATAATAATACATGTAATATAATACCTTATAATATTGTAAAAAAAATTATATAAATATTATTTTATCATATAATAGATGAATAACGTTATAAATGATGATATTTATTCAATATTATTCATGTTTTATACCTTTGAGATGTAAGTGAGAATTGATGTCCTCCATAATTCACCCTCTGGAGAAGTTTCTCAATCAGAATTCCCCAAGAAGTTAGAGTTTATTCTTCAAGAGGTTAGAGGAATGTTAGAGGTTCCGTGAGAAACAGTAATGAACGGCGGTGAATGTAACCCTCCATGGAGTCTCTGAAACTGGCAGTTTGAATCCAGTTTCTTGTATTATCAATAAACTTCTTACATTATGTAATAATGTACAGTTCTATTTTTTGTTTAGCTAGCTATCAAAAATATGTGGGTTTTTTTCGTAAATTTTAAGTTTATAAATAACAAAAAGGGATATTAATAAATATAGTTTAGGCAGGGCACGATTATGCCTTTATGGGGCTCTGGGCCAGGCACATATTTGGGGCCCTTGTCCACACGAAAATTTTGAAATCAAGTAGTGGCCCTCAGTAGAGAGCTGAGCCCATTTGGGGGTTACATTGCAGAATTGGTCCCATCGTAAGTTGGATAGGTAAATCTAGTGTTACCTATTGTAAGGGATTCCTCCAAATAAGGGATGATTACTCTGATCCGTAGTATATGTATATATCAACACATGTACCTCCGAAGTAGGGACACCTTCATTTAAGGGACAAAATATCTTGTCCCGTGGGTGTTCTTTATTATGAGGTAACACTATAATGACAAATGTACAATCCTACTGCCCTGCAATTTTTTTATTGTTTAGGAAAAGATTTGGTAAAAGTAAAAAATTTATATATATAAATGAAGTAACATTTTGGCTTTTCTGGGGCCCCTAAATTTTCGAAGCCCAAAGCCAGTGCTTTGGATGCCTTTGCAGTGATCAGGCCCTGAGTACAGGATAGTTTTTACATGGAGGAACACCCTTGGACATTCATGTGATTTCAAGGATAACTTAAGAGTAAAAAGATAGAGAGCTTCTATAGAGAGCAGCTGTTTTTAATCTCCCTCTTCCTTTTTTTTGTCAGTTATATTTCAATCATTTCTCCAAATGCTACTTGAACTTTAATTACCACACTGAAATTATTGATTTGTAAAACAGAGCTTTATGAACATTTGTTATAAAAGTTTGTAAATTATATAACTGAAAAGGAATGTATTTAAATTTTCACATCACCTATTTGTTAACAATCCCATTTCATTCATATATTCATCAAATATGTTTAAGAAGTGATATATTTTTATCTGATGTGATATACACAAAACGCTTAGATAGTACCTTTCGAAAGAACTTTTCTTTTTACGAATAAACCTTTTCCTTTAATTTTTTTTATTTAATATTCACGCGTTCATTCTTTGCAGTTGCTATTTCTTGAAGCAAGATATTTTAATATCTTAAACTGTAATAAATGTTGGGCAACACTGTTTTTAGAGATAGGAGACAGCAGTACTTGCCATGAATCAAAACACCGTATCCACCAAAACCACAGATTTCGAATTTCAACGAATCCCGCTATCTAAAATCCTGCATTTGAATAACAATTTAAGCCAATCTCAAAGCCTTCAATGTCAGGAAAATTGCTGGCATTCCCTCTTATCCATTCAGCATCCCCAACTTTAAACCTACTTGGCATAAACTGTGAGGAAATGATCTATTCTTTGGAACGGTATTTTTTTTTAAAAATCAAATATACGGAAAAGAAAAACAGCCGTACCCACTTTCCCCATGAAATACAGATTTGCTTTAGATTTGGCAAGTCCAGCATCAATGGCAAAGAAGACCAAATAGAGGCTTTTTCCCCCTTTGCACTTCTCTAGCCCCTTATTTTTCAAAAGAAACTGAAAGCTGAACTTTTTATTTTTTTTTAAAAAAAAGAAGAGCTGTTAATCCAAAAAAGAATTTGAAAAGAGAAGTTGCCGTGAGTTTTTGATCCTAAAATTGCCGCTTATCCGGTGGGATATCCCCAGCTCGTAAGCATTCTTTACCTCAGAGCGAATCCTTCTCAAGAAGTTCTAAACAAATCTCTTCTTGCAGCTCTGACTCAGGCAGTTCCCTCTCTCTCTTAATAAAAAATGACAGTATAAACTGCCGAACTGTAAGAAAAGAATTGAACAGCAAAGATTTAGAGAAGCTAGTCTTGCCACTTTGGTTCAGTATCTCTGGATTTGAAATACTATGATCTTTATCCTTTTGAAAACCACATTTATATTACAACGTAAGTACACGGTGTTCCGATAACACCGTCTAAAAAGTATATAGCCGTGATGCTTGTGCAGAATGGACCATAATGGCCCTTTACATGGGGGGTCGGAAATGAATATCCACGGAGTTATGCATACTTTTATTTCGCAGAGGCGGGATCTATAATGACCAATGGCGCTTACAAACCAAGAAGTTGTCTCCCCCGAAAATTTCAACTCCAGCGCGGGGTTGCTACATTGCATCCTCAAACAGCTTTCCGGGCGTGTTGGCATTTTTTGTGGTTGCTGAGATTGGCGACTTGATTTTATAATTAGCGCAATTTCATAAATAAAGATTTTAGAGCTCCTACGTAGGGCTGGCAACTTTCCTCAGTGGTGCACTACGAACATAGGAGGCCTCAAGATCCGTGGGAGCCCTCTTGGTTCTAAACAAGAAGTTTAGTTTGAAAAATAAATATCTCGAGACTCGCAACACCGATTAAAGAAGTTTACCTAAGGAGTGTTTCAATTTTTGCTACGAAGGGCAGGGCAGGCGATAGGGGAGAGAATGGTGAACTGTACAGGTGCCTTGTGCGGCCAAGGGGGCCCTGGTATTAAGAGGAACAAAATTTATGAACAAAATAGCATTAATAATGTATGGGGCCCTTGGTGGGGAGGGAATTCGTCATTTCTGGGCTCTAGGAAATAATTGTTAAATAAAATTTTGAATTTCGAATGTTTATGACGAAAACGGCGAATTAAAAAAAATTCTTTACCATGTCGACTGAGCAATAAAGAGGCAATTTATCATAATCTGTTATGTTATATATTTTTATAAGCTTAAGCGGGCACATACCCCTTAAGTGTTACGAAATGCCTTCTGATAGGCTGAAGTTCAACATTCTATAACTTTTAAAATAACACATATCCAAAAATAAAAATTTGCACATAGGATTATTGTATTATGAGCTTACTAAAATCATTAACAAAATGTATTTACATATTGCTATTTTTTTATAATAAATCAAAATATTATACTAGATTTTGCTCGTTAAAATTTTTAATACCATTTTGCGCGCATAATATAATTGGTTGTTATTATCTAATTACCAAAAGTAATGTGCTAAATGATAAATAATGAGTATAGCATTCAACTAACGAAAAATCTTAAGAAAATAATGATACTTAATATTTTTTAAAACAATAAAAAATAAAACTTTTAAAATTTGCCATTTTTTCAATATTAAAATGCATCTAGATAAAAATATTATTACTTAATCTCTTATCTTTTTCGTCATTTTATTAATTATGCATGGCTACAAGAGTGTGCTAATTTTTATTATACTAGTGTAAAAAGTTTTTTAAATATCTTGCGCGCAAGGATAAAATTTACTGTTTTGAGAAAAACGCGTTTAAAGAAAAATATTTGTCAACGTTGGAGTTATTATCTATTTGCATCAACCTACCTTCATAAATTTGTTTAGAATACAACAGACGAGTATGTAGAACCTTCCTTGGATGTTATAGTTTTAAGTTTTTTGCAACTTCTCTTAGCTTTCCACCTATTGAAAAGTTTCCGCAGCAGTCTTGGAACGGTGATCAAAATGCGATATTTGCTTTTTATCCATTATTTTTTTAATATATATAAAATGTTTAATTTCTTGCAATTTTTACCATGTATTATTACAAGAGCATGACAAATTTCATTACAGCAGCACAAATGAAGTTGTAAATATCTTGGACACAAGGATGAAATATACAGTCTTGAGAGAAACACGTAGGGAGCACATATTCCTGGCCTCAAAAATGTCCCAAAATAGCCCAGATTTCAACAATTTATATTAAAATAACACAAACTCAAGTATGAAAAATTGCATGCAACATCATTATACAGTTTCCCTTCATAAAATGCAAAATAGGAACGGAGTTGGTCTATATCTTTATCAATGAGCCGGCCTTTCCCTCCAAGACACTTGCCATCTTCTAATTTCTTTCCAGACATATGTTGTTTCATTTTCCTTAGCCTTTCTCCCATGCGCTTCTGCATGTGACTTTTTGAAACTTTATGGTGTATGCGCCCCCTTAAGCATCATTTGATGATGACTTACAGACGTGGCTCCCGGTGACATTATATATATATATATGTATATATATATATATATAAATGTAGCTGGTCATTCCTTCCCCCCAAAAAAAAAGTGTAATTCCTTCATTGAAAAATTTCTTAGCTACTGTCTTGCTCCTGGCAATTTTAATATAAGCAATTTTGCAAGAACAGATAGACATAATATAATTTTTACGTCGTCGATTTTAACGTCAAATGCTAAACGTACGTCATTTGTACGTACTGACTTATATGAAGCGCGGTGTTGATTTTCACCAAAGGTTCTCTTACATAAACTGATTCACATTGACTATGAAGTGCTAGATTGTAAGTTGAAGAAAACATAAGTAAAACGGTAGAACCTATTACTAAGGTAACAAAGGGTTTGTCTCTGGGCGAATGCAGAAGTGGTAAATAATGTTGACCAAAGTATGATAACAGAAGGTATCCGCGACGCTTCGAGAACTACTGATTTCTTTTTTTGCTTGAAAAAAGAGAGAGGTATGCAAGAGTGATGTCCTGCTCATAAAAAAGTGCTGATTCTGCAAAAAAAGAATTACTCGGAAATTCTTTGGGGGAGGCGGTTGCCCCTCCCCCCCGTTCCATGTGACGGGAGTTTGTCAGGGTTAAACTGATGACGAAATTCATACAACTTGTATAGATATTTAAATTCGTCAATTTGAAGTACATTTGTTTGGATTTTTATGGCGCAAGAGCATCTGGGCTATACTGCGCCAACAACTCGTAATAAATGAGAAAAGGTATCTACTGATTCCTATGATCCATCAACGAAAAGTAAAAGCTAAAACCGTGCGTCTTGCATGAATTACTTTATTCAGAAATTTCAAAATAATAAAAAATATTCCTTTAAATTATGAAACTGTATAATAAAGATGATGATGATAAAAGTCATAATAATATAATGGTAATGATAATAGGTGTAATTATAATATGTTATGATAATATGATGTTAATAATGGATATGTATCATATCAGCGAAATGATTGCTCAAAATGACCACCATTATTCTTAAGGATATAGGATGCACGCTTCTCGCTTTTTCGCTGTATCCGACGTAACATGTCGCAATCAATCGTAGCTATTGCCATGTGAAATGTCGCAATCAGGTTTTCGGAACCTGTTGGAGGAGTACGATAAATTTTTTCTTTCAAGTAACCCCAAAGAAAAAATTTCAAAGGAGTCAAATCGTGAGATCTTGGTGGCCATGCTATAGGTCCACCCCTTCCAATCCATTTTTGAGAAATTGCATGCTCATATGTTGTCAAACGTTTGCATCATAATGGTCTAGGCACCCGTCGTGTTAAAACCACATTCGTTCCTGGCGCTCTTATGAAACACTATTACGCAATAACTGAGGGAGGACTTCTCTCAAAAATATTAGGTAGTTTTCGCCATTTAAACGGTCATGAAGGATGTATGGCCCTACGAGAGTGACGCCCAGAATTCCAGCCAGATGTTCATACTAAATCGTCTGTGTGTTCTACTTACGTGTATAGCATGAGGGTTATTCAACAACCATATGTTGCTATTGTGGATATTAAATATACCTGATTCGCTGAAACATGATTCGTCAGACCATAATACTCTGCTAATGAAATCAGGATGACGTTGCAACAAATCTTCACAGGATATTACCAGCTGCTGTACATCAATGGGTAACAATGCCTGAACGCGCGGGCAATGAAACTGTCGAATCAAGTTTCCCTGCCAAAATGGAGTGGACCCTTACAATATGGATACCAAACTCTCGCGACAAGGATCGTACACTCCTTCCGGAATTTCGCTGTAGGGCATGAAGAATAGCATTTTCAACGTCGGGTTCTGTTTCCCGATGACGTCCTGTAAATTTGGGAAAGGTGATGCATGGCCAGGTCCTCTTATTCGAATATCTAAGCGTAAAGAGACCGACCTTATAACTTGGATGTTGGCGATCTGGATATCGTTCGCCATACAAACGATATGCAGCACTAGAATTCCCTCCACATTCTCCAAAAATACCATGTGCATCTCGCAGTGCTCATTATTTGAAAACGAAATGTTACTCGTATATTATCGATGGATAATAGTAAACAAAAAACTGTTTTGAACAGCGCAAACCTGTTAAATTCGAGCATCACTATTAATCTTTCTTTCTTTCATGCGCCAGAATTCTTTTCGGGGTGAGTTTAATGGCGGACGCTACAATTTAGAGCCTTTCCTCCGGGTCCACAAGTTAATCGCACAGTTAAAGAATATATTACAGACGTAGAAATAAAATACTAATTGATTGCAAGCACTCGTTGCCGCTAATTTTAAACTTTCACGATTTGCAAAACACTGCGCAAAAGCGAAACTATCGCAACACAATTAAATGCTAATGGATAACTGTCGCACTTTGTTACTACCAATTTATCTTGAACAATTTACAAAAGCTACGCAAATTGTTTGTTTGTTTGTTTTGTGGTTTTACGGCTCAAAGACTACAATGGTCATGCTGCGCCGGGACCTACTGTTTTCCGAGGAATCCGAACCTCTTATGGCCTAGGGAACCAAACCCCGGACTACAGTGAGCAGTGCGATCTTTTTATGAGATCTCTGAGTAAGCGTTCTTTGTACACTGTTGGGAGTCGAACCCGGATTAACGGCGTACTAGGCGAACGCGTTACCACACTGCGCCACCGCAAGGCCGAACGCCAAAATACAAAAGCTATCAAAAAAAAGGCATCCACAAGAGTTCATCACACAATTTAAAGGATATATTACTATATACACTGTCCAATACCTCCGTCTTTGCGACAACATTTGCTGTGTTCAATCTTTCTTTATTTTGTTATTTTTGGGGCCCCCGGATTTCTTCGACTTCAGGCGTAGGCTCTCTGTCTTTTCGATAATCCGCCATGCCCCGTCCCGATTATTTTTAGAAGTGTGTACTGTTTAAAATAAAAACTTTTATTTTACCCCACCCCTCCACCACTGACGGATTCAGAGGGGGTGCGAGGGGGAGACTGCCCCCTTGCATTTCCTTTCAGTTTGTTTGTGGTTTTACGGCTCAAGGACTATAATGGTCATGCTGCGCCGCGACCTACTGTTTTCCGAGGAATCCGAACGTCTTAAGACCTAGGGAACCAAACCCCGGACTACAGTGGGTAGTACGATCATTATGAGATCTCTGACTAAGCATTCTTTACACCGTTGGGGGTCGAACCTGGGTTAATGGCGCACTAGGCGAGCGCGTTACAACACTGCGCCACCGTAGGGCTCTTGCATTTCGTTTCGTTTATTTGTTTTACGTCTCGAAGCTACACAATGGGCTATCTGAGACGGGACCGCCGGTTTAACGTGACTTTCGAACCACGATGCACTTACAAAGACACAACCTAGTGTATTCGAACCCTCCGTCCAGTATACGTTAGCAAGAGTCCGTAGACGGATGCCTTACCAACTGCGCTACTGGGATACCCCCGCCTGAAGTTTAAAATTACTTTGTGCACTTTCATACAAATCGCCCTCACCTCTGGGATTCGTACCGGATCCGCCAATGCCCTCCACCTGCCAATCATAAACTTTTATGCTTCGAAGATTCTTTTCTTTTCGTTCATGTTTTACCATCCAAGAAATCAAAAGTCTGTGCTGCAGGTAAATAATAAATAGCTTGATAATAAAAGTTAGTATCGAAAAATTACCCTTGATCCAGTAGCGTACGCAGAAAATTCCTAAAAGAGGTTGGTTCGAATGAGAAGGTTTACCTCTACACAGTGGCCTAGCTAGTTATCTTGCCGTTCGGGGCGAGTGACTGTCACTGCCCCCCCCCAATTGAGTAACAAAACAAATAAATTTTGTTTTTTAAAGGCTAATTGCGGACCAACCGGCTCCTGGTCCGGTGCGCCCTCTTAGGCGATAGGACGCTCCCAAGACCAGATTATGGCAATGGCCCGCGCCCGGGCCCCCACGAAAAGAGGGGCCCCAAAGCATTTTAATTGATAATTGTGTTTAATGCGATAAAATAATAAATTAATGCAAAAAAAATTTTTCTTCCTTCTTCGGATTTACGATCCGAAACGAATCTAGAAAAATCATAGCTGGTATCTACAATTGCTGTAATTGTAGATACCAGCTACAATTGCTGTAATTGTAGCTGGTATCTACAATTACAGCAATTATAATTAAAACTGCAACTTTGAGAACAACTAAACTTAACTCTTGTTTTCGTTGTTGCTGGTCTTGCAATTTCACTGCTTAATTAAGCTATAATTTGGCTATATTTCATCATAAATGGCTTTAAAATTTTGGAGATTATATGTTTTTATTGTGTGTTACTTTTATTTTTATTGACATTTTTTCACAGCCAAATTTACCTTTTGTCTGTTGACATCTTGATAAAACCGTAACATTGTATTTTTTCAAGCTGTCACGAATGCTATAGACGTGAGCCGAAGTATTTCAAAAACATGAAATTAGTGCGCCAATACACACACTATTTGATACTTTTACAAAGCTTTCACAACTTCGGTTATGCAAGTGCACTTTGACATCCAACGTTGGCGTGAAAGTGGGATCAAAAAGCATATTCTTGCCTGCATTTTTAAATGGAAATAAGGGTGCGTACATTTTTCAGATTTATATCCAATCTTTATACGTGTGTCGGGGGGGGACCCCAATGCACGTTAGTCTGGGGTCCCTAATAGTCATAATCGGTCCCTGCTCGCGCCCTTCGATAATCCAAGCTATGCGCCCTTTGAGAGAACCCAGTCCGCCCCTGCACCTAGTGTTAATATTCTCCCAATTGCGGGAGATTATGGCCCACATGAATCCCTCTTCCGTACGCTTATGTCTTGATCGATTCTGAATAATGACGACTATAGGCGCCAGCATGGTGGCCGGGTCGCAGGACTTGTATTTCCATTTACCATGGAAAAAATTTAATAGGGAGAGTTCAAGTATTATGTAAGCACCTTTGTGGGGTGCTGTTGTGCTTATTTTCCTATGTTAGTTTATTTTCAATGCTAATGTTTTCTTACCTGGGGTGGGGGAGGGAATAAAATGGTCAAAAAAGTTAATATTTCGATTTGTAAATAGCTTGCCAAAAATTCGACATTCTCGCCAAAAATTGGCGACGGACAAATTTAGGAAACTAAATTCAAGAGGCGAGCCAAACTTTCAAATACAATTTTCATTGGCTCGAAATTGTTAACTCCCACTACTAGAAATGGACGGCGAATAAGAAACCTGATTTTTGATAATACAGCCCAGATGCAGTCTAGTGGACAAATACGTTCATTATAGGTGTAACTACCTTTTTTTTATCCAATCATGCTTTGTTATTTGTTTATAGCCATAACTCCGTGGTTATTTATTTCCGACCCCCCATGTAAAGGGTCGCTATGGTCCATTTTGTACAAAGATCATGGCTATATACTTTTTAGACGGTGATTTCGAAACATCCTGTATAAAAAAATATAAATTTGAAGCACCATATATTTTCCCTCCAAATGCCAAAACAATGAGCGTGCACTTTACTATTTCTAAAGAAAGAGCTCGATTGATTCAATGACTTAAAATTAAAGTCTTAAACGATGAAAATAGTAAAATAAAATAGGGACGTCCACAGTAATTGACTTCCCAATATTTTCCATGGACATATATTGCACAAACATTGCAAATATTTGAAGCCGTGTACATGAGCGCCCACATGTGTAATTCTAAGTAAAATGAGGGGTTCTGGGAAAAATGTTTACCTTCTTCTTAAGGTTATAAAACAGTTTAGTGAATGTACAAGTTACTAAAAAGCAAAAAAAAAAAAAGGATACTGCTTGATAATTAGTAATGACATAAAAAAAATGCCTTATTTTAATATGTACTTGTAAAACTTTTGAAAGTAAATGCATAAGAGGATTGGGAAAATCAAATTTTTGAATGGCTAGGTGGGCTTGAACCCCCCGCTCGCATATGGGCGTCCATGGCCATGTATTGTATTTGTCATTTATTTACTATAGCCTTGATAGTCTTAAACTAAATTCAGTTGGGCATTGATGTCAAAATCGTAGTAGTTTCACATTAATAATTTTGTGGAATAAATAGGATGATATATGTTTTCACTTTCATATACTGTAGGAAAATTGAAGTAAATTTGATTTATTAAGGCGTCATGACACATAGGATGCGGATTCATGCTGTTTAAATAAATATTTGTGAATCCACTGGCATTTACAATCCATGCGTGACGTGGCCTGTTTTTCCAGGTTTTCATAACAGTACATATTAAATTTTCCCTTGGTTGAGTTACGCCCATGCTTAGAAGGCCTCCAGTTTAACTTGATATTTAACTTGACACACTCAGCAAACCTATTCCATCACTGAAATCGGATGTAATATGTAAATGTTTCTCTACAAATGCATTCAGCTCACTGTACAATGCATCCGCAATTAGCCTCAAGTTTTGCGTTTGGAAGAATGTCTTGCTTTATGTCACCGTGACGGCTGCCCACAGGACACACTTCATTTTCGAGTGGTCACCCAACCGAAAACGGGCAGCACTCTAATTTTCTTTATTTCAGGATTAGACGGAACTTGGTCTTTCCAACATGACAGAATTACAAACAAATATCTCCAAATGATCTGTTTAAATAATTAATGTGAAGATATAAGAAAAATTTTATCCCATTAAAATAATATTTATTAAAAGCTTTAAATGTTTCAGTTAATTCAATAATACGCCAAAAGATAAATTACAATACAACATTCGAAGAATTTATTTTTTTTTTTGACCGGAGCCTTCGTGGTACATGAGCACACGTCGATGGCAAATTGAAGACTGATTTGATTTTAGAATTCGGAAAACAATTATACACACTGTTGCCAAATATAGAAAGTAAAACTATAATTATACAAAATATATGTTGCCAGATGCGGAAAGTGGAATTATGTACCTTTGGAAAACATCACGTAAGACGAAACAATTTAGCATGTTGGTAATTTTAGAAACTGTGATTATTAAGTTTGCATTTCTTACCATTCTAAGCAGCAACAATAAGGGAAGCCTTCAAAGTGAACAAGTATCATTTCTATCGTAAATTTAAGAGGAATAGAAGATATTTACAACATCAAAGTTAAATAAACTCAGAACCACTATTTCTTTAAATTTGTAGTCACCAATGCAGACCTGTAGCCAGAATGAAGGGGCTTTCACCTCATTTGCTGTTGATCCGGGTTTGACTCTCAAAAGTGCCAGAAGAAAATCTTGCCGACTAACTACTCACTGTTACCCGAAATTGGTTTCGGATCCCTTAGAAAACTGCAGGCCCTTTGCTCTACTGTGTGCATTCGTCTGGTGTGTCATTAACTCAGATTCAGCTCTTAGTGGTAACATGCGAGTAATGGAACGCAATCTAATGGTAATGGAATGCCTACCACTTTTCTACCCACTGCAGTCTGGGGTTTTGGTTACATTGGCAGCAGAGATTGGAATTCCTCGGAAAACTCTAATTTCTGGCACAGTATGAACTTTGTCGTCCTCACGCGGTAAAAACATGGATAAGTAATTGACTGTATTCTATACCTAATTCGTATATTATATATACACGCAATTTCCATTGATATATGTCAGATGATACACTGGGGCAGGCCTGTAGCCAAACCGGGGCCAGCAGAAACGTGGTCGCAGTTGCTCCATGCTTGTGCTCCAGTTGCAACATCGAGCTATATATATATATATACATTTCAACCAGCCAGGGCCTTCTACAGGAAGCTTCGAGAGACCCCAGCGAACAAAGACAAGTACGAAGCCCCAAAGCCAGCAGAAATAGAGACCTTCTGGAAGACACTATGGTCCAATGAAGTACAGCACAAAAGCGCCCCCTGGATTCAGCAAGAAATGGAGGCTACGAGAGGAATAGAGGAGATGGAGTACACGGGCATCACGATAGAGGAACTCCAGCAGGTAATCCAACGTACGCACAACTGGAAAGCACCCGGTATTGACGGCATACACAACTTCTGGTACAAGAAATTTACCAGCGCCCATGGCCCATTAGCCAAGGAACTTACGGCGATAATTGAAGACCCCAGCAAAATGCCTGAATTCCTCTGCAAGGGAATAACTTACCTCCTACCGAAGGACCAGGATACCAGTAACCCAGCGAAATACCGACCCATTACGTGCCTTAACACCCTGTACAAGATACTCACGGGGTGCATCTCTGAAAAAATAAGCCGGCACAGCGAAAGCAACAACTTAATGACGGAAGAACAAAAGGGATGCCAGAAAGGGACTCTGGGATGTAAAGAGCAGCTTACCATCGACTCAGTTATCCTGGAACAAGCAAGAAAACAAAAGCGAAAACTCAACACCGCATACATAGACTACAAGAAGGCTTTCGACTCTGTTCCGCACTCGTGGCTCCTTGAAATACTCAGCATATACAAAGTGCATCCCTCAATCATCCGATTCCTACAGAGCAGCATGAAACAATGGAGAACCCGGTTACAGCTAAACACGCCAGACAGTAAAATAGAAACGGCCGAGATCCCCATCCGCCGCGGAATCTTTCAAGGAGACGCACTAAGCCCCCAGTGGTTCTGCTTGGCGTTAAACCCCTTGTCAAGGATGCTGAACACAAGTAAATACGGATACATGCTGAAGAAAGACAAGAGAAACCTACATAAAGTCTCCCACCTCATGTACGTAGATGACATCAAGCTATACGCGCCAACAATCACCCAACTCCGACAACTCATCAGTATAACAGAGACATTCTCCAAGGACATAGGAATGGAATTCGGCCTCGATAAGTGCAAAATACAGAAGAATAGCAAAGAAGATTTACCAGGCATCGAACTCGAAGACGGGAGACTACTGAAGACCTTGGACGAGGGCGAAACCTACAAATACCTAGGGATAATGCAAAAACGGCAGCAGGAGCACAAGAAAGTCAAAGTCCAGCTCACGCAAGCATTCCAAGAAAGACTTAGAAGCATTGTGAAGACGAAACTGAGCGGGAAGAACACCACGCAAGCAATTAACGCATATGCGGTACCAGTGCTCACCTACTCCTTCGGGATCATCAAATGGTCCAACACTGAACTAGAACAACTCCAGCGGAAAATGAGAACCATCCAGAGAAGAGCCGGACAACTACACCCTGCAACGGCAATTGAACGGCAAACACTACCCCGGGAAGAAGGAGGACGCGGACAAGCGGACCTCAAAGACTTACATGACAAGCAGATCCAGAGCATGAGGCAATACTTCCAGTTGAAGAGTCCCCGATCGCCACTCATCCAAGCCATAATACAAGCAGATGCAAATTACACGCCACTAAACCTGTGTAGTACCGAAGAGCGTGTCCTGGAAACAGCCAACGAACAGAAACTGAGAACTTGGGCCGGAAAACCATTACATGGCAGGCACTACAATGACCTACAGCAACCACACGTTGACAAAAAGACATAGAAAGCGACAAATGCAGACACTGTCATGCGGCATCGGAGACAATCCAACACGTGATGGCAGGATGCAAGATCCTTGCGCAGTCAGACTACAAACATAGACACGATCAAGTAGCGAAAATAGTCCACCAGAAATTGGCAGCGAATGCTGGCTTTCTGACAGAAAAATGCCCGTACTACAAATATGAGCCAGAGACCGTGCATGAGAACGAAACACACAAGCTTTACTGGGATAGAGCAATCATAACAGACAAGACAGTCCCACATAACCGTCCTGACATAACCCTCGTCGATAAATCGAATAAGACCACGTACTTAATCGACATAGCAGTACCCAACACCAATAACATACAGACAACCTACACAACGAAAATCACCAAGTACCAAGATCTCAGACATGAAGTACGAGATATATGGGGTATGGAAAAGATCCTCATCATCCCGTTAGTCATCTCAGCAACAGGGATAGTACCAAAAACGCTTGCGACGAATTTGGAGATACTCAACATTGACCCAAACACCTACATTGAAATACAAAAAGCCACAATCCTAAACACGTGTCACATTGTCAGGAAGTTTCTAGACATGGCACATTAAGAAGTGATGTAAAAAGAGGCTTGGGAACATGGCGCTCTGCCCGTCCCAAAGCCTGTTTCCGCCAAGAATGGGCGAGGAAAACTTTTATATATATATATATATATTGCGATTTCTTTTACTAGAGATGGGTGGCCAGGTGGTGATTAACAATTAGAAATTACCCACTGTCTGAAGTCACACTATACCACTGCTATATATATCAAAGTCATATTTTTCTAGAAAAAGTGAAGAATGTTAACATGAAAAGAAGACGAAAAGTCTTATTCTCGGAATAGGAGTAGTTTAATTCGGGATTTAAATTAAAAAATTAGAAGTTCAATTTATAGAAATGTTATTATAAATACAATATATTACAGTGTGGTATATTAGAGTCAGAACTCAATATATAGTTACCCTTTCTTAAGGACAAACCGCGTATATAATTACTTTTTTAAAAATCCCTTTGTTAAAAACTTTTATATATATATGTAGTACTGCGATTTACCTAGTATAGTATTGACGTATTGATTGCGGCAGCCACGAAAATTGCTAATGGAGATTGTAGAATAACAGTAGTTGCCTTCATTAAGTTCGAAAATAAAGAAACGTAGTTGCGTGTATTGTAATGGCATTTCTGAAAAGCAAAGGCAGGCAACAATCCACGCTCAATAAGCAAAAGTGGTGCGGGGGGGTGGGAGAGCTCTGTGTATATTCATATGTAATTTATAAGTGAAGCCTCCGAAGTGCCCGTCGCACCTCAAATCGAGACCCACGTAGTATGAGAGATCCATATGAGTAATGAACAAAACCGAAAGAATTTTTCTGTAACACCCAATTACTGATTTTTTATGAATTTTTAAATTTTTTTATAATTACACTAAAACGCAGCTTTGCGCTTAACTGCAAAGCCGTAAGCTGAAGTCTTCTGTCAGGGGTAATTTTCATTTGGATTGTTTGGCAATTTTTAAGCTTTTAGAATTTTTAATTCGATTGAGGATTTTCTTCGTAGAATATTTTACCCTCGATGTGATCAACTATTTGGTTTGGTAGTTGAAATATTAAATCAAAATATAAATTTCCGTGATTTATTATCTGCGATTCT
>QLNU02003225.1:122327514-122352684 GCA_006491805.2 Dysdera silvatica | reverse complement strand
AAACTTAAATTTCTTTTTATTTTGTTTATATATATATGAAGAATCAGTAAATTTAGGCAGATCATAGCTGGTCTGAATTAGAAGAATTGGACCTGCAATGTACAAATATTCATTGGCGTTATGAGCCAATAATCATGGGTTAAAGAGTGTTTTAAGAATCCAACATTCCCCATTCAATACAGATATTATACAGGAAGACCTGTTTGTTTATAACCATCCATGTGGCAGCGATTAAAACAAATTTTTTGTTTGAAAGAGAAGAAATAGAAAGAAATAGAAAGTCGTCGATACATCTCACATCAAAGTAACACTGTTGAATAACTTACAAGTAGTAATTCAACAAACTCAGTTCAAGTAATACCACAAATGTAAAAAAAATATAGATGAATTTATTCAGTGTCAGAAATTTTTTATTTTTAAGCATTTTTAGCAGAGTTTTTGCAAGCATATTTTATTAATAATAAAATAGGAAGTGGTTAAATTACCTTGTAATAGCAGTAATGTAGAAATTAAATTCAAACTCGTAACTAAAAAGATAGCACATAATCAGTTGAAGGCAGTTTTGAGCAGAACGATGACAAAAACAATGTTGTTCTTGTCCTCGTTCGTCTAGTAGGTCAAGACACTGCAGGCTAAACGGAGGGACCCTGGTTCGAATCCAGAATAAGGGCAGCCCTTCTCTTTCTCCTAAACAAAAACAGCTCTAGTTTGAGCTTATTTCTACGTGGGTGTCGAAAATTATTAAGTAAAAATAACAAAGTATATCGTTTATAATCTTAACTTTTACTTTTAAATCTATTCTACCTTGTGTTACCTCAAGTTACCTTGCATCATATTATATTTAAATTAATTGTTGTGCAAGATATGAAATGCTATTTCGATATGAATAGTATGTTTACTTACTCACAAAATTTCAGTGTTTCGTTATTGATAAGTAATTCCATCTCTTTTATAGTATTTGTATAATACCTATATAACACACTTTTTGATTCCATTCATGAGCAGCTCCATCTTATCGTGAAGATTATTTGAAGGTGATTGTAAAGATGATAGGCTCACCTTATTTGGTGCGGGGAGACCCTTGCTGTAATTTCACCATAAAAAGAAAACCAACCAAAGATGATAGGACGGTGAAAGTAATTAGAGTGCAATTGATGAAGATAATTACTGGTATGTGTTTGAAGAGAATAAATTACTATTTTTAAATGCGAAAAGCCTCGCTGTGATTGGTTTAATTGGCAGAAAACCCAACTATGGGAATTCAAATGATTCATAACATGTAACGACTTTTCTTCTGAATCCGTAGTACGGGGGTTGACTCATTAAGCGTTGAAAATTTAACTCTCTTGTAAATTAATGGATCCTGGCGCAATTTGACCTTTGCTGTTCTTACGTCATTAAGTCCAAACGAACATTAAAATCTAAAGTACCTCGAATTTATTAAACTTTTACCATAGTACTATTTTAAAAATTAATATCCATATGTTATCTCACATAACCAACACGTGGTTCGTTTGTTTTTTCATTGTTTTTCTACAATCTACTCCCAAACTTGTGATAACCCATCCAAATTTGTCACAAATTTGAAGACATATAATTAAATGCTTTCTTAAACTTTGACCTACGTGTAAATTTTTTCTCTCTCTCCCTCTTCCTTCCTTTTTTGCCGGCCTAATTATCTCCGGACACCCCGAACCAGAAGATAATAGAGCATTTACTTTTTTTACATCAAACAGGTCTATCACCTTCGTTTTGTAAACGAAATGAAAATTAAGTCCCATAAACCCGCATGAAAATTGGATTTTTCTATTCTTCCAACACATAGAGCTGAAATCCATCCTACACTGAAGAAAATAATTAATCACCAGTAATTATTTCAGTATTCGATTATTTTTCCCCATTCGTAGGTAATTGGGATTGTTTAATTAGTTCCTGTTCCTAATTTGATTAGCGTTTCAGTCGTCTTCTTAAAATTCCTCGAAAAAGAAAAAGCAGCATCCACATGTAAAACGCATCTCTAATTTCTTCTTTTTATAAAAGAACGTTGCTTCGCCGATTTCAATCCAAATGGGCATCTTTCAATTTCTGGCCACCTCCGCTCGTTATATCTCGCCGTGGCTGGGAATCATTAATTCGTAGTGAAGGGTAACGGTATGTAAGTTATCATTTCTCATAGTTTAGCTTCAACCGAACCCGTAGCTCCAGAGATATGTATTTTAATTATTGTAAAGGCTAAAGTTTCTGGAAGAAAGCAATCATTTCGAGCAAATGTCGGATTTAATGTAAGACATAAACCGTAGAAAATTTTGCATTGCAAACGAGTTCTGGAATCTATCTGCATATTTGGTTATAATTCCTGTTAGCGGAGTCTCCATCGTTTCTCGATAAATATTTATTTAATTAATAATACTATAAGACATGATCCCCAAACACGAGCTCAAAGAAAATAGAGTTATTAACAAGCGAATTTAAAATGTCATGAACTAATGAATGTTTGAAAGCAAATACTTACTGATATTATAACACCATGCTATCAATATCATGATTATGATACATGACATAAAAATA
Organism: Dysdera silvatica; assembly: GCA_006491805.2. Taxonomy (NCBI): domain Eukaryota; kingdom Metazoa; phylum Arthropoda; class Arachnida; order Araneae; family Dysderidae; genus Dysdera; species Dysdera silvatica. The sequence goes on along the minus strand of QLNU02003225.1, from coordinate 122,350,116 downwards.
ATATAATTGTTGTGTATGTCAAGCCAAAATGTCAATAGTATTGGGGCTGGGTTATGAAATGCTTAACCAAATAATTTTAAAAATCTTTACTCCTTAAAATAATTTAAGATTTATCTGAGAGCATATCTACGTGACATTTATCTTTGATTTTTAAGGACTTCATTTTACAGGATTTTTATGTTTTTGCATAGTGGATTGCTGATAAGGGTTTTGAATATTGGGAGATACTTTGATTGTTTTAACCATTATAACCTTGCTCCATAAAAAATACAATCAACCAACCATTATGACAGGATTTGATTTATGTGGGGTGGGAGTTGTGCTCGTGATCCGTTGACAAAAAATATCTGTTTTTTTTAATCGATAGAGTTATATTGATGTATTCTTTTTCTTTGCGTGATTTAGTTATACTAATATTTTCTTTTTCGTATTATTGTTATTGCCATTATTCTAAATCTATTTGTTATCAGCTTTTGAAGACATCGTTTAATGCAGAATACGAATCCTGGGCTCCTTGGACTTGTCAGATAGTATATTTATACCGTCTTTTCCCAAAGGACCCCTGGGCCACGACAATAATATAGTATAGTTTCACACTATGTCCTTAATTTAGGTACAAGATATGTATCCGCTTATGGTGTAGAAAGAAAGAAATGGAATGAAATGGATGAAAGGAAGGTAGTTACGAGGAATTAAAAAAAATGGTAATGTATGATATAAAACGTTGAAATAAAAAATATAATAATTCATGAAGAATTTTCATTCAATCCGTATTATAACATTAGCCGAGTTAGCCTAACTGTTGCCAGACTTGCATTAAAGAAGATAATTAACATGATATAAAATAAATATGTGTTAGTATTAATGTCTATAAGCATAATTTATTTAATTCTAAACATAATTTATTTAATCGTATTTGTTGTTTGGAGCTCAAGAGCATTTAAACCCATTTTGTGCCAGGGCCTAGAGCTTCCCAAGGAATCCAAATATCTGTCGCCCAATGAATTAAATATCGAATTGTAGATAAGGAAAAAATAGAATTATCTGTCACCATTTGGATTCACACTCCAATTTTCTTTATTGTAGGAAAGCACATTACAACTGCACCACTGTGAAACCAATTTGCACAAATATTCACTCTAGACATTTATAATGACATTACAAGCCATGCCATTTTCAAAGCGATGAAGTCTATTCTGCTTTTCTTTCTCTCTCTCTCTCTCTCTCTCCAAGAACTTTCTGTTTTTCTTTTTCTTTTCTTTTTTTTCTTTTCTTTTATTTTCTTTTTTTTTTTTTTTGAATTGGAAACGTGCGAGGGCAAATGCTGCTTCTATTTATTTCACCCTCGCGCAAGATTTCTTTCCATGTCTAGCCCGTCTCTAAATAGAATCAAGATTTACAGTAGCGTTGGCTCGTGTTTTTACGTCGCGAGAATTGAAAACATCATGCCGCGCCGGGATAAACAGTTTTCCGGGGAGTCCAAACCTCCTCTGATGAAGACCCCAAATACCGGACACCTGTGGGAATAAAAATAGCATGGATATTACAAACCCATCGATACTAATCAAATCTAGGTTAATGATGTGATAGTTGAATCCGTTAATACCACTCCACCCCATAGAGCAATTGCCATATATTTTTCTGAGGAAGCTGAATCCCTTAAACCCTAGAGAACCAAACCCCCACCCCCCTCACTTCTTTTAGATGGTTTTTCTTTTAGATGGTTTCAAAAAATATTGAACCCGCTATTGCTGTTGGTTTTTCTGTCTGCCTGTCTATACGCAATAAAAAGGACAAGGTAAAGGTCTTCCGTAAATGCAATAATGATGGCTATTGTTAACGTTGAAAACCTACCGAGTTACTTGAGAATTAGAGAGTGACGAATTAGAGAGTGGAGGATTAGAGAGTTGCGGATTAGAGAATTGCGAATTAGTGTTAATTGAAACTCGCTAAATTTAAATATCGACCTTAGGCAATTTTCTTTCACTTAATTTTTTTGCATCGTGTGAAATTTAAACCAGCTTAACAGCACATTTGGTCAATGACTTACCACCGCAGGACCTTTACTATGGCGTGACGGGGCTCTGAGTGTACACTACTACATATAGGTGTATGTAAGCTAAATTTGGTTCAGTTTTCTCATATAAATTTTTTGCCATCGGGATCTAAACATCTCATGTTTAATTATGGCCACCCTGTATATTCATTTTATTATCATAACATCGTTAATGCTTTAACCAGCATATCTGGTCATTCTAATCACATTTATAGGCAAGATATTTGATCAAGCACACCCTTTCCGTGCTGTCCTACTCCTCGACCATCTTAAAAGTAGGAGTTAAATATACCCAGAACATAAAACTAACAACTAAAATACACCCGAGATCGATATAACATGCTGGTCTAAGACCTTAAAATTACATCAGTGAACTGTTGCCAAGCCAGGCCTGTGAAAATTGTTTGTCACTAAATATAGAGAAACTAACCATCCGTTAGTGAATCGACTTAAGCTAAAAGAAGAGACTCTGGACAGTGCTGCCACTGGACGAAGAAAAATAACGTGGTTTAGGGAGGATTAACCCCTTGAGGATTACAGGGTGAAAAAGACCTTTAGGGAACGTCAGTAGCAGCTGTTACAAGCTAATGGGTACCTTCAAATAGCGGATTTGATCCTCCAATCGTTTCTTAATTGCAGCTCACAGGGCTCCAAAAATCAAATTCCCGTAACGAGAATTAATTGCCATGGAGGGGAAAAAATATTCCTTTTTCTTTTCCTTAGTCAGCTTTGTTATCAATTAGTTATAAATAAAAAATAAATAGTTACAATAATTATATATATATACAGTGAAACCTGGTAAAGTGGCCATCTTGGTAAATTGACCATCTGAATAAAGTTCCCTCATTTTATAAGGGAGAAATGATAGGCCCTTATTCATGCACGTTTGAAAGCCTATCGTGTAGACTGCCCATTTCTCTATGGCGACCATTGCAGTCCAGTTCCAAAGGTGGTCACTTTAGGCGGGTTCTACTATATATATAGCTGTTAATACAATTATATCATATTGTTTTTAATTTATGGCGCAAAAATCGGCAGTTTTCCGAAGTATCCGAAACTATTAAAACTTAAGGATCATACCCTAGATCTGTAGTGGAAAGTCACTCCATAAGCTAGGTTTTTTGTTCCTTTTTGTTTGTTTCTTGCATTGTTGGGAATCGAACACGCGTTATCGACAATCAAGATGAACGTACTACCGGTGCACAACCGCAAGACCCTTAATTATATTGTAAATTGCAATAGCAAAATTCTTTTATAAGTTATTCTTCAGGTATGGATGTCATGGAATTGATAGTTATAGTTGCTGTTATATCCACTTGAAGAGAAAACGGTATAGGTTAAAACACCTAGTTTTCTTGAAAAGCAGTAACAAAATCTAGATTGCGCATGCGCTGAAACCTCTTGGTTGGTTTTATTTCTGCACGCTGTCCCGGCGTAAATAGGAAGATTCTCATTGGACCAATATTAATTCAAGAATACGAACATTCAGGTATGTCCTCAATAGCATGATGGTTATAATAGCCGGATAGCAAAAAAAGATCAGTAGAGTAATAGTATAGGCTAAATAAATAGTATAAATAATTTAGATTAAAATTCGCAGGTAGTCATGGTTACAGATAGTCAGCCATAACTGTAACTATCTCTGAATTTTTTCATGTAAAAAAGAGTAGTGGTTCAAGTTATAGTTAAATTATGGTTGTTTCCTTTCCTTTTCTCTTTGCGACGTAAACACGGGAAGCGTTTTTAATTTGAGCCAAAAATGATTAACAAAAAAATCAACTTACACTTTCGACAAAACATTATTATGACTATTATAAAATTATCAGAATTAATCCTAAATTTTCTCATGTTATATGTCTCATTTATTTGTAATATTCCTTGAATTCCTTCATCAACACTTCATGAACGTCGTTATAGTATTCAAGCTGTTTACGCAACTCCTTTTATGATAAGTTCGTTTGTTGGTTTTGGGACCAAAGACTACAGTGGTCATGCTGCGCCGGGACCTACAGTTTTCCGAGGAATCCGAACCTCTTAAGGCCTGGGGAACCAAACCCCGGACTACAGTGAGCAGTGCGATCTTTTATGAGATCTCTGAGTAAGCGTTCTTTTTGCACTGCTGGGAGTCGAACCCGGATTAGCCGCGCAATAGGAGAACGCGTTACCACACTGCGCCACCGCAGGGCTACGATAAGATCATCGTGTTGCATTTTCTGTAAATAAAAAATAGCTAGAAAGAGGCAAAAAAAGGAAGATTAAGAAATGGAGAAAGATTTTAAAAAATAAAACAGAAAATCTACAATCTCCACACACAAAAAAAAATTCTACTGTCACAAGAAATTCTAAGCCAAAAAAAAATAAATCTGACCGATGTAATCCTCTTTGTATTTGCCCATCTAAGACTTCAAACCCCAACCTTCGAACAAGCGAAAAAGAGCATTTATATATCTACTTAACTTTAGCGACAAATCTTTTCGTTCAACTCTTTTTTCTGGTGCTGAAAAGTTATCTCTGTCAATTTCGCTTCCTTTAAGAAGGCTTAATATAAATTTTATACCCGTCAGTAGAAAAAGGACTCACCAGAGATTTAAAGCTCAAACGTATGTTGAATATTATATTTGTACATACTACATGTGATTGTTATATATGAATATATACTGACCAGAAAAAATATTTAATATAGAACTGTGAAATACCTGCGATCAGAAATCTGTGATAGAAACAACTAAGTTAAGAAACTATAACTAAAAATAGTTTAATAGTGACACACTGCACTGATGAATAGAAATAAATGCAAAACAATTTTTATGGCCATAATAATGCACCATAAAAATTGTTTTGCATTTATTTCTATCTAAACTATAACTAGTTAAAAAGATACAGTCGAGACAAACCCGAAAATTGTGTGGACTGAGGTCCATGAGGAAATTGAAGTGGGCGAAGGAACACATGGAGGAGAATCAAGAGAGAGACGTGATTGAAAGAATAAAACAACTGAAAAAATCAAAAGATTTGCAGAAAGATGAAGCAAATGGAAATCGCTCATAAAATTTTTTCGTCTACCTAAAAATTAGAGGAAAAATCATCTCTACGATCTTTCATTTTTTAGTATTTTTATACACATTTCTATTTACCAAAGAATTGGGGTGTTGCTGTTTATTTCTATGTAGCATTATTTAATCATTTTTTTCGGCTTCCATGATCACGTTATTAAGTATTTTAAACTTTGAGCTCCTTGACATCTCTTTAAAAACAAGCGAAAATGTTTGGAAGCCCGTTATCTTTTCACATATTTTATCACCCTCGTTTGTAAATTACAAATTCTGTCAATTATAAACTTTATAAATTATATATTCTCTGTAATTTGCATACTCAAACGTTATGTATTTTAATTATTAAAAATTTAAAAAAAAATTAAGTAATTGCCGTATTACCATCGTGCACGATGTGCACATTAAAAGTGAGCGGCGTCACAAGAAATCTGTACAATGACATAAAACCGTCCAACACCAGAATGCTCCCTACCACTAAGCTAAACCTTTATAATAACCTATCATTACCCATATTGTACAAATATTCAAGTTACGTATTATGATGAATTTGTAAAATCTTAAAATAATATACCTGAACGCTAGGTATTCATTAAAGTATGTCTAAATTACACGTTTACTAAAATATACCTGAACCACGTGTTTATTAAAATGTAGCTAAATTGCCACGTATTCGTTAATACACACCAATACTGCGTGCTCATTAAAATATACCTAAAATTCACGTGTTAATTAAAGTACACCTAAATTACGTATTCATTACAATATACCAAACCTACATGTTCATTCAAATTATTTGTCCCTCTAATATAGATATTTTTAAATTTATATTCACGTCTTTACCTTAAACGGGAATATTTCATTGCATTTACGCTCTCTGCCTAAAATAAAACATTTCTGCCTCATAGGAATCTAGAAATAAAATCGCCTGTGATCCAAACTGGGACTCGAACCATGTTCCATCACTTCGTTTTTCGTCAGCTCATATACAGCTTATGTATAAATAGCACAGAAGTATGGAACAATTGCAACCAAAAACCCGTACTTAAAATAAGTGAGAAAAAATAATAGATTAGCAAAATAACATAAAATTCACATTTTTAAATGAGTTTAATTAATCTTTGACCGCTGTTTTGGTAGCCACATTCTATCATCATCATCAGAACAACAACTGATGTAATTATCCTCAATGAGACGGCGAAATTGACAGCAATTTTGCAAATGGGGAACATGAAGGTCGTAGCCTGAAGGCTTCTAACTTGGCTCGAGTCTGAGACATAAGCATTGTCTTTTCTTGACTCCTATGATTCAAAATGGCCCTGGATTCAACCAAGCGGCATGGTAGCTTAGTAATAAATTCTGCCAATTTAATTCAGCAACGTCATTTCCCTTAAAAGCATGAGGCCATAATTAAATTCGTTTTTGATTCATACGCGTAATCACTTTTGATTCTTAAAATAAATTTCTCCGGGATCTTTGGGAATTCATATCTTAACTTTATTAGAAGAGAAAATATTAAATGCAACAGAACCCCGACAATCAGAGCCAGCTATCAAATAACAAAGAAATTACCAGGAAATTACAAGGAAATGACGCAATATAAAATGTACACTAGTTCATACGATTGGTACTCAGTTCGCCTCGTAAGAAAAAAAAGATAAGACGATATCTCTTTTTCTTTTATGCATAAAAATCTCTAGTTTGAAATAAAAAAGGTGGATGTTAAAAACCTTATCCATCAATTCCCATTGAAAATTACAAAAACCCTGCCCTGGTGACTTCTCGTGTTAACCATTTAACAATTGTGTCAATCCTGATAAAATTAATATTTATCAGAAAATCAGATTTTGGTTACTAAAACCATAACACTTATAAAAGATTTGGAAGAGCGTAGCTAATCATAATTTTGAAGGAAATGATGCAGACATGGAGGAAACCGATGTCATCTCGGAGAGTAAAGTAGCAATGGTTTTAGAAAAAGTTTTCTTTATGTTATGAATTATGACGGTGTGTCAATTATGTGTTAACTATATGTGTATCAATTATGTGTTAATATATGTATCAATTATGTGTTAATTATATGTGTATCAATTATGTGTTAATATATGTGTATCATATATCATGTGTTAATTATATGTGTGTCAATTATGTGTTAACTATATGTGTATCAATTGTGATGTGTGTTAATTATGACAGTCGTGTTGTCAATACGTCTATATGTCGTGTTTGTGAATCGTTTTGATATCACTGCTCCATCTTTTCTTTCTTCTCTTTTCCAAAGAACATTAATGGAATTTAGAGTTAAAAATAAGAAATAATTTAAAAGAATAATTATATATATATATATACATACATGAAAAATCATTTTCTTAATTTCCTTATTTCAAAAAATTTTACAATAAAACTATTCTATACTAAATTTAGAAATAAATGCTTACATTTTAGGTAAATTTTTTAAATAGTTTGGATTGCTGCATTGGAAATCTGACTGTGGGTCGCGACTCCCAGGTGAGAAGGATGCGAGACATTTTTTGTACAAGAAATTATCACTTTTAAGTTTGCTAATTGTTGTGTTTAAAAGCTAAAATATTAATTCGTGTTGAATTGGACATTGAATTCATTTAAATAAGGCCGTTCTTAATTGAGCGACAGATACCTCAATTTCTAGTGAATAAAATGTTACAATATACATATGCATACTAAGAAAACACAGTATTTTTATTCATATACTGCGTCGTCATATATGTGTAAAGAAGGGCAGAGGGATATAAAATTTGAGGACCATTGAATTATTCTAACACTTTATTTATACTTAAATTTGGCATACATAATTGTTTTGAAACCGCTATTACATCATAATAGACAGCTTTGAAAATCTTAACGTTAGTAATAATTAGAGAAGTATTTATCCAATAAATAATAATTTTCAATATTAAGCAATAATTTATACTAGTAAGTCATTAGTAGTGATTATTAGTAGATTAGAATAATTGATAGCTTTATTAATATTTCTGACTGCTATAATTAAGTTCAGCCTTAGCAATTATTAAAATAAAAATTGTTCCATTTTAACAGTATGTAACGAAGTTGCCCCAACACTTTCTGTTTTTCATACGTGAATTAATTTAAATGTATTACTCTATTTCGTACATCTGTTTATATCAACTTCATGTAATGTCTTAAATGTACGCATTATTTTAAGTAACTAGATTCAATTTAGGTATATCGTCGGGGTTTCTCTGTACAATTCAAGAGTCAAACTATTTTGCGGCAGAATTACGGTATGTATTTGTTCACGAGTTACAAGTAATATCATAATTTCCTTAATATAACAACATTCTTATATTTCTAATTTCTTAATGCGTTTTGTTCCTAACTAGGTTATGATTTCATGGCAACTACGAAGAGAATAGGTTTTGTTCTCTCTACTCCCATCATAATATCTCTTCTGTAGAGTAAGAAATTTTACTGGCCATCTTAGCTACGTTTACTGTGGCTTCATCTGTGCGAAGTATTTACTTTTAACAAGGAATAAAAAGTAAGAAAAAACTAGATCGTAAGGACATTGTAAAGAATAAATAGAATACGTAAGAGAAATTACAATAGATTAAAAATGGATAGTTTACTCGTCCAGGACGAGTAATCCACTGATATCAATTTAATTCTAAGGATTATTAAGATCGAAATAATTTTCCGAGATTCTAGTTCAGCCTCAGGCAAAATAGTTGAAATTAAACTTTGTGTTCAAGATAACACTTTGCTCAACTAATTTTGAATGCTGTCTGAAAAGCCATCACCCACAGTAGTCAGAACCTATGCTTGTTTTTTGCTAAACTACAAATTGACCGAAGCTGAGGATAGTTTCTCCAATCAGCTTTCTGATAACAAAATTATATCCTTATTCTCTTTTTAATGGTTCTGACCAAAACAGCCAATCATAAAGAACTATCCTCCGAAACAGTTCAACGGAGTCCATTAAATGCATTTCCCTTGACACACTTAGAAAATTTAGGGCTGAATTAAGTGCACCCTGAGGGGGGAAAAACATTGATTTCTTCTAAGTAAAACGAACCATATAAACTTAGAATAATTTCTTTTAGAACTTGATGAACTCGAAAAATACTTTTTTTAGCTAAAATAAAAACCAAATTAAAAATTCTACGATTATGATTATTTAAATTAGTTCCGCTGCCATTAATCTCCTCCTTCAAAATAAAGTAGCAAAGAATGAGTTCTATGATTCAAATCATTGCAAAGTGATCAGAAAAGTAGATGTTTGCTCCTGTTAATCGAAAAGTCATGATATATATCGTGATTAGTTACAATAATAGCACCGTAAATTGTTTTATTTGATACATAACGTACGAACAAGGAAATAAAAATTTATTAATTTTTTGTATGGCCTATCATTATTTATTCATTTATTTAATAATTAATTCATTTATCCCAGTGAATAATTTTATAGATTTGAACAAAAAAGCACAATTATTTTTGTTTGATAATATTTACTTGTTTTTCTTATTTTGTACTCTACACTTAGTTGATTAACACTATTTTTTCGATTTTTTTTTAAATTCTTTACTTTTTATTTATTTCTTTGTTTTTAATAAATACGTCTATTTCATTTTAATAATATTTATTCAGCTTAGTATATTTACAAGGCACATACTGACAGAACAAATAGAGATAATTAGCCATGCATCGATTATTTTCCAATGGCATGTTACCATGGAATAAAGTCTTCATCTCGAAACGTGTTCAGCTAGCTTGAGCGGAAATAAACGCTTCCACCTTATTTACTATTGTCTCCACTGGACTACAAAAGGCGCCATAAGGCATTTTGCATCGAATAGATGTGACAATAGCCCCGAATGTGGTAACCAAGGGGATACTGACTTTGACAAAAGTATGGTCTAAATCGAGAAGAATCTGTCTCCGACCTCGCTGAAAAGATTACAAATTGTGAGATAAATAGCCTTCGAGGTACAGATGTTTCCATGTATAATACAAAGGGCATTGGCACATATTTAAAACGACTTTGATTTTAAAATTAAAAAAATCTAACGGCGATCCGGAAAAATCTGGTAAAACGCTATTACTTGAAAAGTAAAAAATATTTTGCGACTAAAAATTTAGTTTGCACTGTGAAACTGCATACGGAAAGAAACTGTGGTTAAAGGCTATATATTTTCCCTTTCCTAAGAAAGATATTCATATTCAATAATTAAAAAGCGATGCAAGAAGCATGGTTTTCATGTTTCAAAATATAAAATAAGCGATATTATTAATGTAAAAGGGAAAAATTACCAGGCTTTAATGTCAAGAGAACAAAAACCCCAAATGGAATTACTAAAAATATATCCCCCACGCTGCCCTGGACGTCTCCAGACATGTCTGCAGTTGTCGTCAGGACACAGTCGGAAATGGGACTCGTCACTAAAGACTATACGTCCCCAGTCAGCGCAGTTCCAAGTTGATCGAGCCCGGCACCACTGTAATCGGACTTGACGGTGTAAAGGCGTGAGAGGTAAGCGGCGTAACGGTCAGCGCGAGCGTAAATTCCGCTCTCTCAGTCGTCTGCAGAGGGTCATGTTGGACACATGTGTGCGGGCCACACGTTGGATAGTTGATAATGACGAATCCGGTGCTGTGACAGCTGTTCTGACAATCGCTCTGTCTTCCCGTTCTGTTGTGGCCCTAGGTCGACCGCTGCCGTCCCGACGCTGACATCTGCCGTTGTGGATCCACTCTTGCCAGCACCGTCCAATCGCCGCATCGCTTCGACCCACATGTCCAGCGATTCTTCGATTCGTCCAACCAGCCTCTTTCAATCCGATAGCACAACCTCTTTCAAACTCTGACATATGCTCGTAATGAGCACGAATCTTTCGGCGAGGCATTGTTACAGTCGACGTAAGATATCCGCAGTCAAAATGCAACAGAAATTTTGACCACATATTGAGAATAGCTCCTTATATATGTTAGAGAATGCCCTGCGGTGGCGCAGTGTGGTAACGCGTTCTCCTAGTGCGCCGCTAATCCGGGTTCGACTCCCAGCAGTGCAAAGAACGCTTACTCAGAGATCTCATAAAGATCGCACTGCTCACTGTAGTCCGGGGTTTGGTTCCCTAGGCCTTAAGAGGTTCGGATTCCTCGGAAAACAGTAGGTCCCGGCGCAGCATGACCACTGTAGTCTTTGAGCCGTAAAACCAAAAAGAAAAACAAAAGCAAGCATGTTAGAGAATACTGTAATAATTTGTGTATTTGCGTCAATAACAATTTGCATATTTACGTCACAGTATGACGTAGTTATTTTTTCTGCGGCCCTGTATCAGGTCCTATATTGTTTTTGTTTGCTGTTTCTTCACTTCTTGTTGGGACGGTTCTCTGATGAGCACGAATCTTTCGGCGAGGCATTGTTACAGTCGATGTAAGATATCCACAGTCAAAATGCAACAGAAATTTTGACCACATATTGAGAATCGCTCCTTATATACACCTGCTGAATGCGCAGTTCCGATGCGTCGGAGTTCCCGCTATTCATTCATTGGACACCAAATTTTAATCATTTGCATGTTCGGTCAAAATGTCTTTGCACATCTCATTACAATCAGACAACCCCTTCATGGTGTGTCGATTTTTTTATAGAGTGTAAAATAATTAATAAAGATTTGAATTTAATTAAAACAAAAAAAAGTGCAGTTTATCGTCTGCTACCTCGGCATGTTGCTGATCGGATGGCCAGATGCTAATTGTTATACGAAAGTTATTAACAGGAAATAAATGGGAAAAAGTCGTTACAATTTACAAAACATGGATTTATTACAATAATCATAATAAAAAAGATCGATTTATTATCGAAAAATTGGCCCAAGAGACTCAAAAGTTTGGTTCAAAGAGAACAAAGGAATTTTCAGTAAAGAATCTTTGGCTGTTGCTGGCATCTTTCATAAGGAAAATAAAAAATAAGAAAAGTTGAAAAAATCCAAATATCAACTCTACATATTATCAAAATAATGTTCTGACTCCTATTTTTAAAGAAGATATTCCAAAACTGTATCCTACTGACTTTCAAAGTGTGGAACTCCATCAGGACAAAGCGAGCAGCCACACCTCCAAAAGCAGCGACGGCTCGTGGTTAGAAAAATAGGGGAAGAGCTTTACCAAATCAACCCCCCGAAATTATTTCCTAGCTCTGTCAGCGATATGAGAAGATAGCAGTTTCAAAAATTATTTAATGAGGATTTAGCTATTTTCTGTAAATTAAATCAATTCTCCTGTCCTTTAATACTGAAAAATCTGTCTGACACGTCATCGTAAAAGGGTTGTTTCTTAATAAGCGTCAGTAATACGTATTTTTGAATAGAAATATTTGCTAGATAAGAAAATTTCTCTTGCGAAATAGTATTTCTTGAGTAAGTTTTTATTCTTTTAAGGCAAGAAAAACTCCTTTCCACTGATACACTTGTAGATGGAATTGTTAAGACGAGAGAAAACAAATTATAAGCCTCTGTGAAAATTTTTTTATCATAAAGCATTTGAAGAAGTTCTTGTGTCGATATATTCCTAAATTTTATATCGGCATATACACAGTGTGGCAAAGAATTTTTAAGACTGGCGCTAGATGTCAGTGAACAGTGGCTCGATCAGCGTAATCGTGCATGCGTAATAAACATTGATCGTCTACTAGCACACTGCTAAAAGTTGAACGGATTTACTAAACTAATTCAAACAATATGGCCGTTTATTACAGAAGCAAAATTCTTTCATGTTGAATTATTGAGATGGAACAAAGGGGTGCAATTAAATTTAATGCAAAACTTGGTAAAAGCTCCTCGCAAACGTACCAATTGATGAAATAAGTTTACGGTGAGTTTCACTTAAGTGGATCAAATGTTTTTCTATGGTACAAACGTTTTTTGGACGGAAGAGATACGCTAGAAGATGATAAGCATACTGGAAGACCAAGTTCATCCAGGACACCTGCAATTATTGAAAAATTGCGTGATTTCGTGAAAACAATCGCTGTGCGTCACTAAGAATGATGGCAGAGTTTTTAAACATCAACAAAGAAACGATTCGAACCATCCTGCATGAAGGTTTGGCCAAAACAAAAGTATATGCTAAATTTGTTCCACACACTTTAACCAACGAACAAAAAGCAAGGAGAAGTGCACATTGCAGATATCATTTCAGCCGCTGAAAATGATCCAAACTTCTTAAAAACCAATGTTACAGGCGATGAAACATGGTGTTTTCAGTTTGATTCCGAAACAAAGCGTCAAAGTGCGGAATGGAAGGCAAAAAATTCACCACTAACCAAAAAAACAATAAAAGTTCCATCAAAAATCAAACCAACGCTCATTACATTCTTCGATGGTCAGGGTATTATCCATAAAGAATTTGTTCCAACTGGACAAACAATTACTAGTGAGTATTACTTAAATGTTTTGAAGCGTTTGAGGGCTAGAATTCGTTCCATTCGTCCAGAATATCGGGATGAAGACAGTTGGTGTTTATTGCATGATAATGCACACAGTCGTACCTCACTTATGGTTCGTATATTTTTGGCAAAAATAAAAGCTATGTGTTGAATCATCCACCATATTCGCCTGATTTAGCACCCTGCGACTTCTCTTTATTCCCAAAACTTAAAATGAAGTTAAAAGTTTGTTATTTGATGATATTTCAACCATACAAACAGTTTCTACGCATGCTTTGGAGTCAATTCCGCAAAATGAACTGGAACAGGCATTCGATTCATTATTAAATCGCTGTAACAAGTGTATTGAAGCCGGAGGGGCTTATTTTGGATAAAGGAACAAAACAAATCATAATTTCTTGTTTCAATTTCATTTTACAGACCCAGTCTTAAAAATTCTTTGCCGCACTGTGTATAAGACACAGTTCATTTTTAAGGCGCTGGGTTTTTTTAAACACATCGCTGTATAACTCTTGCAGATTTTCAAGTACTTGGGATGGAAAATGGAAATTAAATTGTTCAAATTTCGTTGTATCGGCAAGACAAATTGCAGTTTTTCACAATCTTGAAATCTTGTGTTTATTGCCGTAAGCATGTGGTCTAAAATTTCAAAATATAGCTGTTTATAATTTTAAGAAATTGTTTCTATTATAAGAGCGGCATATTCCTGGGTATAGACTGGGTTATTCCTGTGATTTTCAGCGTGTTTTCAAATATGGTTTTAAAAACACCATCCTCCCTTTTACGGCTTAATAGCTCATGAGTGTATTTTATTTGAGATACTCAATAGTTTAAATTAAGTGATTTTTTTAAAGAATTTCGAATAATATATCAGTAAGTCCAAAAATTTCATTGAATATTACTGACAAAAAACGTAAATTCAAAATCTTTCATATCATTTAAAATCCCCTTTGCAAGTTGAATTGTTGTTTTGTCTGAATGTTCGCTGTTTATCGTAAATTCGAATACGTCTTTTAATTTATCCCAATCTTCGACGATCACATTCACTTATTTAGAATTGGAGGACCATCGAGTTTGTGTTATGGTTGGTATGCGTCTTTCGGAATTTGATGTAAGAACATAAGATCGCTTCACCGAGTGATGAAGAAGCGAAGAAATGCCACTGAGTGAGGCTTGCAAAAAATATTTGACACTTAGAAATTTTAGAAAAACTTTGCTGCAAAACAAAATTGAAGCGATGTGCCAGACAATGGACAAAAATGGCTTGAGGAGCTTCATCTTTGACTTTTTTCTGGAGTCCATTCAAGTGTCCAGACATTATACTGGTCCCATCGTAACATTGTCCTATTAATTTATGGTGATAATCAGAAGGATTCAAAATTTAGTCCAGCATTTTGTGCAACATTTCTGACGTTCTGTCTTCGCTCACATCATGAAAACCCAAAAATCGCTCAACTAATATGCTTTCACAATTTACAAATCTTAATATTAAGGAGTACTGGGAAGTTTGATTTATGTCTATGGTGTCGTCCACTTGAATAGAAAAAAAAATTAGCCTCGTTTATTTCGTCTTTGACGTGATCGTTTAAATAATCGGAAATACATTCAATCATTTTATTTTGAATAGTTTTGGAGTCACCAGTGAAGACGCTTTTAATATTTTTTAATGATTTTGAATTTCTAAAGGACTTTTTGAGATCAACGATCTTAGTAAGTCCTTGAAATTCCCAAAATTTATGGAGTCTCTGCTTTCATCATGTCCTCGGAATGCCATTTCTTGTTTGCTCAAATACATTACTGCATCATCACTGTTTGTGGAAACACTCTATTCAAACGAACGTTTTCATTAAACTACACTTGAAAAAGCCTAGCATTCTCCCTCAGGGCATCGTCAGTCGTGTTCTTATTTTTTAAAAACTTTTTAGCATTAACTTACACTTCAAACGTTCAGCAGAATCATCGTACTCGTGTTATGTTTAATAAGTCGGCGAATCCGTCTTTATTCCGAACAGAATGTTTATTACTAAAAAGCAAGCACTGCCAGCAGAATAATCTTTTTAAGGTTAGACTACTGCATAGCCATTTATACCGAATAAACCACCACTCTTTAAAACTAATATTGTACGACTTACCGCTCTTCTTAATTTCGTTTTTAGCAATAGTCGTCAATAAATCCGTTGGACGTGCTTGATGTAATACGTCCCTTTTGTCTTTGTCTTTCCACCGACTAAACGAAGTTTCCAATAAATCCCACACAATGTCATTTATTGGATTAATTTCGCTGAAAAATCTAAAACAAAATGGTTAACAAAATCACTGCACCACTTCATGTATATTCGGCAATTTCAATGCGGCTGGCTAGACATTTTGGCGCTAAAGCTCTTTCTATTAGTTTTCCGTTTTCGCTGCTCGCAACGGGAAGCGAGGGATAGCTACTTTTTGGTTTCAACCGGCAACCCTATAGAGGATCCGGGAATCATGTTTCTAGACTTTTTCTGTCTTCGGGCCGAGAGTCCAAATACTTTTCGGCTTCTAATGGTGTTGGTTAGCGGTGTTGTCATGGCAACCACCTTGATTACGGAATATGTATGGATATTTTTCGCCAAAAGCTTCCCTGCTTAGCTACCGCCATCTACAGTCGTAAATATTGTTAGATATTTCCCGTGTACTGAATAACGATCACTGCGAAATAATTTTTTTTTTATATTTGCAATTATTTTAGCAATTTATAAATCGTAAAAATAAAATAATAATAAGAAAATGAATTTTACGTAAAAATATCGAAATGTACGCATATGAAATACTAAAAAAGAAGACTAATATGAGAAATGAATTCGATGAAAAATGTTAGGGAAATGACACTTCCCTTCCTTTCCCTGAAAAGCCGCCACTGTCCAAAAGTATAACCGCATTTCTATAAAAAAATGGGACAAGAAACTGGAATCAAGTCAGTACCAGTTTGCTATATTCCTACTGAGTTTCCAGATGCAGCACGGATGAATTAGTGTGCATTTGGACTTTTTAAACAAGCTCTTTCAAAACGCCGATCCAGTACCTTGGATGGACTGTGGAAAGCTGTGGAGCAGGAATGGGACAAAATTCCACATATGACTTTACAAAAAGCCTTTCTCTTGGAAATCTAGATGTAATATGATAATTTAAAGAGAAGGCTATCACACAGAATAATTAGAAAATATTTTTTTCATTGTATGTATTTTACTTACGCTCTCAAAATCTTCATAAATATGTGTAAGCACCATCTGTATATACTATACATATGGAAATGTAGGGAAACACATGAGTTTGAGGTATGGATGTTCTACTGTTCTTCATTCCCTCAAGTACAAACACAACAATTTCATGCATAATGTCATCTCCATTTTATGTATTAAGGTTTGTAGTCCTCAGTTATATATTATTCTGAGACTTCAGATGCAGTTACATGTTACCGAGAAATTTGGAATGTGTCCAAAAGAGTAATAACAATGTGATCAAAGCATTTGAGATGTTATTGCATGGTGCTCTTAAAAAGTAAACTGGATTAAAACAGAGTTAAAAAAATGTTTTTTAGAAGACTAATCCACGATCATATCTACTCAATATGGTGGAATATAGAGACCTTAAATGCGTAAGCTACATTTTTAGGAATAACTTTTTAATTAACAACAATAATTGCTAAAAGAAGCACAGACATAAAAGGAAAAAGTGCAGAGCTAAAAATAAATGGCTGGTAATATAATCGAATAATTTTCAGCAAACATTTATCACGTGACCATAAAAATAGCAATAAGCTAAGGTGGGTAGATTTTTAGATTTTTTGTGCTCCAATCCTTTGTCTGAAGCGGGAAATTAATGACGATAATGAGAACTATACGCAATATATATATGTATATATATACATTTTCAGCAGTGTTTTTTTTGATTGAATGAAAGTAAAATATTCATATTAATTGCACATTTCCATATTTTTATATCGCAACCATGTACTTGAGCTTCATGAAATCTTCTATTTGTACTCTGCGGCTTTTAAATGATGTCATTGTAGTTTTTTATAAATAAATTCAGGTGTATTTAAAACAAAAAATACATATTATATAAACCTGGCTTCAGACGACGTGAACGTCATCTACCATGACTTATTATTTCCATAACGCAATTAATAGCCCTTGTGCATAGCAGGGCAAAGGGGGAGCAAATGCCTAGGGGCTAGAATCTTATGGGACGCTCTCTGTGGAGCTTTAGTAACTTAACAATCATAACTTATTATTAAATATAATTGGTTAAAGGACCATAAATCCTGCCCCCAGACTTGATACACAGCCTAGTAGATGGCTTCTCGTTAAAATTCCAATGTTATTTGCCGCGAGGTAGTCGGCCTATTTCTTGTCAAGATATTCCGTCGGCTTTTGCTACGAGCATCAATAACTCGTTCACGAACACATTAGCTCCGTTTGTTGCATTTTGCTGTATTTTGCATACAATCTTGATACACACCTGCAACCGGTTTTGTGCATAAATCCCAGAAATCCAGCAATTTTGGGAATGGAGCCATCAGTTTTTCTTAATACCAACTATCTTGTTGTTCACCCATGATACCCATCCAGCTGAATGTTTTCCAAAGTTTATCAACCTATTTTTCCTCGTATTTATAATAATAATGATCTTTATTTATTTTTCTACATTATTCAATCTTTAGCAATTTGTACTTGACATTATTGTATTTTATATGAATGTAGTATATAGAACAAAGCATTTCCATAACTCATATGCCTGTTCAATGTAACTATACAGATGAATGCCTAATGCCCAACATAATATAGAAGGTCTAGCGCAAATACCTAACCTGCCCCCTGCACCTAGAATCTCTATTATCAATCATTGTGTGCCATGCATTTGGACGAAATATTGGTGATTTGCATAGTGTTTATTTATAATAATTTATGCTTTCAGCGCAGGATAGTTTCTTAAATGTTTTTTACAGAAATATTATTAAAGTTATTTAGATCCCATAACAATTAATATCGTTTTCTTTGCCGAATTTCCATAAATCAATAATACGTTCAGAATTAGAAGGGGACAGTGGACGAAAACTATCTCTTTAGGCTTTGAGACCATGATCGATTGGCGAATTCCCAACGTTCCTGGAATTTGAACTCAATATGATGAGTTCAAAATAATAATTATAAATATTTGTACGTATATTTAAAATAAATAAACACCAGTAGTTTGTAAATAATATTTTTTATATTTACTTGTATTGGTTGTAACTGGTAGTATTTAGTAAATATTATATAATGAGTAAAAAAAATTTTTTTCTGTAGATATTTTGATTTGTCGACTCCACTCGAAAATTTATGAGCAATTATACGGTTTTAAAGACACGTTATTATTAAACAGAGCAAGCTTATTCCTTTCTTGAAATACAAATAAAAATACATCAGAAATATCAATTTTCTTTGACATATTTCCATCCTTTAGAAATTCTTCATACATAAATACAAGAATTGGACGTTTTGTATTGAAAATTGATTTGTGTGTCAAAACGTCTGTAATGCAACCATACCGTAAAGGATTGCTCCTGACTTCTGATATCTCGCAACAGCTAAAAAAGAAAAGCAGACTATTGAAAAGGGGCTCAGAATCGGGCTTTTCAATGCCGTATATATATATATATATATATATATATATATATATATATATATATATATACAGAAATGTTTTCGCGAAGGATAAGAGAATTCTCGACAATAACGGGACTTGGGCGGCCTCAAACTTTACCAAATTTTGCTAGTAACACTCTAAAGATCACAAATTTAAAATTTCTTCTACCAGGAAATCAACATCATACGTTTTAATTCTATTTATATTAGAAGAAAATCTCTCTCTCAGTTAAAGTATTTTACATTAAATTGTACAAAAGGACGTCTGATCATATATCTGATCAAATCAAAACTTCAGGCACATCTATTCAGACAATGGTTTATGCATAATGCGGCTGAATATGAAATTGAGCTGGAAATTTGCGAAATATAGAAATATTTATCGTGACAGCTTGACTCCAAGGGCAAATAATGCACGGTCATTAGTACCGAGGCTTAAAAAGTGCAAAATGTGTTCAACAAGTAGACCAATGGGTTCTGAGGCAGGACGCTGTCAAAGGAAATGTTTATCCATAGTCCTGCCTGTTCAATGCCTTGAGGACGCTTTCTTAAACTCAAAACATCGACGTAGCACGACGTAAAATGCTTTAAATATTTGTATCAACGTCGTAAAACGTAATTTTTATGTTGGTTAAGCGCATCGACGAGTTTCGAACAGATACTCTTGTCCCTCATCAGAAATCAACCGAATCAAACTCCAACCGTTCTACGTGCTTAAGAAACAAATTTTGTCAACGTTTTTTAGGCGTAGTAATATTAACACCGATGTTATAGTATGGCTAGAAGGTGAAACGTTCGCAGTAAAGAATATTTCCTGCGTCTGGTGGGGAACGATCCCACGAACTTCTACAACCCGGGCAGGAGCTCCACCAACTAAACTACGGACGACAAACATTCAATCACCGGCGAATGTATTTAAAGCGTATTTTCCGAAACCGGTTATTTCGCGGAATGTGGCAGTACGTGGACTACTTTTAAACCAAATTTCGAAGAGATCTACTAGTTCTACATACGTCCAAACAGTTTGGACGAATTTTCTGACGATGGTGGACGCTTGATTTTCCACCGAAACAATTGTAAAATGTTTCTCCTGCTCAAATTAAACTGCGTTTGTGTGTAATTTGTTTGTAGAATATTTTAGAAGTCTGAAGTTAGCAGTTGTAGGCCCGATGCTGAAACAGGCTCAATTCTTTTGATGCAGTTAACGTTCGAAACATTGGATTGCAAAATTATGGTTAAGATTAGTTTTTGATAATTTATGTATGTTAGTGTTTTAGATTAGTTATTATACTGAATAGTTTTGTAATGAATGGTATATGTTTTAGAAATACTGAGAACTGCACCGGCGGGAACTGAAGATACTCATGCGGGATGTTCCTAATTTCTATTTGATGAACTTTGTTTTGTTGAATTAAATTGGACTACTGTAATTCGAGTGATCAATAAATGCCTGTGTTTAAACCTTGTTTTCATTCGTAGCCAACTGCAGAGTTCATACCCACGATAATTATGCAACATACTTCACTGAGTAAATGTTAAGTTAAAACGCCTCTAGATACTTAAAGGTATTTTTGGGTAAGAACGATTACATTACAAGCGCATGTAAATCTTTGACGTCCATTTGATTCAGTTTAAAAAGCAGTCCAGGCCCTGCCCCATTTCAAAAACTCGTTTATCGTGAAGCTTTATATGCGCTCGCAAAGGGGAGGATGATAGATCGTCTGTAGCTCAGTTGGAAGAGCCCTTGGCTTGATATCAAGAGGTCGTGGGTTCGGTTCCCAGCAGGCACCGTGAAATCATTCTTTTCTTTACGAGCAATTTATTATTTAAATAAGCTCCAATTTTAGCGTGGGTTTAGGAATTATTACATATAACAAATTCTCCGCGAAAAGACAGAAAAAGCTCGCCCCGGTAGCTTTGTGTATTGACCATTATTTGGCAATTGTATTGGCCCCAAGAAAGGTAATAATATGTTACAACCTTATATATATGGCCTGCAAAAGGGTTGCTGGTATCTAACTGGAAGGAGACCCACACGCTGAACGTATGTGACGATGTGTGGAACCGGCCAGGCCAGTAACCTAGTGTCCTACCCCGCCTTCAAGTGGTGCAGGCTGAGCTTTCTATTTATGTGGCAAATTAATATTTGCTGCACGGATAGAAAGGCGGAAGGGGAGGGCTAATTCACCAACCCGTCTAGCCAGCGTGGTGAAATTATGGCTAATTCCTCCATTATGTTGACACACCAGAAACCATGGCCCCTAGTCTCCAGGTGCTGGAGTGCTCCTGATCAAGGCAGCGGTCAGCGTGGCATGAAAGCAGGGGGTGCTAAGAATCACTGGAATGGCCCAGGCTGCCGTTTGTTATTGACCTTGGCAACGTATAATGGACGATCCCTTGCTTCTGAAGCAAAACTTCAGGAATTGGAAGAAGAACTTGACAAGATCAAATGGGACATTGTAGGACTCAGTGAAGTTAGAAGAAAAGGTGAAGAGTTGGTGGAACTTAAAAGTGGACATTTGTTTTATTATAGAGGAACGGAAACTGGAAGAACAAGTGGTGTTGGCTTCTTAATCAACAAAAGAATTAAAGACTGTCTTCTGGAAGTTGAAAGTACATCAGATCGAGCAGCGAGGCTCGTTGTTCAACTAACCCAGCGATACCAACTTCAAATAGTACAGGTATATGCACCAACATCAAGCCATACCGACGAAGAGGTTGAAGAATTTTATGAAGAAATCAAAGAGTTACACACCAAAGGGAAACAACATATCAAGCTCATCATGGGGGATTTCAATGCAAGAATTGGACAACAGGAACAAGGAGAGACATCGGTTGGTAAATACGGATATGGGGAAAGGAATGAACGTGGCGATCAACTCATCGAATTTGCAGAAGCTGAAAACCTTAGCATCATGAATTCATTTTTTAAGAAGAAACCGCAAAGAAAATGGACATGGAAACACCCAAATGGGGGAACTAGTGAAATTGACTATATCCTGGCAAACAAGAAATCAATTATTGAAGATTGCAGTGTACTGAACAGATTTAATACTGGAAGTGATCATCGAATGGTGAGATGTAAAGTGCACTTAAATACTAAATTAGAACGACAGAAGCTCATTAGGAAACAAGTAAGTAAGAGGGTGGATTTAAAGAAATTAAAAGAAAATACCGAGGCATTCAAGTTGGAATTAAAAAATCGCTTTTCTGCACTGGAAGGACTTATTGATGAAAGTGATATCTCAGAAGCAAATGAAAACATTGTTAAGACAATAGTTGAAACTGCTGGGGAAATTGGTGGTGTAACCTGTAAAAAGCACAATAGCAAATTATCTGAGAAGACGAAACAGCTCATGAAAAGGCGAAGAGATATGAAGGTGGACAATCGAA
>QLNU02003225.1:122298277-122327414 GCA_006491805.2 Dysdera silvatica | reverse complement strand
ACAGGTACAAACATGCCATATGCTTTCATGTGTTTGCAGCAGTTAACCGAAGATTAAAAAGGGTTTCTGGGTTTTCTATAATTTTTACATGATATTTATTTGTGATAATAATGATAGTTTCTTGTTGTGTTCCATTTAGCCTATTTATATCTGCAGTATTAAGGACACAGTAAGTGTTTATTCTGTATTTTGTTTTTCGGTGACATGCTGTTCTATTATGTAGTTTGTATTTTCAAGTAAAATTATTTTGGAAAGAATTGCTATTCATGAATACCTGATACTTTATTTTTATCATGCAGTGTATTAAAAATCTGACTTGTGTCAAAAGTTATTAGAAATTATGTATTATACATTGTGTAGTTATATCATCAGTTTATTGTAAATTCATGTGTTAATTTCATTAACATTCCATTAAAGTCTTTCCAAACAGGTGTCAAGCCTTCTAATTAATTCTTTATTTTATAATTAATTATAATAGAATATAATTAAATTATTAATTAGTTGATTTAAATTCTATATAATTCTATTTTATTAACCATTAAAATAAAGTCTGCTTTTATATGCATTTTGCAATTTAGCTTTCAGTGTAAACTATCAATTCATTATCAGTTATTAATCATGCCTGAGAAATCATTTCATCCAATAAACCGTCTTCAGTGTAAATAAAAGAGTAGAAAAAGGTATGTAAGATTTAAATTTTATTTTAAAATTTGTTATGAAAGGTTATCATATCACGATAACATCAACGTCGTTGGAAAATAAAATACGATAACTTTTTATCGCTCACCTGATGGCTGTCATGATCACCTGATGAATGTGAATGATGTGTTATGATCACTTGATGAATGTGAATGATGGCTGCTGCCATAGAAAACCTGATCCGGTTTTCTATGGCATTAGGCTCAGGTGAGCGGACCTGCAGTCATCTAGTGCTCTGGCATTACATTTGTTTGTCGGTTTACTGCTGTCAAAGTGGTGTCCCGTAAGAGGTCGCTAGGGATAGATGATAGGATCAGTGTGCTATATTATATGGTTATATCCAACGAGCTATACTCCTGTTCAACCTAACTTAACAATGGAGGGAAGACTAGAGTTGACAGTATTGCAACAAGAACACCCTGTTTGTTATGTCCTGTTTGGCAATTTCTCGCCATTACCCAGACTTTTTATTTTTTTGCATTGTGTTGTAAGATATTATTAGCCTTCACAGGGTTAACACAACTGCCATATAATGGCCAACACACAGTACCACCGGGGTAAGTTTTTGTGAGTTTTCGTGTGGAATTTATTTTTTTACTTAATAATTTTCGACACCCACTTAGAAATACGCTCAAACTAGAGCTGTTTTTGTTTAGGAGAAAAAGAAGGATCGCCCTTTTCTCCTTAACAAATACAGCTCTAGCTTAAGTTTATTTCTACGTGGGTGTCGAAAATTTATATGGTGGCTTTGTGTGTTGACCATTATATGGCAAGTGTGTTTTCCCTGTGAAGGGTAATAATATCTTACAACACAATGTAATAACAAAGGTGACGCTGTACAATACAATTTTGTCATCGTCATTTAAACTATTGTGCGTAACGGAAATATTCGACGAAACAATACGCAATATAAATAAGACACAAAAAACAACGTTTTAGAAGCGTATTTATGTAAAGATTGAGTTCAAGCTACGCGTTTCGGGCGATAGAAGTTCGCCCTTCTTCGGGAGTGAACACGTGGAATATCGTCAACAAACGAGGTTGATTCGCGGATGTAACTAGAGTTGAGTTATTAAGTGAAATGTTGACTTCCAAAAATAGGACGTCAAGTACTACGTGGTTTTTGTAGTGCGGCCACTCCTCCCAGAATTACCAAATTGTGGAAAAGTTGGCTCTATGTTAGTAGAGGTGGCAATTATGACGGGACTATGGATTAATATGAGAAGGAGTTAGGTGGAGTACATTTCGCCAAGCTGAGCTGAAGGAAGGAGTTGAGCTGTGGTGATTCCATTGTGAATGACCACAGCTCAACTCCTTCCTTCAGCTCAGCTTGGCGAAATGTACTCCACCTAACTCCTTCTGATATTAGTCCATAGTCCCACCATAATTGCCACCTCTACCAACAGACAGCCAACTTTTCCACAATTTGGTAATTTCTGGGAAGAGTGGCCGCATTACAAAAACCATGTAGTACTTGACTTCCTACTTTTGGAAGTGAACATTTCACTTAATAACTCAACTCTAGTTACATCCGCGAATCAACCTCGTTTGTTGACGATATTCCACGTGTTCACTCCCGAAGAAGGGCGAACTTTTATCGCCCGAAACGCGTAGCTCGAACTCAATCTTGACATAAATACGCTTCTAAAACGTTGTTTTTTGTGTCTTATTTATATTGTGTATTGTTTCGTCGAATATTTCCCACGTGATTTAAGTAAGTTGAGTTATTCATTTTAAGAATGTTTCACAAATATGTTAAGTACGTTAAACTATTCTGTTTTATAAATATCTAACATAAGCTAAAACTACTCAGTTTAAGTTAGATTACTTTTGACAATGCAAATTATTTAACTGTTGCAATTCTATTTAATCCCTGTATTTTAATGCTAAAAAATTAAAATGGTACTATATTTTAATATCTTTGCAGGAGAACATTCATTTCAATTTAAAATTAAAATTTGTGCTGTTCAAAGATTAAGAAAAAAAATTCTGTAAATAAAAAAGCTAATTTCAAAATTTCTTAACTAGAGAAGAAATGAAATAGATATTTTGTTTCAGTCAAGTCGTGGAAAATTTGCATGAAGTTCAGGAAATTAGAAACCTATAAGCCGCTATGTCATTTTCTCTGTATGTTTCGTGAGATTTTATGCAATTTGATTTATATACACTTTATTAAGTTTAATAATTAAAGTGCTGTTGTTTTATAAATTAAGTACTATTGTTTTATAAATTAAGTACTATTATTTTATAAATTAAGTACCATTGTTTTATAAATTAAGTACTATTATTTTATAAATGAAGTTGTATCGTTTTATAAATTAAGTAGTGCTGTTAGTAGCAAAAGCACAATCAATCACAGTAATCGTGGCTGCCCTCCATCAATCATTGATAAAGCAGTCAAGGAGTTTACTCGTCTGGTTCCGCTTTCTACTTTCCTGTCATCTACTTCACCACTTTCCAAAGAAACCGTGTGCATTCCATTTATTCCGGGGATCGCTTCCAAACTCACCTTTATTCTACACAAATTTAATTTCAGAGTGTGCTTCAGACTTATTAACAAGATGGACTCAACAACTTTTTTAAATATATAACTCTATTTGATTGTGTTTTTCTTACTAATATACTTGGCACAGTGTTTTTCGCCAACTGTTTACTTCATAAAGTAATATGGTTTCATAAATTAAGTACTAGTATTATTTCATAAATTAAGTAGTAGTACTGTTTCATAAATTAAGTAGTATTGTTTCATAAATTAAGTAGTATTGTTTTACAAGTATTATTGTTTTATAAGTATTATTGTTTTATAAGCATTATTGTTTTATAATTATTATTGTTTTATATCCTAAGTTCTATAGTTTTATAAATTAAGTACTGGTGATTTTTATGCAACTGAAGTAAAAAACCAAGCTTGAACCACTTTATATGGTGGATATTCTATTCTAAAATTTATGATTTGTGTAGCATTTGTTACATATCATATTTAGAGGAATGATTTACCATTTATTTCCACTGCTTTTTCCTCTATAGCCATCTAATTTGAAGTCTTATGACGTTTTATTGAGGAGAAGCTACAAATTATATTGGTGATAGCTTTATTTTTTTTAACTTATGGAATCTAAATCTGAATTAAGATTTTATATATGAAATGTCACTGTAACTCATTGCCATTCTGTCATTTAATGTTTTCACTTTGAACTATCGTTTGTTTGCATATTTTACGCCTGTGTGTCTATATTTTATGTTTATTATTATTATTTATGTTTTACGTTTCTTATTATTTATATTTTACGTTTGTCATTACTTATATCTTACGTTCGTTATTATTTATATTTACGTTCATTATTGTTTATATCTACGTTCATTATTGTTTATATTTTTGTTTGTTATTATTTATATTTTATGTTTATTAATTTTCATTTTACTTCATTGTTATTTATATTTTACGTTCATTATTTTTATATTTACGTTATTTTTATATTTAGGTTCGTTATTATTTATATTTTACGTTTGGATATTTTAAAGCTGCATTATATAGGTCATTCGGGACGGGGTGAAGGCGACTCCACATGACCTCTCAACCACGTTACATTTATAAGTATCCAATCTTACTGAGTATTTAAAGCAGCCCAAAGGCGTGGATCATTGCAATTGAAGGCCTTTTAGAATGTCAATTTCAATAAATAAGTAGAGAGTAACCACGGAAACATCCATTAGATTCGGTATCACGATACATTTTAATGTACACGCATCACTATATTTGTGTACATAGTGACGTATCTAATCTGAATCTTTAAATGTGCGTAAATTAGGAGTAGAATAAAATGCACTGATCGTCATTTACATTTAGATTATTAAGATCATCATTTATTAATTACGTACAAAAGGTTAAACACTGGTAAAGGCGCAAAAGAAGTACCCAAACTTTCGGACTCGTCAGCAGTAGTCCTTCGTTAAAAGTAATACAGATATCGTATTTCTGCCTCTTTTGTACTCGAAATTTCTGGAAAAAGACATTTCTCGTGACAGTCTCACAGAATGAAAAAACCCAATGTAAACTAATGAGAAACCTACGCCGAGTGAGCACTGAATGCTGGGAAATTTCCACATATTTCAGAGTAGTAGTTTGTAAGTTTCTGGAAGTAGATATAATGTGTTAATGGCTGTTCCGTTTCATTTGTAAGTTTCCCAAGATTCTAAGAAGAGTCTACTATTCTTGTTTGTGATATGCCGATATAATTTTTTTGGTTAAGTCCCTGTCAGATTCGTCATCCATGTTGCACAATCATTGGGTTTTCCACCCTGCGGAACTGCTCTAAGAAAAGAGAATTCTTTTTTCTAGAAATTTCGGATGACAAATGAGAGAGGAACACAACACTTGATTATACTTCTTATATTACAACACTTGATAGTACTTCTGAAACAGGACTGCTGCTGGTGCTTCAGAAAGCTTGGTATTTCTTCTGCTATTTTACCAGTGTTTAACCTTTTGTATGTAAATTTCTTCCATAATACTTTTCCCATTATTGATTCAATTATATTGATTATATGATTCCATTATATTGATTATATGATTCCGTCATATTGATTATATGATTCCGTCATATTGATTATATGATTCAATCATATTGATTATACGATTATGATTCAATTCAATATATGATTCAATCAATTTGATTATATGATTCAATCATATAATATTAATTATGCGATCCCATATGTTGATTTAATGCATTCCTTTGCTTTTATTGACTACCTTTAAACTTCAGCCTATCGCAGCGATTTGCCATTCGCAGATTTAAATATATCTAAAGTGGTAATTTTATTCAGTTCTTTCTACATTGAGTGCGAATCCACAAATTTTCAATAAAGTTGTTTATTAAATTTTATTCAACTTCTTTCTCTTTATATATTTATGGGTGTCCTTTAATAAATATACTTAAATTACTATCGCAAATCTATAAGAGCAGCGCATCAATTGCTTAAATAGAACTTTCGATTTATTTATCACAAGTTATTTATTATAATATATATGTTTATTAACTAGTTATATACCCATTTATCGACTAAAATATGATTAGTAGCCTATTTTACCACGAAAAATAAATTGAAATGTTAAGAACTGTTAATAAGTATAGTGAATAAATGATTCGGACTTAAAACTAAACTTTTTGATGAAAAATATCACTAAAAATCAGAGAGATATATATAACATCTCCTTCTATGTTCAAAGTTATATTCAAATAAAATAAACATCTGTGTTTGTAAGAAAATGACAAACATAACACCTCTTAATCTCAACTTTACTCTGACATATTTTCAAAGTTTCAATCTTATGGAAGCGGCTTTAATAGAAAAAAAAATTATATTCTTAAGTAAATAAAATGTTTCCAATCATATTTGAAAATTGTCTTCATTTGCTTAGTTTTGTGCCTTCTTATTAAAGAATGTTTCAACAAGAGCGCATGGAATGAAAAGCTGCTATCACTACCCTCTTAGCCTTCTGGCAAAATGAATTCCAAAGCTTTTGAACAAAGTTCCGGATTTAAAGGGAGTTGGTCCTTCTATCAGTCCAATTTAAACCCAATGTAATCACTCTTCGCCGCAAAGTTTCAATTTTTGAGACAATTTATGCACTTCGTTAGGAGAAAGTATCATCGTGGAGCAAATTCTTCCCATACCATCTAAGGAAAGGAGGGTCTATCTGGGATCTTTTAGATTTGCAATCTTCTGCCTCTATTGCAAGGCCTTCGCTACAAATGGTTCTTGCGCCTGAGAAGGATGGTTAGAGCCTTTTGTCATTCAAGTTGGGCAATGCTCCAGAATAAAACGTCCGTAACGACCGGGAATAACAAGAGGATTAGAAATTCTACTGAATCGTCTGCTTCTCCTTCTCCTATCTAGCTCTTAATTATGCCGTTGTCGAGTCGTTTGCGTCTCCTAGGTGCTGCCATTCTGCAGATGCGAAATATTGGAAGGCTGGTGTTCGTTGGCATGGCTACTGGTATTTCAAAAGAGTGGGAGGGTATCTGATGGTGCTTTTAATCACTTATTTTGGATACTTTCTGAAGAGACACGGACTAAAAGAATATACCTCAGTGTTACTTTTAATCAGCGCTCATTCGTTGCGGCTGAATTCTCCTTAAGTTCACTTGTTTGCTTTAGAAAAATTGTGAAACCTGCAAGTGTGGCTATAGAAATAGACGAATAGGAATACAAATTTTCGCAATCACTGTTTTCAGAAAATTCCCTAATCATCCTCTATTTCTTACATTTGTTATTTTTTTCAGCAAAAACTTTTTTGAGCACACGTGGGGAAGAATTTTATTTTTATATCCAAAATCGTTTTTTTAGAAATAAACAAGTTTTCGTAATCGTTCGTGGTACTTAGAGACTAGAAGCAACCGTTTATTTAATTTCAATTTACAGCTGAATAACGAGAAAGGAGGTTTCTATCAGTTTTATCATTTCATTTGGCTCAAATCTATCATTTCATTTTTATTTGGCTCGAAACATGAATCAATATTTTTTGTTCCAACACTAAAGTACGGTAGAAAGATGGTTATCTGAATCGCGTTCGAAACCGAAGCAGTAAGGATAATTGAATTTTAATTACTTAAACAATAAGTATTTAATTAAGAAATTTCATTCCTGAAAAAATTACTTATCAACAAGCATAACGTGTGTAATAACCTTTATGAATTTATAAACTTTTAAAACTCTTTTGATTTCTGTTCAACATCTTTCATGGAATATTCCTATTTCTATCAATTATTTCCTAAATCGAGTGTACTCATAATCGAGTGTACCATCAATTTCAAACTCCCAGCACTCATGGGGGGGTAGAATGTGACATCTCTGGTACTTCATTAAACGCATGTAAAAAATCTAACAGATTAAAAATATCAGATATTTTTAAACATGCACGATTTCAGTTTTTATATAAAAACATCAAATTAGTATAATTATATTTAGGTTAATTTTGATACCTTACAAAGTCATATTTTGGATGGTGCCGATTTCCATGTAAGTCTATGGAATTATAATTTTGAATGTAGAAATATTCCTACCAAATATGAAGATGGTTGATATTTTTTGGCATCCACGTTTAATAAAAAGGGAATGTTCTTCAATATCTGCGCAGATACAAAAGCAGAGACAAAATTTTCAAACACCACCTGAAGTCACAAAATGGGAATTTGGGTTCTTTAGGTTTTTTTTATCCGCAAATTATTGCTTTTGTTTTTCCTGAAACTTTTATCCATAAAATATATTCCGAAATGTGCGCCATAAAGAATTAGCGATATTTGCGTTTTTTTCCCTAAAGAAAAATTGTGACACCTGCTGGATAGAAACTCTCTTTTTCCTCCTTAAGCTATTCTGTATTTTGGACCCAAGTTTTATACAGTTTTTAAACTATAATCTCTTATACAATAGTATAATTTCATATATGTAACTCTTAATAGTACAACTAACTTATTAATTAATATTTGTTGTACTAACATTTTTTGAATCAAAATTTCAGATAAGATATGTTGACTCTCAGATACACTTCTGTCTTGAATCTTGATAAACATAATTTCGTAAGCTTTATCCAGACGTGTGCCACAATTTTCTCAAATGAGGCCCATGAAAAATCCCAAATAACAATAATACTTTATATTCATTAATTCGTAAAAACGACGCTCAGTCTGTTCTTAAGTTATTACAAGGTTTTCCACGTCCCTCTGCTAAAGATATACAACAACTGAACTCTTTAAAATAAGCATAATTCAGAAATATGAAAATTTACCCTCTCTCTTGTCAACATCACCGCATTCTGGAGGAGAATCTCGTAACAAGCTTCGGCTTTATATTCTCTTCCATTTCTAACCTCAAAACTTAAAATAATTTAATATAGATCTTCTCTTACATTTCTATAATTTTTATACTGCTCAAGCTATGTATCACGAAATATTGTATATCGGGTTGAATAAAAATTTATTATTATTATAAGCTTAGACTAGAGATTTCCTTGTAGAGAAAAAAACTCTCCCAACGAAGCATCGAACTCGGTACCCTGCTTATGAACTACATCGCTTGAACCTGTTAGAGGGCACGTGCACGTTGCTTCTTTTCTTCGTGTGTCCGGTTTATAAGATATTATTACCCATCTCGAGGTTAGCACAATTATCATCATCATCATATTCAACCATTATCTATCCACTGCTTATCAACTGAGCAATATATGAAGGCACTATAACATGTTTCTCCATTTTTTTGTGAGGAAGCTATCCCACGTAGGAAATAAACGTCAATAATACGCCTAATACTGGCTGCCTCAAATGTCGAGTTACATGAAATGAGAAATGTTTTTGCAAAGTTTATGTGCTCTCTGGAACCGGATTATTCGACGTTCAAAATTCGCTGATGGCAATGGTCGAGTATTCTAATTTCGATGTAAGTATCGTTTTGACGTTTAGTTTGTAACTTTTTTTTATGTAGAAATCTATCCTAGTTTTCAATGTATTATTTTCGACGTAATTCATGCTTCCTATAATCGCACAATACAGAACCAAACTGAATTTGGGTATTATGCACAAAAATTCGACGTCTAATGTTCGTAACGTCCTACATGACAGATGGTTGGTACTTTTTGACACCCACATTTAATCTCAAACTAGAGATTTTTTTGTGAAGAAGAAAAAAGAACACCATCCCGCTATCTTTTTTCACTCAGGCACAAACGTAATATGTGTTTGTAAATTATTGGCATAGAGTAAAAATTTTTACAATAAATAATTTAAAAAAAAAGAAATATAAAAACATGACGAAAATTAAAAAATATGCATCTCACTTTAATTACACTAATTTTTGCAAATGCCTTAAACTATGACTAGTAAAAAATTTAGAGTAGAAATCAGAGACCTCAACAGATTGCTAAGCCGAAAAGGTTAATCGTTTAGTTACTAATCTAAGACAAGATTCTTGACCTTTCGGTATATAGATTTATATTAATAACATACGGTTATATTTTTATACAAAAATCTAAGAAATTTTTGCATAATCCTTGTAGTTTTATCTGAGATCGGACATTTCATGCGATAATGACATTAACTAGTAAAATTTTACCACTGATCCAAGGCAGGAAATGTTGGGAGTAAGCATGAGATTTCCACTCAAGAAGGTTATTATACCAATCAAAGAATACAACGACCATACATACAGGACTTATCATAGATAGCAAAATTTCGTCACTGATCAACGTATAAGAAAATACTCTGCATCGCTTCTAGAACTACTGCTCCCTTTATCAAGCGAAATGTTAAACTTCCCTTGATAAAGGGGAGAGCATTTCTCGAAACGTTGCAGAATATTTTCTTATACGTTGATCAGTAACGAAATTTTGCTAGTTATGATGTCTTGTATGTATGGTCGTTGTATACTTTGGTTGATATAATAATTTTCTTGAATGGAAAACATATGCCTCACTCCCAACATTTTCTGACTTGTTTTTGTGACGGAGTAGGGGTATTTTTAAAAATAAATATTTCCATTTGTCTGTTTATTATATATCTATATAGAATTATTGCATTATTATATGATGCGTATCATTGCTCCTGATGAAAAGCTGCTGCTGACATCCCATAAACTTGGGTAATATTTTTCAATTACTATTTTGCATCTGTTTAACTATTTTTATGCAAATTTCCTTCCTGGTAATGTTACATTACATTCCAGTTACATATATGTTACGCCTATTTATTAAGAATAATCATTCCTGATACCCACGTTATTAGCTCAAACTAAAACTTTGATAAAAAGCAAGCCAACTAGTTCTTGTTTGATCTCATAACGTATATGTCAGAAATAATCATTCATATTTAATTCCCCATGAAAAATACTAAAAACAACACACGACGCGGTGGCTTTATCTAATAACCAGTTTGGAAATTACATTTAATAAACCTTGTAAAGGGTAATTCAATTCAATTTATTATTTCAAGTGAAAAAACAAGAAAAAAAGTTATTACAATAAATGTAAGTGTGCATAAATACTGTACTACACTAAAAATATAAATTACAATCAGAAGACAAACATTAATACTCTTGATACCTCTCTTTTCCCCTTTGACCTGTGGATGTCATAGGTAAAAATAGTTATAATATCATATAATCCTATTTATTGTTTAATCTTATTACAAATATTTCATTATAGTTTGAAAAATGTTCCAGAGGTATCAAAAAATGACGCAGATGTGCCATTATTCCCTCATTTTAAGCAAATGGCCTGTTGAAAGAGCATTAAAACTGTTTGATGACCATTTAGCAAAAACCTGAGAACGGCTCTTGATCTTCTGCATTCCACCAAGATCTCCACTAAAATAAATAAAAGTGCCTAGACAATGAAATATGATGACAGGCTCATCACCTTCCCTTTTTTTCTCTCATCTTCTCTTCTATCTGCGAGGATGGTTTTTTTTTCTTGGCGAGCCTTCTTCGCGCCACGTCAGAACTTTAATGAATCTCTTCGCTGATGGATTTCCTCTATTTCGCCAAGACCTCCTTCCTTGCCCATCACTAGCTCTGGTAATAGGCATTCTTGGCACATACACGCGTACACATTCCGCTTGTATAGTCCTCGGCAATTTCGCACCTTCGGAATTGGTTGCGCCGAGGATGAGACAGCTATTAAAGGCTCCAAAGGTGAAAACGGGAAAAAATTAAAAGTCCTGAAAGGAGGAGACGCTGGATGAGCTCCTTTAATATTAATGAGAAGCCTTTGGAATCGGTATTAAGCCTTGCCTTGGCGTAACCCGTGTTCGATTAATTATTTTTTGTTTTCCCTTCTTCCTTCCTTCCTTTCTTTTAGTTTGCATTGATTCCGTTAAAATTTTCTCTTTCGCTCTTTCTTCTCATTTGCTTATCGAACAAGGATATATCTTGAGTAAAAATCATCCAAGGATTTTGAGTTGCAATTAAAATAAAATTTTAAAAATTAATTTTACATATATATTGTTTTCAAGTACACTTATATGAAACCCGCATTATAAGACCTTTACCTTCTCTCTTTTATTTTTGTATTTTAATTTAAAATTAAAGAAAAAATATGTATTATACAGTGCCATAGTGTAGCACTTTATATTTTGTGAAGACAACAATTTAATTGAGCTGAAATGAACTAATGAAGTCGGCATGTTATATATTTGTTATTTTAGAAATATCATTTACTGCTATTCATAGCAGTAATTTTTATTTTTAATATTTACTACAACAAAATTCATGAGCCGTTAGAACAGGCTACTGGAATTAAGTTTCATCGTTTGTTTTTTCATTATTTCATATATCTATATTTGCCAAAAAGAAATATTTTTATCATACCGAAATCACATATTTTTACACTAATTCAACAATTCGTTATTTTATTTATTTATTGTTCACTTATGCGCTAACTGTAATAGCATTTTCAGAATAGACTTCGAAAATTGAACGTTTGCTTTTGCTGTTTTAAAATTTTATCTGTTATTAAAAGCTTGCGGAACAAGACCACACACACTAGGTGTAATGTCCTAACTATAATCACCCTTTTCCATTAATAACCGTGTTAATATTACTGAACAGGCGTTCAACTGTTATGCTGGTTTCACACGAGGATGCGTTAATGAGAGAATGGATGGTTGGTGTATGAGATATGCGTATCTTGGACAAGATTCTCTTGCGATCCAGCGTTCTCCCAATCTGTCCTCACCATCAGCGTAGCAATTCAACACTCACGGTTGAATCAATTAGCTATGGGGTATACAAGTGATCTTAATGAAGATCATATGATGCAACCTTAAGAGAATAATGTGTTTTGATATCCAATTGGGGCTTGAGACCCCTGAGCACCCCTTTCTTACATCACTGTTCTCCACCGTCCCATTCTGCCTCCGTTTCATCTACAAACCGCTTTTCTGCATTGTCCATTTTACAACTTGGATAAACTTGATATAGCTAGCATTTATCTAATACATAAAAGCTGTCGATTTATCCTATTAACCATTTATTCTAATATTCAGCAACACTCACAATTTTAACATATTTTGCATCACACAAAGAAATGTATCCGTGTCAAACATGGGAGTTATCGAGTTCGATAAACTAAAAGAACTAAAAATCACATGCTGCGTCAGATGCAGTACCTCCAGTGTGAATGGTGAAATTCTTTCATATGCTTGGTCATCCCTCTTGACACAGGATACAGCCGATTGTGGCCAAGATTCTCAGGTGGCTCGAATTTAATATCGCGACACAGTATCTCACGTCTCGTCGTATAACAGGCTCCCTTTGTTTTGATGAAAACTCGGTAGACATTATACTCCTATTACATACGCGTATCTTCCATGTGAAACTGGCGTTAGCGTAATGTAATACCATATTCGTTAAAAATATTAAGCCCTATTAGCGTTATTAAAAAATTTGGAAGACACCGATATAACAGAACAAAATGAAAAAATTATCAGCAACTAAATTGTAACATCCGAGGCTCTAGTATCACCAGCAATAAAACCTAAAGAAATCAAAATCTCTGAAGAAACTTTAAATCTAATGGTAAAACGAAGGTCTTGGAAGAACACAGGAATAATTGCTAACAAAGTGGAATATGTGGAAATTTGAAAGACGATAAGGAAACGTATCCGGGAAGAAACTCGTAAATTCAATACAAAGTTGGTACAAAAACAATTGAAGAAAATAAAGGCATCAAAAATTCAAAACGCAGGCTAATAAATGGAAAAAAGCAAATACTTGCCTTAAAATGTAATGACGGCTCAGTATGCAGAACACGCCAGGAAATGCTTAAGAGGGTAAAAGAATTCTACACAGACCTCTATAAAAGTAACGATCAGCAAAATCTGCCAACAATTGTAGTTACAGAAGAAATGCCGGATGTTTTAGTATCAGAGGTAACAGATGCCATACGATCAATGAAAAATGGGAAATCCACAGGAAAAGATGGCATTTCTGCTGAAATGTTAAAAGCTGGGTGTAAAACGCTTCACAAAATATTGGCAAATCTCTTCTCAAAATGTCTTAAGGAACAAAAAATTCCTAATGCATGGAAAAATGGCGATGTTATTCTTTTTCATAAGAAAGGAGCTCAAGATGATCTTAAAAACTATCGATCAGTTAGCCTTCTCCCTGTTATGTACACAGTTTTTTAGCAAAATCACTGCAAATAGAATTTATAGAACATTAAACTATGCCAAACCTCTAGAACAAGTAGAGTTTAAAAGTGGCTATAGTACGATTGACCACATTCAGGTTCTTCAGCAAATAATATAAAGACACAATGAATACACTTTACCATTATGCATTGCCTTCATCGACTACGAAAAACTTTTGACTCAATTTTCAAACCATATATTTTAAATGCACTAGGTAACCAAGGTGTGAACCCAGCTTATGTTAGCTTACTCCAGTCCATATATGATACAACAAAAGCGACTATATCTATAAACAGACACAAAGTTGAAATTAGCCTTTGAAAAGGCGTACGACAGGGAGATACAATCTCGCCCGTACCATTTTCAGCTTGCCTTGAGGAAGTTTTTTGTAAATTAAACTGGGATCAAAAAGGCTTAGAAATCAACGGAGCTTATTTAAGCCATCTAAGATTCTCCGACGACATCGTGTTTTCGCAAAAGATCCAGAAGAGCTCCAAAGACTCATTGAAGATCTCAGAATGAAAGGAGAAACATCTGGCTTGAAAATCAACCTGAAGAAAAGCATAGTCATATTAGAATAGACTTAAAGAATTTTTTAATAAATTCTAATATATTGCAAATTGAACAGATTCATAAGTACTGTATACTAATTAAAATGTTTGAAAGGATGAGAGAAATAAACATACAGATCTTATAAAAATTCAATTAAACGAAAAAGAAGTAGATATCGAAACTATAACGAATTAATATTACCCAAAATAAGAACAGAATTGGGAAGATGCAACATAAATTACATAGGACCTAAATATTAGAATGGAATACCAGATAAACTAAAGCGGTTAAATAATATAGTAAAATTTAAAAAAAAAGCTTAAAAGATACTGGATAGTCAGTAATGTCCAACAATTTATCGATAATTAAAAAAACCAATCAATTAAAGACAAATTATAAAAACAACTCATATAAGAAGTGCATTACATATGCGTGATCTTTAGTAACGAGTGAGGGGTGTTGAAATATGTGGAAATAGCCTGATGGCCGAATTTATTGTTTGGGTGAATTGTTATATTGAATCAGTCTGAGGTCCTCAAGTCTTTTATATTCATCATAGATATTTACTTAGGACCTTTCTTTGTGTGGTCATGTATTGTCACAACGACTGTTCCAAGAAGAATAAATAAAGTATTATTACAATAAGTTTATACAAACTAAGAAAATCGTTGTTTTGGGAGAAGAAATACAGCAAGCTGAAAATTATATGTACCTAGGTCAACGAATTACGATGAAAGGCGACATAAATCAAGAGATCGAACGTCGTATCAAGCTTAGCTGGCAAGCATTCTACCAGCTACAAATAATTTTTAAAAAAAAGCTCCCTATTTCTTTACAGAGGAAAGTTTTCGATCAATGCATCCTACCTGTCTTGACTTATGGTTGTGAGACATGGACATTGACTGCCAAAGGTATCCAAAAGTTACGAGTGGTACAAAGGAACATGGAACGGCAGATGCTTGGTATCACGCGACGAGATCGAAAGACCTTCAGTTGGATAAGAGATCAAACAAAAGTTTGTGATATCATTGCGAAGGTAAAAAGTTTGAAATGGAAGTGGGCAGCCCATATTGCTAGAAGAACTGACAACAGATGGACCAAACACATCCTAGAATGGATCTCACTGGACACTACACGCCCAAGGAAAATGCCAAAGACGAGATGGGTGGATGAAATAATTAAATATATTGGGCACAAGTGGCAGCAAAATGCACAAGATCGACTTCGTTGGAAAGATGCAGAGGAGGCCTTTATCCTGCAGCGGATTGACAACGGCTGAAATGATGAGGGTCATATATAAATGAAGAATCAATAAATTTAGGCAGATCATAGCTGGTCTGAATTAGAAGAATTGGACCTGCAATGTACAAATATTCATTGGCGTTATGAGCCAATAATCATGGGTTAAAGAGTGTTTTAAGGATCCAACATTCCCCATTCAATGCAGACATTATACAGGAAGACCTGTTTGTTTATAACCATCCATGTGGCAGAGATTAAAAACAAATTTTTTGTTTGAAAGAGACAAAAATAGAAAGAAATAGAAAGTCCTGTATACATCTCACATCAAAGTAACACTGTTGAATAACTTACAAGTAGTAATTCAACAAACTCAGTTCAAGTAATACCACAAATGTAAAAAAAATATAGATGAATTTATTCAGTGTCAGAAACTTTTCATTTTTAAACATTTTTAGCCGAGTTTTTGCAAACATATTTTATTAATAATAAAATAGGAAGTGGTTAAATTACCTTGTAATAGCAGTAATGTAGAAATTAAATTCAAACTCGTAACTAAAAAGATAGCACATGATCAGTTGAAGGCAGTTTTGAAAGTGTTGCCACATCTTATAAACTAAGCAATACCAGATATCCAAAAGGAGTAATGAACAGGTGCTTCCATCTATATTTGAGAACTGCGATTAGATGTATTTAATTGCAATGATTATTCTTTATAAGAAACATTTAAGATTTCTTTCTAGCGATGAAATTTGCAAATGTTCTATTTATATAGTTCATTGGAAAACCATTTAAAACCAAACATTTTTTAAAAGATCTTAAGCCTTCAGAAATTGTTTTTTCATCGTATATTTGAAAGACAAATCTATTATTTTCATTGATAGTAATAAGTAGATCTGAAAAGTGAACTTAAGTTCTAGATACAGAGGTATCTTTCAGTGTTAATCCTGGGGGATAAAAATCAAGGTCCAATTAATGCCCCATACCATAGCCTATACAGATTATATCATCTATATATCTGCCAAAAAATAAATCCGTTCTTGGTGAAGACAAACTTTCATATTTATGTAAGTATAAATCTGCAGCTACAGAAGAATACACTCCCCCTTGAGAAAGCCCTCTTACCTGTTTATAATAACCAGTGCCATTATATACCATATTATAGTTAAGACAGAAGTTTAGTAGTTTTACAAACGAGATTTTGTCAATTGATTTTATATCATACTCTGTAAATAATTCTAATAACACACGATATAGCTCTCTTAAATTGATTTGGTTAAATAGATCCTCAAAATCAAAGCACTTAATGAAAGTGGGATTCCTATCACTGGAGTATATATATATATTATATATATACACTCTATAACAAAAAAAAATCGACGCACCAAGAAGGGGTTGTCCGATTGCGATAAAAATTGGTGGATGTGAAGAACATACATAGAAAAAGAAACGATTAAAATTTCAGAACAATTGAATGATTTATTGCAGAGTTTGACCGTTACAAAGGGAGGAAGTCAATAAGGCGTTGGTCCACCTCTGGCCTGGATGCAAGCTGTCACCCGGCGTGGCATAGACTGATAAAGATCCCGGATGGTGTCCTGCGGAATTTCTTGCCAAATTGTCTCCAACTGTCGGGCTAAATCGTCAACATTCCGGGATGGTTGCAATCGCCTTCCCATAGCGTCCCAAATGTGCTCTATGGGAGAGAGATCAGGAGACTTAGCTTGCCAAGGAAGTGTTGGGCAAGCTTGAAGACAATTCATAGCAACACGTGCCGTGTGCGGCCGGGCATTGTCTTGTTGAAACGTAAGTCCAGGGTGTCGCAAAAGGAACGGTAACACAACCGGTCGTAGAATGTCGTCTACGTACCGCTGTGCTGTAAGTGTGCCAGAAATGACCACCAAAGGGGTCCGGCTATCAAAGGAGATGGCACCCCAGACCATAACGCCCTGTTGTGGGCATGTGTGGCGTGCGATAGTAAGGGCAGGATCCCCACGCTGCCCTGGACGTCTCCAGACACGTCTGCGGTTGTCGTCAGGACACAGTTGGAAACGGGACTCGTCACTAAAGACTATACGTCCCCAGTCAGCGCAGTTCCAAGTTGATCGAGCCCGGCACCACTGTAATCGGACTTGACGGTGTAAAGGCGTGAGAGGTAAGCGGCGTAACGGTCGGCGCGAGCGTAAATTCCGCTCTCTCAGTCGTCTGCAGAGGGTCATGTTGGACACATGTGTGCGGGCCACACGTTGGATAGTTGATAACGACGAATCCGGTGCTGTGACAGCTGCTCTGACAATCGCTCTGTCTTCTCGTTCCATTGTTGTGGCCCTAGGTCGACCGCTGCCGTCCCGACGCTGACATCTGCCGTTGTTGACCCACTCTTGCCAGCACCGTCCAATCGCCGCATCGCTTCGACCCACATGTCCAGCGATTCTTCGATTCGTCCAACCAGCCTCTTTCAATCCGATAGCACGACCTCTTTCAAACTCTGACATATGCTCGTAATGAGCACGAATCTTTCGGCGAGGCATTGTTACAGTCGACGTAAGATATCCGCAGTCAAAATGCAACAGAAATTTTGACCACATATTGAGAATCGCTCCTTATATATGTTAGAGAATACTGTAATAATTTGTGTATTTGCGTCAGTAACAATTTGCATATTTACGTCACAGTATGACGTAGTTATTTTTTCTGCGGCCCTATATCAGGTCCCATATTTTTTTTGATTGCAGTTTGTTCACTTCTTGTTGGGATGGTTCTTGCGTAAAGAGCAAGACAAACACGTTAATGTTTTTTTTTTTATCATTTAAAAGCTTGTAGTCCAATAAAGTTTCAAGATGAAACTAAGCAAGAAGTCAATCATTCATTTTGTCATTTAAAGCTTCAATTAATTTTGAAAGACGTCTACTTCCAACAACATGTTTATAGGCCAAGTTCAACGTTTATTGAAGTCTACTACGAGCTTTTCACCCTGCCAAGGCAAAATTATGTTCTTCGAGGGAGGGCGTGCCGCGCCCGAAATGCTGGATGCTTAACATGTTTGCAAAACGCTTATATACGACGCTGTATTACGAGTGCCTATTTTTAACGTCAATTAATTCTGATGCTTGTGCCTTTAAAGAAGTAAATTTAACAACGAAATATGCATCGTGGTATTAACTAAAGGTGAGAGTTAAACATTATTTAAATAGGAAAGACTTATTTGAACAGTCTATATATTTTCGCAATAACTTTTAAGCGTTAAAAACCATGGAAGGTTTTTCATTAAACGCAGTCATGTTAAATTTGTCCAGCTACAATGTTTGGAGTGAATATATAAAGGTTGTCCTCATGGAATGAAGCATTTTGTCTTTTTGTATGAAACTGAACCACCTATAGATGTTGAAGTATTCGATAAAGAATTGCAGGACTATTAGAAAAATAACAGCTTATTCAACTTTATATCTGGGTATTGATCCAAAATATAGACCATTAATAATCAAAACTACGGATGGTCTAACTTTCGGCAAATACTTAAACAGCATTTCGAACCTGTTTTTAGAGAGAGAATAATTCAATTACTGGACGGAGTTTTTTCTCATCGTTATACTTCTGGTGAGGAGATTGAGTTATACACAGCAAAATTACATAAGTCTATATCCAAACTCCGTGAAGTCGGCCATCCTGTTTTTGAAATGTGTCAGGGATTTCAATTAATAAGATACTTGGATTCTAATTTTCAAAATATCGTTGGCCAGACAAGGACTTTAAGTTCCAAAAGATATTAGATGAACTTACAGCGAAGGAAAGTATAGTTAAACAGGTAAAAAATGTCTTGGATAAGACTGAAAATTCTATTTATTTTTCAACTGCAAAAAGTGTGGCTAGTGAAAATGATGATAAAGAATGTACCTTTAAAATAGGTCCATGTTTCAAATGTAAAAAAATGGTCATCTTATTGCAGATTGTAGAATCAAATTCAATCCTAAAAAAGATAAGAGTAAGAAATTATATGTAAAAAAAGAATAATTTAAGTTACCGTGATGCTTAAGTAATGACAATAATTTATCAAATATTGAAGTTAATTTAAATCACATAAATGTTACAAATACATTGGTTTGGGTATTAGACACGGCAGCATCAAATCAATCATTTCACTTTAGATGAAGCACTATATATATATATATATATACCGAGGCATATATATATATATAATGTTTCATCTAAAGCGAAATAGAAGGGCACAACGCCCAGTCGAACCGTTAAGCGCCGTGCCCTTCAACTTGTCCGTTCTTTTTTCCAAATTTTCCTCCCAGCCCTCGGAAAATAACGCACCATCCTTCCCCGATGATGATTCAAATTCTCACGTTAGAATCCAAAACGCGTGACGAAATTTGTTGATTTATAAAAATTTTGTACTCCAACATTTCATTTCCGTAATAACACTGATGGTTTTGGCAAAATGAAATTGCTGACGAATATTTGTAAACAAAGCACTGTTGCCAGGTTTGCAGACTTTCAACCACGGACTACTCCGACAAACGTTAGCGGTTCCACGTATTTTTGAGATCAAATTTTTGTTAAAATCAATTTGTTTGTCTTTAAGCACTAAATTAAGCATGTTTTACATCCCTATTTTATTACTCTTACTTGTCATATAGTATAGGATATTGTTTAACTAAATTATAGTTATATTAATTTAATTATTATTTTGTATGAAGTTGGGATTTTTTAATCTTGCCATCTGGCAACACTGCAATAAATCGCAATCAAGTGCAATTTCCTCTCGACTTTCGCATATACTTAACTTGAGATTTAAAACAAAATCCACTCCAAAAAATGCTTACCTGCAAACAAAAACTAAAAAAATTAAAGAAAGCAGCAATAGGAACTAAACCAATTAAGATGCTGCTTACAGCAGTTAGTAGCAGTAAAGCTGACGTAACCACATGTTCAGCATGAGTATCCGTGTATTATAAGCGCTCCAAAAAAATAACAATAATAAAATAGGACAGTCAGGCACAATATGATTTTGTCAGGCCGTGCACCCTGCCCTAATGTTTTTCTAGATGAAACACTACATACACAATCCTCTCCATGCTCCTTCGGGTTTTCTGTAACATCCGTAGTGCTGCAGTCGTCAGACTCCATGCCTCTGATCCATAAGGAAAGACTGACAATACACATTGGTTAAAGGCCTAAAACCTAGCTAATATATATTATTATATAGCCCACTTAGATATTTTACAGGATATCTCAAGTTTTACTTGTCAGAATGACACCAAAATTTAAAATTAGCCCAATTAAATAATCTTTAATCCAATTATAATATCAAATTTAGGTGTTGCCATCAAAAATTTCAAAGTTGCTGCAAGTTTTGATATGAAGATTGTCCCTTATATAAATTTTATGCACATGGATTTATAGGTTTCATTTCTATCGATTGGCACCTTTGAATTTTCTGTAGTACAATTATTGCAAAAATGGCAAACGAGTGTTCAGGTTTTTGTTTCACCGGCTGTAAATAATGTTTTTGCAGAGATTTAAGCCTTCATCTACTTTATAATAATGCTAGTTTGAAATTATAGAGAGGTATACTAAAATTTATAAGTTTTCAATGCAAAATTTACGTTAAGAAATTTATTCATTAATGTTAAATATTGTCTGTTTATATATTTTGCAATATTAAATATATTTAGAAAATACATCAACACGTTTACGAATTTAAAGCCCTTAGCTTTCTGAACTCCCTCCCTGGTAACAATCATATAGCTACGGGCCTGGTGCACCGTACATTATTATTATCGGCTTGTAAGCACTTTAATGACGGGTCGTATATTATTTTTTGAATGCTAAAAGATTTCGATGTCTTAAAATTCTCAGCCATTCATGAATATTCACATATTTAAAAATACACGACTTCTTCATTGGCAGTTGCTGAGCAGATGTTATTTAGGCGTTCTCGGTTTGAGCTTTTCGACGCATCCGCGACTATTATTCCCCTCAGAATATTTCCACGATAAAATTTGTTTGGAAAACTAAAAGAAAAGGTTCCAGGAAAATTTTTCACGGCCCAGTATGATTGACACCAGCGCCCGGTAGTTGAGAAACACTAACTTATAGCATACCTACATATATACCCAAACATACCAATCATATCGTATACAAAATATACATACATATATTAGATGACCATATACAATTGCTATTATCGAGATAAAAAAAGTATTCCGATTTCAATAAACAAAATCTGTGAGAATTTTTATCGAAATATATATTTAATGAGAGGTTAGTTCAGCTTGAAATTTATCCATTATTATTTCAAGATTAAGTAATAATTATCCTAGTGTTATCATTATCTTAGGGTTAAGTTATCATCATCTTAAGGTTGAGTCACCCTCATCTATCTTCGCTTGTCCAGAGTCCTCTTCAAATACATTTTATCATGAAAGCATCTGGAAAATATTGGTTGTGAATTCAAAACTCTTACAAGATAAACCAGGAAATTGTTCAGCATCCCCCCACCTCTTTGTCCTTCCGTCCGTGACTCAATTATAAACTCTACTGCATAAACATAG
Source organism: Dysdera silvatica (assembly GCA_006491805.2). Taxonomy (NCBI): domain Eukaryota; kingdom Metazoa; phylum Arthropoda; class Arachnida; order Araneae; family Dysderidae; genus Dysdera; species Dysdera silvatica. The sequence continues at coordinate 122,305,183 of QLNU02003225.1, read as the reverse complement.
ATCACAGCCTGAAGCAATTTGGGGACAGGATTTTGCACGTTTTCACGAAAGTTAAGCTCATCGGTCTCCGTTTAATTCATTACTAGTCGCCTTCTGCAGAATATGCGATTAAATATTTGAAACTGAAATCATTAGTCGTTAAAAAATTCATATATTTAAATTATTTATGTCTGATTTAATGTATAATACATGGTTCCTTTATGGACTGCAATTTAAATTCAATTTCATTTACCCACATGAACGTAGATAGAAAATAATACAATAAGCCAACCAAATAACATATAAAACAAGCACATGGATTACTACTAAATATTCTACATATAGAGTAATTCACATAAAAATGAAATCAATTGAAAATTCACTATATGAAACGAAGTTTTAAACTTTTTTATTAGAAATTTCCCCAACGTTATCATTTTCAAATATTACAGTAAGGTACCTAATAATCATTATATATTTGACAAGTTTAACACTCATCATCAGATGGAGGAAAATCTCTCTAAGTGCTTTCCACACAAATCAATCCTGAGCAATTCGTTTACATATTATCATAACCTGTTTTCTTATGTTATCTACCCACCTACTCTGAGCACTTTTCCTTGACATATTTAATACTGTTTTTTTAACCTCTGAAATTAATCCAATATCATTTATGTGACTTTGTGCTACATATATTGGGCAATTGTTTTATAGCTAAAAGAATAGCCTGCTGTGTTAGGATATTTCTTTCCACTTTTATATTCAAACCAAAGATTTAAAAATAAAATTTTGCACGTGTACCAATCTAATCCTTGATATTTATATACAAACTTTATTCAAGAGAATGAATTACATATTACAAAATATATAACTTCTCAGCATTATTTAATGAATTTAGTTAACAGTTTTAAAATTATGAGAGGGTTTATGAAAAAAAAAAATTTTTTTTTTGTTTTGCGAGACTATTTTTATATATAAATAGCATTTTCCATTTAATATAATATCAACTTAAAAACTAACGCTAATAATTACATTGGAAACTGCAGAGAATCAAGTGGCATTAATAATCATCAAACATCCTTACTTAGTAACAGGAGAACTATAAATTCACAAATTAAAAAAATTTAAAACGAAAACATTTTATTCTAGTCAAACACAACATGTAATAATATGTAAATCGTAATAAGTTTCTCAAACATTGCGTTACTTGTTCATTTCTATTATCGGCATGCAAAAAGCAAAAGATTAATTGGAATGAGTTATATAATTAAAAATTCTCACACCTAAATGGCACTCTAGCAGAAAAATAAAACTTGGCGATGGAGTATAAATAATCCAGTTCCAATATTTTAAGCAGTAAACCATAAAATACGATTACCTTACCAAAAAAAAGTTTCAAATACTTTAACATCACTTAGTGCTAAGTCAAGAAAGCTGTCATTAGTTTACGCGTAACAGCCTAATCGTAAAAGTGGGAGTCGAGGAGTAATTTCCAAATTCGTGGCTGTCTTCTGAAATGTATGTTTTAAATTGAAGACATGATTTAGTATTTCCTCAAGATACCATTTCACTAATATATCCAAGCTATGAATATCTATGAAGCCAGAATCAAGCCAGTTGTAGTAGTAAAGTGGATAAGAGGGTGCAGAGTTGGGAAGGGCGGCGGCCGAAGGCGGCACTGTAATCCCAGACAGGACGCTCAGACAGCGTAACCAAGCGCCAAGCAGTTGGGAGAAAGGGGGTATTCGATTGTCAATCATACACAGCACACAAAGATGCATGCCCGCATGTGTGTCGTCATTTAACATAATCAAGCCAACATGTATAGCTGGATTTTTTAATGTAATCTATTCTGTGGTTCATAGTTTGCAAAACCTATTGTAAAATTTTCAAACAGCATCGTCAAAATATGGTAAATGGTGATCTTGTGCCACATTCCCAACCAATAACGGATATCTTAAATTATCTTCTAAAATAAAGAGGATTGAACTCGTATTTGACTACAAGAACATTAATATTAACTTTCATTGTATTCAAAAGCCATTATGAATGAAAATTTTTATATTAAGGGACTACAACATTCCAGGATTTCTTTATTTCCTACTATCAAAAACAAGTTTGAAGTAGGAAATGTTTGAAATTCACCTCAAAATGACTTAGAACCAACGGAAATCCATACTCTTTACAAACAAATCCAACTGGATTTTACAAGCTAATTTCCTAACTTCTATAATGTCTAGCGAAACTACTATTATCTTGCAATGCCTATAAAACAAACATTATTGTGATAATGGTACTACAGTTAGGGCAGAGCGATTTTATAAAATAAATGCATAAGCCCATATATGGTTCCTAAGAAAATATGAACGCCACTAACAGGGGAACTATCTCTGGTACCGGTTGAACTTTGGATTAAGGTATATTGGGTTTTGTAGAATCCGCCTTCCTTATTAAGAATATTAATCAGTTTTTTGTAAAACACAGATTTCGTTTAGTTATTAAATATGAAAAATTGGATTTATCGCCAAATCTGGTATCATGTTGCCCATTCGTTGCGTAGAAAATACATTGTAGCTGCTTTTATACATAGAGGCTCGCCAAATCATCGCCAAGAGATAAGAGTGGAGTTAAAATTTTAATCACGTTTAACCGACGAAATGCTATGTCGTCACTCAATAATTATCTTGCTTGTTTATTTGCAATAATTATTTTTTAAAGCATTTTTTATAGTTAAAACAATTTTATTTTCAAGACCTATTCCTCTTCTGCTTGATTACGAAAAAAGATTAAATGTTTATCTTCAATGTTTTATTTTAACATTGAATATCATGAAAATGATACTGATAGTAAAAATGATTGAAACACAGAATTTTGTAACAATGATTGCACTTTAAAAAACTAAATTCTTGACAATTTTCTCCACATGTTTCTTCGGAAAACGTAATTGAAATATCATGAACATTTTTGAAATTTCCAGGATTGAAATCGGAAAAATTTCATTTATACCAAGCATATTGAATCATTGGATTAAACTTTTTTGATTGCAGTTGATTTTATACTAAAGAAATTAATTTAATTATTTCGTGTCTGTTTGTTAAATTAACTGACAATTGATCAGTGCCCATTCTATTTATAATTTTTTTAAAAGAATTTTAAACTGCCTGAAAAAATACACATCCAGTTGTTGATTAAGATACGTAGTTTTGGGTGGAATTTGTAGTCTCATACAATTTTCGGGAAGATCAGTGTAAGTATTTGGATCATTGAATCAAGAACCAAGAAGAACACATGAAAGTGAATTTACAGTTAGTACAAGATTTAAGAATTTACTACCCATTCATTCATTTTAACTTTATCCATTTTTCCTGATTTTGAACAGGTTACATGTAAATTTGATGGATAGAACATTGTTGTTTTAATTCGTGGGCCAAATGTCCCTGATGCTTCTCTCAAACGTAAAAGTAATTTGTCCTTTAATTGGCCATTCATTGAAATAATCGGTCGCATATTTTGATTGAATTAACGCAAAAGTTTGCCTTTCTCCCTTACGCGATAAGGTCCTGTCATTGTCGATAAAATAATTTATGCCACTTTGATCGCTAGTTAAAATTTGCTCGAGTGCAATATTGGTCGTAATATCGCGAGTTTTGAGAATGACTTCGATAGCAGTGTTTTCGATCACTTCATTATCGCGCACTTCAAGTGCAGTAACATATTTTGTTATTCTGCGCGATACAATTTTGAATTGTTTTTTAAAGCGACTAATAAAGCTATCAGAAGCGTTAAATATAAAGAAAGCGATATCTTTGGCTTTCATGTCAGCCCATCTTTTTAAATCTATATTGTGTACAGGTAGATGTTTGTCCCTTGACTCGTTAAATTTATCTAAAATTGCGGTTTTAATAATTTAAGTTTTTCGGTATCTGTTCCTTCTTTAGAAATATATCTTTTATATCTAGTTATGTACAATGAGTCTTTCACGTATGGATATCTCATTTTAGTTTGTTCCATGTTGTTGTTGTTTTTTTTTTTTTTTTTTTTTGCAAGAGTCGTAGAAATTCATGATTCTTTTCATTTTTTATAAGGAACAGTATGTTTAATCAACGTCACTAATGTTATCGTTAAAATCACTTTCGTATACATTGTTGCTGTTAGAGCGTCCAGCCAGTTCATTACTAACATAATTAGCAGAATCATATAATCTAACGTCACTTCCTCGATGATATATTCAGCAGATAGTAACTCTTCAATTTTTATAAGAAGTGCCTTGCTCTCTCTTCGAATTCTTAGTCATTAATATTTGACGGGGTTACGTTATATTTAAGAACAGACAAATTTAAAGCTGATTGAAGTATATTCACAATATTTTTCATTGTCAAATGTTAGAATAAGTAATCCTAAAATAAGTAAATTATTTTAAAAAATCCAATGCAAAGGAACGGGAAATATTACTAAATATATGGATTTCACAGCAGCTTAAAATTCTGCGAACAGCACAAACGATCGCTATTTACACCAGTTAGACTAGCCTGCCGACACAAGACTAAACTAGATTAACGCACATGCGTCGCCGAACACACGCCAATGGCGCAAAAATACGTCGCCAATAGCAATTTTTGGAACGTAATTAAATATCAGCTTATTATTTTTACAAAAAACTGAATATATATTCTTAAAAATGAAGGCGGATTCTGCAAAACCCAGCATATCTTAATCCTAAATTCAACCGGCACCCGAGACAGTTCCTTTATAAGTATAAAAATGAGATTCCGTGTTGCTATATACGTCTATATATCGGTGAAATAGGGTACATATTTATCCAACAGGACGATAATGCTCATCCTCACCTGGCTTATCCCGTAGAGTTTGCCTTCCATAAAAGATATGAACTGGTTAACCCAATGTCCTGACCTAAATCCTATTAAGCATTCCCGGGATACGTTTTGAAGGTATGTGATAACCTTCAACACCTCCCCAAAACTTTTTGCCACTTGGAAGAATTTTAAAGGAACAGGGTCGTTATTATCAATTGAGCTGTTGAACAACATTTTGAACGTTATAGTTTACTGTCTGTGTTTATGTGTTATAGCACAAGGAACAGATAAGGCCATACTATGGAAAAAACTATATGCTGCCTGAGGAATTAGAATATTTTTGGCTTAGTGACTCAAAGCTCGAAGTGCGAATCTGTAAAAAGGAAAACAAGCATTAGCCACCTGTTGGCATGAAATTCGGTTATTCGTAGGGTGGCTAAACACGTTATTATTACACCAGCTCAGAGCTGTAAAGCTCTGTGGTTATTTCTACATTTCTGTTAGAATTGTCTGCACTACATACTGAGACACTATAGTTTCAGTTTTACCCTTTTCCCAACTTTGTTCTTCATGTGCTAAGTTTTGGGGAAATAAACACAACATAATTAAACTTATTTATAAGAAATGCGTTTTTAGTAGTAACGCAGAGATTACGTTAGAATGCTGAAGTCATCTTACAGATTATTTGTACATAAATACATATCAGTTATAGCGTCAAAATTTTGTTGACTACTTTAATATTGTTATGAACGAGCTCATATAATTCATATCATAAATACTTGTATTATTACTTTTCAAAGGCTTTATTATTTTGGACATGAAATGTGGCAGCCTGAAAACTGTAGTTTTCTGCACATCATAATAATAATAATAATAATAATAGAAGCAGAAGAAGAAGAAGAAGAAGAAGAAGAAGAAGAAGAAAGAGGAGGAGGAAAATATGATGATGACTTATATACTCTTTTGTTAATATACTTTTTAATTAAATTTTATATATATGTATATATATATAATAAGCGCAGAACTTTGGCTGTGGTGACCGAAGTTCGGATTCTTCGTTAAACTGTAGGTCCAGCTTGCCAATCCAACTGGAAACGTGGTGAGCTTAAGGCCGCTTCCTCTGGATTTCTTTCACCGTACTACACGTATGTGTGATGACAGGGAGACCTTAATCCTGCAGTGGATTGAAAATGGTTGTCGATGATGACGAGATATATAAAGAGAGAGAGAGAGAGAAAGAAAAACATTTATCATTCATTTATTCTTTGTTACTGTATTTTTTATTATTAATTTATAGAAACTGGTTCATATGTACATCAAATAAGTTATTGTATCTATAGTAATGGAATACCGCAGGCATGAAAAAATAAACTGAATTCTAAAGATTGTAAAAACCGCACTTAAAACGACAGCAACAGACAAGGAAAATCCATATTTAGCATTCTGATAAAAGGAATAAATAAATAAAAAATGTTAAAGCACAAAAACGCAATTCCATTCTAATGAACTCCATTTATGAATTTAATTGCATTTGTACCGACATGTTTACGATGCATTTTTCAAAAGTAAATAGTTTATTGTATCTTTACTGGTTGTTTCACTCGTCACGTGCGTGAAAATTCCAGACTTAAAAGAAATCCTGAACTTATAAAAACTCCAATCATCGAACATTCCACCTTTCGTGACCGCCTCATAAATCATACCATATTGATTTTGCATTTATGAAATGAAATGCGTGTTACCGGTTATGTAAACGGAAAGCATTACGAGTTCAAAAATTGGATTTGAAATTAAACATGCTAATTTCTTGTATTTTTTTGGGCTATTTAGAGATTAGTTTAGCAAATTGCCGTGATAAGTTATGCTGTATTACTTCCTCTCTAGTCTTTTTTTCTTTTCAATTACATCTTTTTTTAATACTTTCGTAGATGATGCGCAGAATTATATGGATCAAAACTGCTAAGTAAGACCCGAAATATACACTACATGCTTATTTTTCCAAAAGCACAATATTTAATGAGGCGTAAATTGTTATGGGTTGTTAACGTAACCGCAAGATTAAAACGCCTGAAATGCGAGAAGATACTTCACTGCATGATTAAGAAGCTTGCGG
>QLNU02003225.1:122268991-122298177 GCA_006491805.2 Dysdera silvatica | reverse complement strand
GATCTTGATTACAGATTAAACGTTTGTCGTGTTACGAAAGGTTGTCCGAACATTTGTAACTGAACTGAAAAAAAAAATAAAATTGGAATGCTTTTCTTTATTTTCATGTAGCACTGATTATATTATGTGTAATAGTTTCGAAAATATAAATTTTTAAAATCCGGTCATTCATTTATGCTAACCCTATATTTTATTTACCATTATATAATAATTATATACAGGGCTTCTAGGAAACTCAGAATGCGGTCAATAACTTTTCAACCAAGGCATACCTTGCAACGAACGTTAGGTACCTGTATGATACCGGTATGTAACCTGTATGATACCTGTATGTAACCTGTATGATACATGTATGTAAATGACTCTCAGATGACTATGCACTATCAAATGAGATAAAAGGCAGACCCTCTGGTGGCGAATTGAGGAAGTTAAAATTTTTATTAGAAAAAAAGTAGTAACATGCATTAATAGACAAGTCTGGAATATGAGAGGTCAAAATGCATAAGAATGAAATCTTACCTTTGAGTCGAATTTTTTGAATATCTCTTGAACCCATAGAGATCCCATCACGAAATTTTGCGAAAAGGTGTAGAATATCATGCTATATACTATATAATTTTTTGAAAGAGATAAAATGACCCTATTTTGAAAACTTCAAGGTCAAACTTTTCTTTTCAATTTATTTAAAATAATTCTGCTTATAATACTTACTTTTGTTACATATTTAGAAAAATCTTTAAAAAATCTTTCAAATGAGACTTCTTTTACTTTTGTTGGTTAAAAACAAAAAAGTTACAGTCAATTTTGTAAAGCACGGTGAACCAACACAGACCCATTTGAGTGACCTTTGACCCTTGGCTATATTTGATCCATTTGATGGATTAAGTTAAAAACTGAGATATTTTCGAGCATCTACTGGGCCATTAATTCTACAAAGTTTCATGGAAATCTAAAGCGGTTGGGTTGCGAATCATTAAAATTTTGGGTGACTTGACATGGAATGACACATAAAATTAAATATTATAAATAGTTCTAGAATTATTGCCGCGTTTTATGTTGACATTGCGTCTCCCTTTTTTTTAAACTCAGATAGTTCAAAATTGAGATACTCAGATTTTCTGGAACTGCTAATGGAATAAAATGGTAACCAACTGACAACTTATACTTTAATTATGCTTTAAAATTTTACTTATACTTTAAAATTTTACTTATATTTTAAAATTTTGAATTTTTTTATCTTGACATTTTCGGATTGGCGATCTAAAATTTTCATCATCAGTGAAGGAGAGAAGAAAGAATAAAGACATTTCTAATGTGCTCATATTTGATGACTTATTTAAAGAACATAGCAAACCCGAATTAGAGAAAACGCCATTATTGGAAAGACATTAGCGATGTATAAGTTCGAAAACGATAATTTTATTTTTTAACTTCTTAATCATATCCACAGAAAACAAAATTATGCTAATAGAAGAAAAAAGCAGAAACAGGAACCTGTTTTGGGGATATTCCAAATGGCTATGTTTTGCGGAGAAATAAATAAAAAAATTTGGGGTTTGGAATCAGTATAGATTTTCTAATTTTAACGAAAAGTAATTCAAATAGCAAAAAAATCAATAGTAGAAAGAGCGTGAGAGAAAATAGTAGAAAAAGCAAAGCAAATATTAAAAAGTAAAATTGAGGGAAAAGAATGAGCTAAAATGAAAAAGAGAAATTTAAAAAATAAAATTCAGGTTACAAGATGGACACACATATATGGCGTGCTTGTCAGCTATATTGAATGACATTGTATCACCCTAGGACTTCAAAGCGCTCCCGTATATTTTTCAAGCCAAATGGGAATTTTATTGGCTCCAATAAGACAGTTGGGCATCTACAATTTCGATGATGATGATGGGGTCATCGGGACTAAAAGGCAGGTCATTTTCAAGCATTAGAGGCGTTATTTAAAATACTAGAAGACGCCCAGTTAAAATTTAATCCAAAGAAGTGTACATTCTTCACTAGTAGTGTCAATTTTTGGGATTTATTGTGTCATCAGAGGGCATAGTTCCAGTCCCCCACAACATTGACAGTATTTTGAAGTTGAAGCCACCGAAGACGCTAAAGGAGGTAAGAAGAATAATGGGAGCATTCGGTTTTTTAAAGACTTTATTCAAAAGTATTCGGAAATAGCCTACCCCATTACTTAATTGTTGAAATCAAAAACCAAAAGCGTGAAATGGACCGAAGAATGTGAACAGGCATTGGCAAATTTGAATAAACAAGTGACAAATCCGCCAATTTTGTAATTAGTGGAGCCAAACAGCAAATTCGTTGGGTTCTCTGACGCGTCTACTGTTGGGACCGGAGGGGCGCTTTTTATTATAACACCTAATAAAATGTTGAAAACGGTTGCATATTATAGCAAAAAATTCAGAGGCTCATGCAAAATATTGTTCGTATTAGTTTGAGTTACTATGCTATTTACTCACAGTGAATAATTTTCTGCAATATTTGATTGGAAATCACTTTATATTGGCGACTGATTGTGAAGCTTCATTCAGCATAATGAAAACGACAAATTCTGTTATGAGAATTTTACGATGGAAGTTGTTATTAGCAGTGTTATGCCTTTAAATAAAATTAAAGCCCTTAAACCAAATTAAATTAATTAAGATCCAATAGTATTAAATATTTCGTTTTTTTTTTCAATGTATTTAAATATATAATAGCAGCTAGCTTGAAAATCTTGTACACGCGCTCAATATGTAATAACAATGGCATTCAACTTACGACGTATATGGTCCATATGGATCTATAAATGATTTCATTGGCTCCCGTAACATCTCTTCCCATTGGTTAAAATTCCAATAGTCCCATTGGATAAAGTTTCGGATGTATCGAAACTATAAATGAGAAACATACAACAAACTCAAGGAGAATGCCTTTGAATCTTGTCTGGAACCGAATGTAAGCGCGGCCGGGCATAGCTCGAAATGACCTCTTACGTGTTAAAAAGAAATATCTGTAATATCTTTAATTTACGTGAATAAATTGTTGGTGTTTAAAAAGTGCATATTCTTCTCAACTTACAATGGATACCACGAATCTTATCAACATGTAGTTATTTACGATGCTGTACATCCAACAAAAATGTAAGTACTTTACATTTAATTTCCGCTCAAGGAACTGTTTAAGTGGGAATGAAAAAACCCACATACCTTTAAAAGGAAGATAGGACAGTATGATAATAAATAATCTCTCAATTAAAGCACTTAATCTTGGTCTCTTTGTTTTCATTCGTACAACACAACGACTTATATGTTTGTACATTTTGGGATAGCATTATCAATCTTTTAAAAGCAGCTTTTGTTAAACACCTCACAAATTATTCTCGTTTATTATTTGTCTGTTTTAACAAACAAAATGCAGAGATTTCGTTCTTTTTCTGAAATTTCCGCGTTTAATTCGTTCTAGCAATTGCAGCATGGCAATATGCAGTGAATTAATGCAGCATGGTGAAATTCTGCCCATTTAGAACGCTCCCTGTCACATGCATGCAGTGTTATTCTCCAGATTCCTCCCGCCAGAAAGTTAGAGAACTTTTAAATTCCACCAAAACTTGCGCCTACCGTTCCTTTTCATTATCTTCGTGCCGAGCTACAAGAAAATGGTCATGTTCAAATTTTTGACAACTCCGTTGACGTTCTGGTCTTTGTTCTGCTAGCGCAGAGTCTTGAGATCTGACGTCGCTCAATGGGCATCACTGATGAGTTGAAATCCTCTCCTTTTTTCTCTGTGACTCAAGAATCCATGAATTTCTTTACAGCCTGAAAAATGCATAATTTATGTATGTGCCATCCATTTAACAATCAAATCCTCTTTGAACTATTCGCCTCTCACATTTCTTGGATAGGAAAATAATATCAAAGTCTAACACATTCATTGTTGCCATGTACAATGTCCTATTTTCGTAAATAAATTTTTTATTCCCCTATGAATTATGCATATCAATTCCACAGTCGATTTTAAATATACGACACTTTCTATTCTTATCATCACCAGCACATCAACATAAACTAACAAAACATTCAAATACAAAACGTCTTTGGACCAAATGATGTATCAAATTTGGAAACGCGCTTATTTGTTCTTTTGTACTTTGTAGCCCAGGAAGAGTGAGTATTATACAATGCCAGGACCCACAGCTCTTGAGTAATCCTAACCTTTACCACTTGTTAAATTAAATCCCGTCCTAAGGAAGAGTAAACAGCCGGAAATCGTTCTCTATCATTTAGATTCAAACCAAGATGCTCTGAATCTAAAACACACTCTGCCATTAGGTCTCTGTTAGGTTATTGAAAATATTGTAAATGAATTAAATAAGAGAATGGAGGAAATATGCAGAAAAAAACTATATATCTATTTTACATGCATTCATTGGTGAATGTCTCATGATTTTTATGTATTTATGAATTAATAAAATTATTTATGATTAATAAAATGTTATAATTATATAAATGTAAAAAAATGTATAATGAATATAATTATAAAAATTATTAATTAATAGAATATATTTATGAATTAATAAAATTTAATATTACGCATTAATGTTAACTTTTAAAATTGTATATCATTCATATAATTGATCAAAGCAAATTTATATGTAAAGACAACGTTATAAGCTTAAATAAGTATAGCGTTGTCTTTACTTATAAATCCAATCTGCGTAATGCTACGTCAAATTATCTTACATGATCAAAGAATGTTAACTGTCTTTTCCCCCTCTGAATATAAGACAATAAATAAATGCTTAGCATAAAATAATCTGTTTTTAATATAATTTAATTTTTAATTAAGATATCTCATGGCTCTCATTCTTCAGTAGTACCAAGCATTTTAACAACTAAACCAAATAATTTTTGAGAGACCAATATTTAAAAGTATAGACAAAATACGCTGGTAGCATGTATCAACATATTATTAAATATAAAAACTACGCTCAGTATAAAATTTAAAATTTTAATAAACATTAACCGCCAGTATGCATTTTATATTCATTAACGTTGGCGACTATTTTTCTGCATCTCGTTAAAATTTAAGTCTACGCAATTTAATGTTCCTCATTTTATAATTTGTGGCTGTATGATATCATTACCGTATATTTCTGTGTTGTCAAAACCTAATGAGTATATATAAATATGGATGAAGAGTTGGAGGGAGAGAGAGAGATCATTTTGGTTATGTTTATTTTCAAAGTGTATCAATTCATATATTGACCAGTTGATAATTATGTTAATCCTGAGAATGGTAATACTAGCTTACAAACCTTCCGCCCATCTTTCTATCCGTGTCTCTGTGCGCATGCGTGTGTGTGCGTACGTATACATGCACGCACTACGTCTATATAGTATACAAACTAGTCTACACTTTGTTATAGTCACAACTTAATTAATGGATTACGTTTAAGTAAGAGACATCTATGCCATCCGCTATAAAAAATATATATTTTCCAAAATGTTACATTATTTATATTGAATAATTTTGATTACTATATGATGTATCTCACAATTAAAGAAAATTAAGTGTATTAATGCTGTTAATTTGCTCTGCATTGTAATTTTTCTTTTGTATTTTTATGGAGCAAAGATCGAGAAGGTCGTATTGGCTCGAATTCACAGTTTTCTGAGGTATCCGAACGTCTGTTGTCAAGGGAACCGAACTCGGAACTACGTCAGGCAAAAAACGGCAAGTATTCTACGATGCCATGGGGAGTCAAACCCGAGTTAATATCACATCTGGCGAATTCATTACCGCACCACGATCCTGGACCTTCATTTCTCCGTGAAATCCAAACCTCTTAAGGCCTCAGGAACTATAATGAACTATAATTAGACTATAATGAACAATTATTCGGTATATGTGGGTTTTCTTCCACAGCCTGGATGGAGTTGATGCACTGATAAGCGACACGTGATATGAACGCATATAGTTGCGCCATCAACGGAATGCCTTATAATTCACTTATATCCTATATTTCCCACACATTAACAAACCGAACGTCTTATATTTAAACCCAGTTATAGCACACATTTTAATAAATAATTTCGCCTTTAATAGTAAACAAAACTGAAAATCAAGACTAACATTTTATACTTTAAAAAATACGCAGGCACTTCGTGAAGGCAGAAGGTCGACTTTTACTTTTCTTTGAACTAAATAGATTTACGAATAATTATTTCAGCTGTCAGACCGTCTGGAATTCTTCGAATAAAAGGACCCGGCGTTGTGGTGCACACTTGCAACACATCTATTTTTTAAGGAAAACTGAATTACGGTTTTTAATTTGTTTTTGAAAAGTTTTTTTAGGGGGCGAAAAAAATGCAAACGGAAAAGAAAAGTCAACTCGTATCTTTTCCGACAAAAAAACTTTAAAGTTTTGCGTAAAGAATGCACAAAAGCAAGCGATGTTGAATAGCGAAAAGTCGCTGTTACATATTCATGAAAAATATTTCAAGCATAAATTCCAAGATAGCTCAGCAAGCGATCTAAGCAACAAATTTCACTTTTTTCTAGTAAACATTTAGTGATACACATTTCACTATTTTGGATACAAAAAAAACACGGATATTCGTTTGGTTTCTTTTTACGGAACTTTCGAATACTTTAAATCATTTCCTTATTTCTTTTGCATACAGTCATGACATGTTCATTATTAGTAATTCTTCAACCATTTCAAGACTTCGTATCCGGCAAGCACACGTCTTTCCGTCTGCTGCATTTTGTCTGTAACTCATTATATTTCACTTCAGTTTCTATATCTCCGTTCATACTATTAATTAACTAAGAATTAAAAACATATACTTTCATACGATAAAACGTGCAAGAAAACGTAAAGTGGGTAAAGTACTTTTCTTAAAAACATGAACCAGGTTTCCAGCTGTTCAATGGGACAGTCATCTTCAGATGCAAAATATGAATAATATCGGATATAAATATTTAAAATAAAATAACAATCGTGATCGTGCAGGAATTAAAATCAATGTGTTGTTGTAAAAACACTTAAAGACCATAGTATGATGGTAAAATGGTTGTGAAAATATAAGAATAACATGTATAGTATGCAAAAGTTAAAATAGTGGAAAATAAAATAATGCTATCGTTCAAGTCAAGACACGGTTTTAAACAAATATTGCCAATCACTGCTAATATAGATGGGTTGTTCCACATTATAAGTAACAGAACCTTGCCTAAAGATCTCTCGAGCTTCTCTAAACCTTAAACTTTTCGCACTTTCTTTCAGCTGGGACCAGTATTTTGGTATGCTGAAACAGTAAAACGGCATCGTTTGTGTGTATGAACTGTGCGAGATTAGTATTATTTCTGTTATGTCTAATGTCGACCTTGTGTTCCTTTATCCTAGTGTGTAATGGTCTGAATGTGCTACCAATATAATGCTGGTTGTGTTATCGAGTATGGGTATGGTATAAACGCCTGCGTTTTCTGTAGTGTTAAGAGGGTCCCTATCTTTAGTGTTAAAGAACTCCAAAATGTTGCGACTACGCTTATATCCAAAAAAGATTATGCTCTTTTGTTTTTAATCGAAGAGAATATAGTACGGTTGAAAGAGCAAGTGCCAATATATTTAAATGAGTGACAATGGGTGGAAAGCGTGAAAGTGAAAAGGGGAAGGCTTCTCTGTGGAGTCTATTAAAAATGTTAGTGGGTCTTCGAGTATTTAGTTATTCCTGAGTGGAGCGGTTTTTTTTTGTAAAATAATTTTGATTTCTTCGTGGAAAAGTTGTCTGTTACTGTATATTTTATATTTCCTACGTACATGTGAATATATAGCTACCTCTATGTATGATTTAGGTTGTGAATACTTGAATAATAGGAAAAATGGTAACTCAGTGGGTTTATGAAAAATGGAAAAATTCGGATATCAATTAGTTTTAATGATAAGTAAGTCTAAAAACGGAATAAATTGATTTTGAACCTCAGTTTGAGATGTAAATTTGATAGTAGGGTAAAAATTGTTAAGTTAGTTAAGTATACCAGAAATATTAATAAGAATACTATTATGTATTAATAATACATCGTCAGTATATCTTATACACCATAGGTTATTTGTGTGAGGTGAAATTTAATGTTTTCCATATTTCTTAAGACATATTCCACTATGTCACCAGACATTGGAGATGCCATGAGGACCCCAGCGATTTGCCTGTAAGTTTCCCCATTTAGTTGAAAAAAGTTGTATTTTGTGACGAGGAGGATTGCAGAGATGATGGAGCTAACCTCTTGGGTTGTGTATTTTTTAGAGTCGGTTAACGCTCTTTGGATGATATCCAATACTGGTTCAAGTATCTGGTGTCTATAGTCATTTTAAATATTTTATTATCCCTTTATCAAAAATTTTCATGATAACGCTAAACTTTCCTCTTACTTCTATTCTGTGCAGAAAAGCAAAGGAAATTTTGAACGTACGCACTTAATTATGTCCTGCGGCGCCACAAATATTGTCATATCTGAATTATAGACACTAACCCTATTAGATGAGCCAAAGATTTTGTTCTATTCCGTTTAGACTGGCAGTTGACTCAAGATCATATTAAAATAAACATTACATAAGGTAAAATTTCACATCACTATCTATTAACGACAGACGTATATAATAGTTTGTCACATATAAACTATCAGTAATAGACAATCCGCAAAATTTTATAAATGCTGTCCAATAATCCCTATAGATTAGAAAAGATGTTGTTGGCCGTAAAGGTACAAATGAATCATGAAAACCTAGCCTAAATGTTCAGAAGATTTAGAGAGACATTATGATATGCCGTAATGAAAAATGTGTTGCATAAAGCATGCCATTTTCAAAGGCGGATTTGGGATTTTGATGATTAATCTTACAAAACACAACTAGGGATTTAACAGAAATTTTGGCGCTTTTGTCAAATATTAATTTGGCGCTCCTGGCAGTTATTTCAAATTCATCTTTTCGCGAGAATTCGCGAATTTAGCGCCTTTGGAGCTTCTTTCTCGGGGCTGCACCCATGACAGCTCTCCTTTTGTCAATACCTAAATACACCTCTGAAAATAACAATTCAAAATTATAAATTCAATTGGCCAGCAAAAAATTCAGCTGCGCTTTTGCAAACTTCCGGCGGCAAACTTTTCATCGAAAATTTGCAGCCTACTTAACCTATTGTTAAATCCGCCACCGGTCATTTTGTATATATCGAATATTTCTACTCAACATTTAATAAAGAATTATTTGTTTTTAAACGCAGGGCATGTGCTTTTCAGGTAAGTTAAAAAATACTGAAATTCATAATTATTCATGGTAGGTGCACATTTATTCATGTTAAGTGCATATGCATATTTTGATGTTTTTAGTGCATACTTGCATACATATTTTGCTGATTTTCAGCGCATATAATCAGGAGTCTAGTTATGCGACACTAGCAATCGTGATATTTCATATTCGTTCATAGAGTGGAAGTTCAGCAATAACATCGCTTTCAAAGAAAAAAAGAAAAATGTAAGGGACATCCTGTCAGGGCAGCGTCGAGAAAAGACTACGCGTCTGACGAAGCTCACCTCTGGCCAACGGTATCGCTTAAGGGACAATGGAGCAGCGGGCAGAAACAAAGCAAAAGTTAGTTTTTATGTATTGGTAATAAATGAATAAAATAAATTTCTAAATTAAGTAACAGAGCCTGCTGATTTAATTTCCATTAGCAAGGTATAAATTTAATCATCTCGATGTAGCTCAATAAATTAGAACACTATCAAAAGGATATGGGTTCGGGTCCCAGCAGGGTCCGTGAAATCATTCTTTTCTTTGTTGGTAATTTATCATCTAACGAGCAATCATTTTAAGTTTCAGTAATTTAAAACTTTGCTGCTACATGTTAAAATTTATTCTACAACGTGAATCTCATATCACACTTGCACCTTAAAATAGTCTCCAAATGCTGTCCTTGTGATATTACTCATATATGATTACAAACTGTTTGAATAACTGCAACTTGACAACAGTACAATACAGTTTTTATTTCCATGATAAAATTATATTTCTGTGCACCGGTGAAACATAATAAAACAAAAATTATTATTCTAGCTCCCTCTGTGGTCAGTATGAACATTTTATATTTAATTTTCCGTTAAATATATTTATTTTCTTTTAAATTCGCTTTCTCTTTCACAATTTTTATATGATCTGGTAATTTTTATTCAATTTATCAATTTCGTAATCATTTATGTCATTTTTCCCATATGTGTTCTTATTTTTCCTG
Organism: Dysdera silvatica; assembly: GCA_006491805.2. Classification (NCBI taxonomy): domain Eukaryota; kingdom Metazoa; phylum Arthropoda; class Arachnida; order Araneae; family Dysderidae; genus Dysdera; species Dysdera silvatica. Next base: position 122,287,891 of record QLNU02003225.1, on the reverse strand, counting down.
TTTTTAAAGTGTTATCTGATCTTGTATTTCTTGTATTTGTATTTTTGTCTGTATTTATAGTTTCGTCAAAATTACCTGTTCTAATTCTTTAGTATATCATTATTAATATTTTGTTTGTGTATATTTCTTCCATATTCATCATATAATTCTATTTTTATTTATTTTATACTTTTGTTAGTTTTGTATCCTATTCTTTTTAATAATCTATCAATTATTGATTGTAATTTTTTTTGGATTTACTTTGTTTACCATACCCCACACACACACACCATTTCCATAAATTGTATGAATATACGTCAATAAATAGTAAAATGTTATTTTACAGTGGTCAGGTACTTAAATCGTTTAATCTTGTAATTATACCTGAATTATTTTTTATTTTTTTTTATAAATTTCCTTAATGTGTTTATTCCAAATTAAATGTTAATTTATTTCAATCCCTAGAAATATTTGATTGAATGAATTGATTGATTGAATTTTTGATTGAATGAATTGATTGATTAGATTTTTGATTAAATGAATTGATTGATTGAGTTTTCGATTGAAATTATTGAGTGTACAAGTGATTTATTTATTATTGTTACATACTTAACTTCAAAAAATAAACTAAAATTACTAAATCAAGTATTTGATTCAGAAGTATAGCGAATTCTACTAACAGATAACAACACTTTGAAATTCCTTAATAAGGTTTGGTAAACTAAGGCACAAATTTTATAACTAAATTTCAGTAAACTAAAGAACAAGTCCCTGCTTTTAAGAGGAAATTTTGAAATACCATTTGAATTTAAAATATTCCACGCAACTTCCTAGAAAAGGTCCGTGACTTTAAGTCGTAAACGTTGTCTTACGCAATTAAAACGATCGTTAAGCTCGTTTATTTTTAGCACTTGCTCGTACTCAAGTAGTGCACTGATTTCGTGCTATCGGTAATCATCGTGTCAGGAAACAAACACAGGAATTAGTTCAGGATATCGTGAATTGAACTTTTTGAAAAAATAATGTAACTTCTTTCATATGGCAAAGACAGCCTTTTGTTTCTTGAAGGACAAAGGTTTTTCAATATACTGCAATTTTATACATAAATTCTTATATCATTGGTGTTCTATCTCGATAAGTTTATTATTTAACTATATATATTATAATTAGACTAATTATAGCACGTGGCGTATGGAAGAAATGAAAAGGAAGGGAAGGAAAGAGGAAGGAAAATAAAGGAAAGGAAAGATAAGGGAAAAAAGGGAAGAAAAGGAAAGAGAAGGAAAATAAAGGAAAGGAAAAAGAGGAAAGGAAAAAGATAAGGGAAAAAAGGGAAGGAAAGGAAAGGAAAGGGAAAAGAAAAAGGAAGGGGGCATGGGAGTTAAACCCCATATCACGGAATGCCAAGCATAATACTCATGACTAATCGCTTTTTTACACCCACGATATGAGCCCAAATTAGAGCTTTATGTATAGAAGGAAAAGAGTCATGGCCCTCATCCAAAGTCGAACTGGGGACCTTCCGTTTATACCGAAGTGTCTTAACCTTTCGACCGCAAGGCAGGAACAACGCTCTATTTCATCAAAAGGAGCAGCGTTGTTCTTTAATCTCCTTCCTTTTAAAAAATATAATCCTCATGATTGTCTCCCTTGCATCACCTTTACTTACTTAAAAATGCCCCTCTTTGAGACACATGTACAGTGGAGCCTATCTAAAGTGACCATTTTTGGGACTGGGCTGCAATGGTGATCATAGAGATATGGTCACTATGCACTACAGATTTTGGTACAAGCATGACTCAAGACCCTACCAATTCTATCTCATAAACAGTGGTCATTTTATTCAAGTGGTTTATTCATCAAGGTGAACACTGTACCAGGTTCCTCTACATTAGATGGAGGAATGCAAGCAATAACTTTAATTATTAAGATACACATAGAAAATACTTTTTCATACATCTGTATACAGTAACCTCTCTCAATAATAACGTTCTACTTAAGAACTATTTCTTTTTAACGACGGTATTTTGCGGTCGCGCGAAAATCTTCATAGAATTTCACAAATTCTGATTAACGTCTTTCGCTCTTTAATGTCTTCTTTTTGACTTCTTTTCCTCTTTAAAGTCTTTTTCTTTTTACCCACTTTTCCTGTTTAATGTCTTTTGCTTTTTAACGTCTTTTCCTGTTTAGTTCTTGTTAACGTCTCTTCCTGTTTAGTTCTTTTTAACGTCTTTTCTTGTTCAATGTCGGCTTCTTTTTAGCATCTTTTCTTATTTAATGTCGTATTCTTTTTAACGTCTTTTCTTGTTTAATGTCGTCTTTTTTAACGTCTTTTCTTGGTTAATATCGTCTTCTTTTTAACGTCTTTTCTTGTTGAATATCGTCTTCTTTTTAACGTCTTTTTATTTTCAACGCCTTCTTTTTAACGGGTTTTTTTTTTTTTTTTGTGTTCTTTGCTTTTCCGTCTTTTCTTGTGTACCGACTTTTTTAATCCCTTGGTAGTTGTTTCTGAGATATATACATCGCTTAAGCATTTAAGTTGAATGTGCTACACGCGCTGTAAAGCAACGTTAATATAACAGTCTGATTGAGTTTTTACCGATATACAGGAATTTTAAAAGTTAGTAATGCGTGAAAGTGGAAGTTCATACAAAATTTTATATTCCGGGCTCAAACAGGGTAAAAATTTTATTTTTTAATAAAGTCTTTATCACTTTGTTTGTAATATCCATTCATCCAAAGTCGAAAAAATATATATTTCTCACTCTTTCCATTTTATGAATGCCATTTCGGAATATGACAAGTTGGTTCAAAATATATAATTTACAAAATAAAATTATCGTGAATAAGCATGTTATATTAAAATTTTTGTTACATATTTCTATATGTATCTTTTTTTCAACTATCAGTCAAATTAGATATGTCTTTGATTCCAATAAACTCGTTCTCTAGATTTAAATTCTAAGTAGATTATCAGGAAGAGTAAGCCGAGAAACGAACGAAAATTAGAATTCAAGAAGGTGGAGATTTCTAATAGATTCTCTTATGCATTATCTGATGGCGTCTTCGTTCGTAGATGGCGCTGTGATCGAGGGGAAACATTTATCATCCATTTCGTCGTGAGTTCCTTCAATATTAACTCAGCTTTTATCCCTCCCCTTTCCCGTCAAACGAACGGATGCGTGTAAATTGCAAGAGGTTCAGGATCGGTAATTGCTAGCACACAGTCCACATACCCCTGCACCTGTATGTGTAGCACCGTGTCAGGTCGCCTGCATCCAGGCAGAAAATAAAAATGTAAGCGGGAACAGTCTTTGGGGTTGCCACAGATATTTGCATTTCTATACCATTCCCGCCAATTTGGCGGGAATTTTGTCAAAATAAAAAGTGAAGCAAGAAAAAATAAGAACTTAGTTTCCCCAATAATCGAAGAACAAAGATCAAATAGATGATGGGTTCTAATATATCGGGAGCCAATTTTAAAGACCACGTGAACCTGGAATTAGCTAATTCCAGTTAAAAATTCTCTGCAAATGAGAAAGGTTTGTAACGGGGCAGTCCTTAAGGCTGGGAGCTGGGCCACCGCCCAGGGCCGCTAAAATTTAGGGCAGCCAAAATGTGTAGTGCAAATACCAAGAAATCAGTTTTTAGCGGCCCCATATACTTTCGACAGAGTATTTGGTCAACTCACCTTTTGTGTGTGTGACGTCATACTTCCCATAATGCAGCTTCTAAATGGTGGTCAAAATAAATACCTGTATTATTAGTCCTGTATTATCATACCTGTATTATTACTTACATTAAACTAACTAAGCTAACTCTATGTTAGCATGTTATGTTTAGCTAACTCTATGTTACATGTTATGTTTAGCTAACTCTATGTTAGCATGTTATGTTCAGCTAACTCTATGTTAGCATGTTATGTTTAGTTAACTCTATGTTAGCGTGTTATGCTTAGCTAACTCTATGTTAGCATGTTATGTTTAGCTAACTCTATGTTAGCATGTTTACTGCGGTGGCCATGCGACCACCCCAGAGACTTCTGGTTTCCGAAACTTGGCTGCATAAAAAGCTAGAAAAATTACTTTGTAAGTTCTAATAGTATAATAAAAGCGGCTTTGTTCATTGAGTTAGCTTTTCATTAATTCGTTATAATTATAATAATTATAGTAATAATTTAATTAATAATAATTAATTAATTTTATCTCCTATTTTTAATTTAACTTCATTATATTCTCTTTATCTTTACCCACAACGTTTAGACCAGTGAAGAACTTAATTTGTAATGGTAAACCCTGACCAATCGTTTTATCGTTGTGTTATATCAGAGCATTTTTAAGGGCCGCTAAAATCTCCTTTGTTCAGGGCCGCTAACACCGTGAGCACGGTCCTGGTTTGTAACAAAATCTTTTAAAAACTAAAAGTTTCAGCAAAGAACAATGCAAAAAAAAAAGGAATATTCGTATTGAACGATGAATTCCGGGATACGCCTCCTCAGGTGAATAAGTGATACTGAATCACCATTTTTTGACGTTTTGATAAATAAAATCTATCAGTACATTCATCACTATGATCATATTCAACACTTATCCATCCACTGCTGGATAATGGTCTTTAAAAATGCTTTCCACAAAAGTCTATCTTAAGCAATTCATTCCCATGTTACACCAACCTTTACTTATATTTCATTCATCCATCTATTTTGAGGATGTTTTTTAGGTTTTTGGTGGTATTTTATAATTCAGTGATGAAGGCAGGCAAGAAATTACAAAATATGAAAAGTGGTTTAGATTAAACCAAAGGAAAGTTAATAGAAACCTAACAAATATAATGATAACGAAACAATACAGAATTTCACCAGAAGATTCCGTAACAAATAGTTATTTCGACACTGGCTTAATATTTAATCTTACGCTTACGTCGAAATAACTGTTTATTATAACTATAATGATCTTTAGAAACGAAGACAGACGTATCAAAAATCGTAAAGAGTTTCAAACAATCGAAATTAACGGGAACTAATTGGAGTTTGTGGAAAAGATCAAGTTCTTCGGAGTTTCATTAACCGAAAGACTCAGCTAGAATGAAGGCATAAACAAAATAAGTAGAAATATCAGTCAGATAACTAGAATGATAAAAAGAATTTATCACTGTATACCTAGAAAGAATATAATAGAATTTACTTTTAATTTGTATACTTCCATCTAGGATATTGCAACAGTGTTTAGGGAAATTTGGAGCAAAATAATCTAGAAATGTTAGAGATCCTACAAAAGAGGCTTTTGAGATTAGCTTTTCACAACCAAAATACAGATTGGAGAGTAATAAAAACTGAAATTTTACCTGTTGGTGTGATAAGTAAGTTAAGTACAGAACCTTAGCACAAATGTTTGAAAGGATAATAAATATAAAGGAATGATTGAAGTAAAAAAACGACGTGAAGAAAATATTGAGAACTGAATCTGATCTGTATTTGCCTTAAAAAAGAATATATATGTGTGCTGAAATAACATCATCTACAAAGGATCTAATTGGTAGAATACGTTGCCTGAGGAATACAAGAAGCTGAGTAATTTGTAGCTGTTCAAGAAGGCAGTAAGAGAAAGATTGATGGAAAGTGTCGTGAAGGAAAAGTAGCTGAAATTGACTGGGGAAGTGAATACTGTCCAAAACCTGTTATGCCACAGACATTTGCTAGGAACTTTTTACATATGAAGCACTGGCTAGATGAATAAAGCTATTAGAATTTAAATAAAATACTTGCATGTATAGACATTTCATTTATGTGTATTAAGAAAATCGTAACTACTTAAAATAATATCAGAGGTGTTAAAAAATATATATGTATGTGTGTTTGTAAAGTGTAAAAATAAGTGCACGTTAAAAGAATTATAATGCCTATCATTATACCTGTACGTGAAAAAACTACTATTGTGTATTTTGACAGTCTATCCTGAATTTGACGACTGGGCTTTTATATCTTTAATATCGGGCCCTTTCCAAGGATCTGGGATATCAAAGATATTTTCTTAGGATGTGGGCAATTACAAGCAAAGCGGCCATTTGGAGTTGATGTACTACCATTTTGTCAATTCCTATTGTAAGAAGAAAGTATATTATTGTACTAAGATGATTTTCGAGGTTTGGTGGGATTGCGCCCAATGCTCCAATTACTATTAGGACAACAATTGCTTATTTGTTCTATAACCTTTTAACTCCGATTTGCGGATCTTTTACTAGTATTATATTGTCATTATTATTATTATTTCAGTTGTCGACCGTTGGTCAGTTCTTCTTCGAATGTGCCCAGCCTTCGCTGTTTCAGAGTTTTTAGTTTAACAATGATGTCCTCTACTCTCGTTGTACCACTCACTCAAGTACTTGTTTTCGATACCTCCTACTTGTTCCACGCATTCATCCCTCTCCATACTTCTTTGGATTATTTGCAATTTGTATGATGCTCTTTTATTAACCTTCATTAATCCATTGGAGAGGGCTAGTGGTAGCACATACTATTCATTTTATGAATTTCTAACCACCTTTATTAAATTTCTCTTCTTAAATTCCGTAAAATATGTACCCCGGATAATGGCCTAATAGTATTTCAAGAGCAAAAAGATTAGTCACAGAAATAAAAAAAATGATCGATGCTACAGTTGGGCGGCTTACGAGATGTAAACTTGTATAAGTATTGTGTATGAACTCTCAGATACGATAGTTTCTGAAAATACGTCGTCAAGATTGAAAAATCCAAATAGATAATTTATTTTATGCTTATTATTTTCTTAAGTATGAGAGCTTCATTAATGGCGTGTTGCAGAATAATATCATCAAGCAATCAATATTGGACGATCATTTGTTACGTAAGCTTCAAAAGAAGCGTCAAAAGTTCATTGAATTTTGCTTTTATTTCATCTACCAGTCAACTTTTTTAAACTTATGAAATCCCAAACTATTTACAGTAAATAATTTTGCTTTGTAATTAAGGCTTAGATGTTTAGTATATGTATGCAAGTTATCTCCTAAATGTAAACCACATAGCGGCATTCCTTGAAGAATTTCGAAATAACAAAGTGAATCGGGAAATTTTTCTCATAGCGGATGGTGTGGTAACATTACCACAGCATGGGCTATAATAAGAAAATTTTCCGGACTTTAATATCACGCTAGTATCGCTTTTCGGACGTTCACTTCTTTGACAACGATTTGGTTTAAAAAGCAGTCCAAGCAGTAGCCTATTTCAAAACTCGTCTATAGTGACGCTTTATATGCTCTTGTAGAAGGAAAGAAAGGTGATAAGTCGTCTGTAGCTCAGTTAGCACTTGGCCGGTACCAAGCGATCATGGGTTCGATTCCCACCAGGCTCCGTAAAATCATTCTTTTCTTTGCGAGTAATTTATCAACTAATAAAAAAAGTGAGTTTGAAAATGACAAGAAGTCAATAATCTTTGTGCTATAATTGTGTACATAAGATATGTAGATATAAATATTGTTTATAAATTGCATTCAACGTTTCTGTTCGTATAAAATTAATCTACATGTAAGATCAAGTGGATCTCGTAAAAAATAAATTCAGTATTTAAAACGTTTATCACGAAACGTTTACCATCATAATATATTAAGCTAACTCTATTGATAAAACCTGTCATCCAAATAAAATCATCACAATTTACACAACTCCAAGTTCGCTAATTTATATTCAGGCATTTTTTCAACTCCAGAGATTTTTGGTTCAGCATCCAATAACTTCACTTTTATCCAGCTCTGTGCTATGTGATGAAGGATTCAGAAAGTGTAAATCTTGTTTAAAGTTTAATTCTTGACTAATAAACACTCACTATCCTATCTCACTCTATTTCTTAAATCATCTATCTCTATATAATCTGTTTAGTCAAAAATTATTTGGATGACTAAATGGGAATTTTCTTGTAATCTGTTGTAGACTCAATCTTTTAGCTATATCAGCTCGCTCAGCCAAGAAAACCAATCTCTTCCTTTATCTTCGGAACAAAATCTAGAAATTCGGAAACACTCTCTCCGGTAATTGGCGCAAAGAAGATTTGTACTGTTGATGTCGCGAGGCAACAGCAAAGATAAAAATTCGCGATTTAGAGTAAACCGAGTCCGATATTAATCGCTCAAAAAGGGATCACCATTTAATGATATCCTGTAAAACTGAAAAGATTGGCTTTTAAGGTTAAAACTAAAAACAAACTCTCAGAGAGAGAAATGGAATGGGTAACTCTAAACCTTCAACGGCATTAAGAGTGGGGTTGGGCAAAAATAATAGTCATGTGTTTGGAGAGCATTATTGTTTGTCCGCATTGCAGATCCTTTTCCCTTCATCAGTTCAGTGCAATTACTACTAAGAGCTGTGGGTGGATGCAATTTAGCAATGGACTTGCCATCAGAAGTGAGGAAAAAAACAGAACGTTTACGTTTTCAGCCTCCTGCTCTCCCTTGTGTCTTCATTTCTCCATTTCGTAGCTGAATGAAACAAAATGCATGCCTATTAAATTTTTTTTAATCTTTTAGTTTATAGGCGCATTTTCTCATGAACTTTATTTTATTGTCTTCAATTGGGTTTTACCTTCAAGTTTAAATGCTCATTTATTGGCGCAGTATAGCCCAGATGCTCTTGCGCCATAAAAAAGCCAAACAAACAAACAATAATTGCTCGTTTATCTAAAAAATATGTTTTTGTTTTTGTTTTTTTGAGAATTTAACGGCGTTTTGAAATTTATAAGCATGAGGAATTCTCACCTTCTGTGAAAGTTGCTAACGATAAATACAGAAAACGATGGATGTATAATAATGGGAAAAAAGGAAAAACAAGTATTAGATAGGAAATTAAACGAATTACTCTTCAATAGCTGTGTATTTGTCTCAATAATCAAACAACCAATTTTTTACGCAAATCATAGCAAATATTCCCTGTAACAAAAGAAAAAATATGTGGATCAAAATATTAAAATAAGTAAAATCGGACAATTAATTTAGAGTGCCCTTATTTTTATCAAATATTATAGTAAGGAAAAGTTTTGTGTAAATAAAGAAATTTAAAAAAAAGACATTAAAATTGCTTCTGAAGATATGTTATGTATCTTTAAAGACAAAACGTTTCTCTACTTTGTCATACCTGCATCGAAGAAACCTTTAACTAACACACAAAAGGATGCATGTTTATAAATATTAATCTGTGTACATATTGGTGGTATATATCTATCTGTCTCTCTGTCCATCCGTCCGTCCGTCTCTCCTTCTATTTATTTGTTTAAAGCATGTAACCTGATACGCTGCCCACAATGTTTTCACTGCAGGTATTTTCTTTAATAATTTGTATATATTGTTCAATGTATATTTTTAATATTTGCTTTAATAATTGCTAAAACTTTACTTTTACCAAAAACAAAAAGAAAATAACCAATAAACAAACTGAGCTTTTTAGAATTATAAAGCCTTATTTGGACCTTGGTTTGTGATATAAAGGATATTTTCTATAAATATAATTTTTTTATTTACATATTTAATTATATACGATAAAAAACAGTGTACGACAAGTACACAATACGGCACCTTAAAAATATATTTCAGTTTTGAAACATTTCTGGCGGCGCATTTTTATCAAGCGACTTTTAATCTCCTCCAAATAATTATTTATTTATAAAACATTCTGCAGGCAATATTTCAGAATGGAGTCCAAAGAAATTCGAGAACGAGCTTATGACTAACAATGAAGCACTTTTGAAACTATTTTTTAATTATTCCATAAAAGTTTAACAAAACATGAATAAAAATGTACATTTAATTTTGCAAATAATCCATTTAAATATAAAATATTTCAAACTTATGTACCTAGAATATTTATTTTACATTTAAACAACATTTAAAGTATTAGGTAATTTCAGAATTAACTAAAGAAATATATTGAAGATAGGATTAATGCATCCCCTATATATTTATAGGGGATGGTTTTTACTAATTCAACTTTATTCAAATAAATATACATATATGTATGGTGTCTTTATGTGTATTACATTAAATGTACCACATGTCAGAATCATATTATAATTTTGGTAGATACATATAATCAAAATAGTAAAGCATATCAAATATATAGTACAGAAAATTCCTGAAAGAATAAATGAATATTCATTAATAATTTTCATTTATATCTCTTTATATAATACTATGAAGAAACTCGGTTATTGTAACAAATTTAATTGTGAGGATAACATGGCTATCATGTCAATTATTTTTAACCTTTTGCGAACCCCATATGAAAAACATTACTTCTCCCCTTTGTTATACCGCTATAACGTTTTTCAGAAGACTCAGATATTACGCAAAAACACTCAAACAAGTTATTTATTTTTCTCATACATTTCAATGTGTATGAATTAATTAATTTTTTATATTTTAGTTTTGCATTGTCATGTTTAAACGTCTAACTTCTTATTCTATTACAAAGTGGTTTCTTCTAGTATAGAGAAGAAGTTAAAGAAAGGGACATATACGCACAATTAATGTCAGTCATGAAATGTAATATTCTGTAAACAAAACATTTTAAATTATTTGTAGGTTATAAAGCCACAATTTCGCGGCCCCTTGAATATCGTAATAACCGAATCCAACTGTAAATAAATTAAAAATACGTCCGATATTTTCTGTTTAAACCAAAATAAGTATACCGCACTTTCAAAACGAATGCACAATATTTTTAAAATTATGTGACTCTGGAAAACGCGTTGAAGGTATTTTCTTACAGTTTAGAAAGACAAACATATATATGTAAAATTAAATGTACATTTCATATGCATAAATTGTATACGTTGCTAATTATTTATCTGTTTGTGTTTTAGTTTTACATTCTAAGAATATACACTTTTTAATTCTGAAAGGGACAGAAAACTTAACGTAATCTCAGAGGCACAATATTTTTGAACACTGTTATCCGAGCCAAAATCTTGTAAGCACAAGCCACGTGTGTAATTTTTAAGACGCCATTATTTACATAACGAATAAACAGCTTTTAACACACACTAGTGGTAGCTTATGATATGTAGCACAGCTTCGAATAACATAAAATGACTTGTGCAGATGATTGCGAGTTTGAAGAGAGAAAACGAGCTTGTTTTATCTTGCTACAAGAGAAATAAATATGAAAAGAACATCTCTTAGAATAACTGCCCCTTTGCGGTCCCCTATCCCTTCGTCCACGTGAGAATGAATTGGGGTAATCATGCCTATAATTGCTGTGTTTTGCAGCGTAAATTCTGAAAAAGACAAAGAATGGCTTGATAATAGGATTTATACAGCACAAAGGACAACTCGAGGGCCATACAAGATAATATCCGTACACTTACACGATTGTGCTTTACGTTCCCAAAGGGAAACGAAACTATCTGGCCCAGGGCTTTAGATCGATCCACTCAACAACGCTTTCAGAAGACCATCCTTTACTCGTCTTGGATTCAGATCTTAACGAAGCGACTAGATTCTGTAACGAAGAAACCATAACCGAAAACGCAATAGAAACAATATTTATATCATCTTTGATTTGAAAAGCTATCTAACTTACAAAATACATTAGAACAATTTTAATAAAAATGATAAATAAGTAAGTAAATAAATAAATACGAATAAAAATTAATATAAGTATAATAAATATATTTTCGTTTTTCTATATCCACGTCTCAAGTATTCTGTAATATTTCATTTTACAGTAATAAGCCTTTACCAATAAAGGATATTTTTAGCATAATGTATCATGTCAGTAATATATTATATTCTGTCAGATATTTTTTGTTTTACCGATATCTGATTGCGTTATAAGTGATTTCTGCTATTATTTTCTAATATACAAATTAGTTAAACAACAATATCAATCAACGTTTATTGGCGTAGTGATACCAACGCCGATGGTATGGCGTGATTAGATGGTGAAACGTTCGAAAGAAAATAAATATTTCTGCCTTCGGTGGGACCTGAACCCACGACCTTCCACTTGCCGGGCGGAGGCTCTACCCACTGAGCTACGAAGGACAATATATAATCTCTTTACGAACGTATATAAAGACTTCCGTATATGTTAGTCGTTCGTAGCTCAGATGGTAAAGCCTCCACCAGGCAAGTGGAAGGTCGTGGGTTCAGGTCCCACCGAACGCAGAAATATTTATTTTCTTTCGAACGTTTCACCATCTAATCACGCCATACCATCGGCGTTGGTATCACTACGCCAATAAACGTTGATTGATATTGTTGTTTAATTTAATCTGCGTAGTGTTCGATTTATTTAAATATAAACTAATGCCCATAAAATTGTAGGGCAATATTAAACTTATTAGCCTAATCTCAAAATTTTGTCCAAAGAAATTTATTCAAACTCGCTAAATGGTGTAAATAATTGTAGCTATTTGGTAATGGCATGAAAAATAACTATGAGGTCTGCATATAGTCTATCTACAACGAGAACTTGCACTCCGCCGCTAAGTTTCCGCCTATCTGTTGTTATGAACACGGGCCTTATCCCGTTTTCAATAGATAGAATGATGCTATAATGTGTGAATGACTTTCTTTAAGCATCCCCTGACGAAAATGGGCTACGACTCATTGTCACGGCAAAAAACAGACGCAAACTTAGCGTCGGGAGAAGTTTTTCTGATAGACAGGTTATAGCTACAAAGGTGTCGATCATGTACCATATTAACATTTCAGGAAGTTTACGTAAAAAATTTTTTTGTGATTTTCTGCTCCCATTCGCATTATTCGTGAAGGTTTGGTGACAATGGTTACTCTCTATTAAGAATTTCTGAAATCGTTTAGCAATAGTTTATTTTAAGGATGTAAGATATGATTACTCTTCACGGGGATAACACAAGTGCCACGTAGTGGTCAAGACAGAAAAGCCTCCAGGGAGAGTTTTTTGTGTTTTTTCATAAGGGGAATAATTATACGTGAAAATTCCGACACCCGCGTTTCTCAGCTCATACTAGAGCTTTTCGTTTTAGGAGAAAGAGACTCCGTCCTCATCCTGGATTCGAACCAAGGTCTAAAACTCACACGGAGGCTTTTCTGTGTTGACCATTATCTGGCAATTGTGTTATCTCTGTGAAGGGCAATAATATCTCAAGGTAATATAAGAAGAAAGATAGCTTTGTTCCTGCCTTCGTTCGTCTAGTGGTCAAGACACTTCGTGCTCAAGGAAAGGTCCCCGGTTCGAATCCAGGATGAAGAGGACCACGTCTCTTTTTCTTTTGAGCTAATAAACGTGGGTGTTGGAATTTTCACGTATAGTTTATTTTAGCTCACATTATCTCATTTCTTTAGCTGCGCCTGAAATTATTTTAATTTTTGTATTATTCTCTTAATTTTTAGCATTGATATGTATACTTGCGAATAACCAAACCTTACGCATATATTATCAAATATAAGAAAGTGGTCCCTCACAATCAATTTGAATATATATACTTGTTAGTAAAACGCTAGTTTTTTTTAGCGTGGACAACTAAATTCTTATTACTCGTTACTTCAACACTTTGCAAGCCCGTTACGAAACCAAGCTCATTTTCTGCAAATCGTGAACAAGGCGGTTGGGTTGAGCTTCTCAGAGGCCTTTTCAACATATTCAAACGATATATGTTCTAACGATTAAAACATTCTGGCCAGGTGTCCTATCTTCCCTTTAAAGATAGGTGGGTTCTTTCATTCCCACTTAAACAGTTCCTTGAGCGGAATATAAATGTAAAGTACTTACATTTTTTGTTGATTGTCCACCATCATAATATAACTTCATGTTGATGAGATTCATTTTATCCATTGTTAAGTTGAGAAGAATATGCACTTTTTAAACACCAATTCTTTATTCACATGAATTAAAAGGTTATACAGATATTTCATTTAATAACGTAAGAGGTCATTTCGAGCTATGCCCGGCCGCGCTTATATTCGGTCCCAGACATCTTTCAAGGGCATCCCCCTTGAGTTTGCTGTATGTTTCTCATTTATAGTTTCGATACATCCGAAATTTTATCCAATGGGACTATTGGAATTTAACCAATGGGAAGAGATGTTACGGGAGCCAATGAAATCCTTTATAGATCCATCTGGATCATGACATCATACTTTCAATGCCTTGGTTATCACATATTGAGCGCGTGTACAAGATTTTCAAGCTAGCTGCTATTATATATTTAAATCCATTGGAAAAACGAAATATTTAATAATATTGAATCTTAATTAATTTAATTTGGGTTAAGGGCTTTAACTTTTATTTAAAGGCATAACACCAGGTATTGTGTGCACAAGCAGAATAAACTACTTGTTGATGCTATCTTTCCTTGTATGCCTTTTGGAGTCCGGTAACATAAGGCTAACAGCCAATTAAGGTTGATGGGCTGTATCGTTAATCACCAAGACTATTTTACTACCCTAATACCCTTAAACTCTCAATTGCTCCTGCACGATTAACCTACTTTCCCTGTAATTGTTTGATTTCCATTTCTCTATCGAACTTCTGTCTCTCTCTAATAGAAGCAAAACTCACACAAATGTTAGTAGTACAGATAATTTATAGAACCTTATAATAATTTAAAAACAACGTTGCTAATAGCTATTTCTCTATCGCAACGGCTATCGTCGTCAGAGCGAATGGCGGCTTCTGTTTATGTCCGTGCTGTTGGTCGGTGTTGCCATTAGAGTAGTTGGAAACTTGATTGGGTGGAGGAGTTAAGTATATTGGTGGTGTCGTCTCTAGCCGTGAGACACAAAAGGTTTTTCCAAATGGGTAAAATCGAGTTACTAAGGTGTTTAGCTAAAAAGATAAAGGTGGTAAAGACAGAAAAATTAGAACAAAAATGAAAGTGGTGAAAGAAAAATTAAAAATAGAGGGGGAAAAAACGATTAGAAGAATTTATGTGAGGAGGGAGTTATTAAGAAGGAACAAAGAGTTTTCGTAGCAAGGGGGAAAATACATGCTCTCATTAGGATCATTGACTGACAAATGGCTACTTTGAAAAATATGGAAAGCTTCAAGAAAATTAAGATCTGAAGAGAAGAACAATTAGCGATAATACTGGTACTAGAGAACCAGAAATTTATGGTCCATTCAAAGCATGTTTGGTAATGGCTGAGTTGTTGAATCCTTGCTTACGAACATACGCCTCATGTTCCTTAAGTCTGACACGGAGTGCACGGCGCGTTTTTCTGATGTAAAATTGTACACACTCACAATCAACCTTATATACTCCGCTCTTATCGAAGTCAGAGTGTTTGTCTTCAAAGATTGTTAAGCCAATCTTGTTAATGGGTTTAAAGCATACTCTGAAATTAAATTTTCATAGAATAGAGGTGAGTTTGGAAGAGATCCGTGGAATAAACAGAATGCAAACGGTTTCTTTAGAATGCGGTAAAGTAAGTGACCGGATAATAAGAAGCTGAACCCGAGGAATATGCTTCTTGACTGAGGTTTTTTGAATATATAACTGCAATTGATTGTATTTTACTTACTGATATACTTTGCACCGTGTTTTTCGCCAAATATTTTCTTCAGGATATGGAATGCCTCAAAAAAGTTGAGATTAAATATTCTGTTGACTTTTTTAATAACACTAGCAATGGAGAATAAGAACTTGTGTTCGAATTCCCATGAGTGTTTTTCCAGAGCCGATTTATGAAATTCTTGCTTGCTTGAAATTAACTGCACCAATAAAATTTGCGTGATTTGTGCTTTCATGATTAGTGCAGTGTGTCGCCATTCCGATTCTATCTTTCTCTATCAAACCTCCATCTCCTTAATTGTGTAACTTTTATTTCATACGTAGTTTAAACAGGCAGTGCAAATAAATTGGCAAAAAAAATATTTGAAGAAGCACAAAAGGGGAGAAGATACATATCAAAGACCGGAAATTTTGAAAATTTCTCTCTTTTCGGGTGAATTTTTCAGTTTGAAGTTAAATATATCCTTAAAGTCTGCCCAGAAATTCATATTGATTATCAGTTATCTTTCAAGACTTGTCTGGAAAGTGGACCCCGTCTTAAGAAGATACGTTTCGAAAATTCATCGTGGAAGTATTAGCAAAAGCAATAACTTCTAGTCAAACTGATGTGAGTTAAAAGAAGTTTAAATTTATTTCCAAAGCTTCCGCAATATCTCAAATTCAGTTTGACTCCACACCGTATGTGTCTAATTCAATTATTTTAAATTAGAATGCAGAGAGTGGTAATTTATGCGTCAATTTTGTGAAGCTAAGAAAACTCCTTCTTACTGTCAAAGAGAACCGTTAATGACATAAGAAATAAATTTAAGACTGAGCTGTCGAGGAGAATGCGTATCAAAAGTTGATTGCATCTCCCTTAATAAATAAACTTGAAATTCTTAATTAAAAATGCAAACAAAATATCTCTTTAAATTTCCAATATGATTTAAAACAATTAAATTCGAAAACGTTAATATTTGTTGATTATTAGTCTACTTATCTCCCAGTGGTGCATGTGAAGTTTTAGGAAGGTTAACCGTTGAAAGCAAGGCTGTAGTTCTCGAGGAAAGACCAGAAAAATCCATTTTAGGCTACTTTATAAAGTATATAAAGTAGTTGCCACAGGCTGTCCAAAATCGCAAACAATATAAAGAACTGTAGTGATAAAAATAAAACGTATTAAAAAAATGCAGCATACACGTAATGAGAAAAAAATAGAATAACAAAATTGAGACAGAAATAGAAATAGGCCGAGAAGGTGCTAAAATTTAACAAGCAGTACTTGCCAAACAGGAATGCAGAGTAATGAGTAACACATGCTAGAGATGAGGATCTTAATGGTACTTTAGGAGTTTCTTAATGTCAGAAATATACAAAGATCAAGTCTTTCAAATTTTGTTTTGAACAACCAGGCTGGTAAACTTGGACCATACATCCTATAAATAAACTTTAATGTTATTTAATTTAAATATTAATGATTAGATGTTGTGATGCTACTTTGTGCAACGACTCGTAAAACTTTACTCATACTTACATCGGATATCCTTGCTCCTTTGACTTGTCGCTTTGGTTACAAAGTAGTCACAGCACCTCAACACTAATAGCGTACTTGTCCATAGAAAGCCTTAAAGATGCTCATAAAGGAGGGAGAACGATTGACGCTTGTAGCTTAGTAGGTTGAACACCTGACTGGTAATCAGGAAGTCGTGGGTTCGGGTTGCACCAGGCGCATGAAAATCACTCTTAGCTTACGAGTAATTTAACATCTATTGTTGCCACATCATCGGCTAATATGAAAAAAATTTTGATTTAGTAATACTTACATATTTATCGAATATGAACTTTGTGAATCAACCCTTAACTGGTCCAATTCCTGCCGCATCTGGGTGACTGTCTTCTCTCCAAGCTCTTATGGATCGAAACAAATTAAAAAAGGTTCAAGGAAACTGTGTCAATTTGTGTATGTCTCTGCGACTTAGAAGATTCTGCGGATAGTGTCAAAATTAAACCATTTTGCTCTCTAAGCGAGTCTGTGAGTTAATGGAGTTTTATCATGATAGTAATTATAGTGTCAAAATAGAAGACATTGAGATGGATTATGTAGAGTTATACTCGTAAAAATGAAGGCAACTTTTCCTGTTTAACTATTTTAGAACTGCTTAAAAAAAACATAGCTTTCCAAATAATAAACAAATACTTTACTCGAGTTAATTGTCTGCAAAAAATAGTAAATATAAATAAAATTAATTAAGTTAAAATATAATAAAAATATAATTTTTATGCAGTAACTCGAGAAGTATATTATAAACATACATGTATGACACTTATCTCTCACAAATGTATATATGAATTACTTATCCATCACGAACACCTACTTATAACATGTATATTTTCGCACATATGCACACATATAACAAATATGTCTTCACGAACAGGCATGTGTTAAAAATATATCTTTACACACACGCACATTATCATGCGCCTATCCATTATATACGTATTAGTATTCCTGTTTTTCAAATTTTCTCTTCGATTCTGAAATTGACGGCCAATGTAGGCCAGAATATCTTATCTCTCTGCTCTCTTGAATGATTTTCCTGTACTTTATCAACCTACGTATTCTAAAAATAATTTTTTTTTTGAAGCTGTAAAAACAAAACCACCGGCACATTATATAGTCTTACGTTCATTAAATAAACATATTCCATTATGTGGAACAATAATCAATTATTATTTTGAAGTTCCGATATACAGAAATGCTTATTTAGTAAAGATATATTTCACTTATAGTTAATTAATTGATATAAAACGTTTGACCAATCTTTAGTTTAATTAATAAATTTTGGTGTATCATAATCAAGCACACATTATATGATCATGATTTTATATTGTTAATCTAACTTAACATTTGCCCTTTTAGTTTATAATTATATAATAACAATTTTATTTTTAGTTCTTTCTCCCAAATGCATGAACCAATTTGGGGGTTTTTTTTCGCAGAAATATTTTATTTTTTTAACTATTTAAAACGATATAGTATCGTATTTAAAACCATATAGATAAAGGGTGTCACTTGAAAATTTAAAGTTGGGGTACCTGGTGGTAAGGGGTTGAATAAAAAAATTCTTTGATATTAATTTTGATCTTCGCCCTGAAAACAAAAATTGACGTGTGTTCCTTTTTTTCTTTTTTTTTTCAAATTTCTACACAACTTCCAGGGTGTTATCTTTTTAACTGAACTCACGATGTACATGACGTTTACAGTAATCGTGTGTTAATCAATTAAGTAATGTAGTTATCAAAGTAACTAATTTGGTAATCAAGGTAACTAATTCAGTAATAAAAGCAGTGGACTAGAAAAGGGTGTGCTCGGAGTATAAAAACTCTTCCTACTAGATATCAAAGCAAAAAATTTTCTCTATAACGTTTAATTATATAATGTTTT
>QLNU02003225.1:122257595-122268891 GCA_006491805.2 Dysdera silvatica | reverse complement strand
GGCATCCCCCTTGAGTTTGCTGTATGTTTCTCATTTATAGTTTCGATACATCCGAAATTTTATCCAATGGGACTATTGGGATTTTAACCAATGGGAAGAGATGTTACGGGAGCCAATGAAATCTTTTATAGATCCATATGGACCATGACGTCATAAGTTCAATGCCCTGGTTATTACCTATTGAGCGCGTGTACAAGACTTTCAAGCTAGCTGCTATTATATATTTAAATACATAGGAAAAACGAAATATTTAATAATATTGAATCTTAATTAATTTAATTTGGTTTAAGGACTTTAACTTTTATTTAAAGGCATAACACCAGGTATTGTGTGCACAAGCAGAATAAACTACTTGTTGATGTTATCTTTCCTTGTATGCCTTTTGGAGTCCGGTAACATAAGGCTAACAGCCAATTAAGGTTGATGGGCTGTATCGTTAATCACCAAGACTATTTTACTGCCCTAATACCCTTAAACTCTCAATTGCTCCTGCACGATTAACCTACTTTCCCTGTAATTGTTTAATTTCCATTTCTCTATCGAACTTCTGTCTCTCTAATAGAAGCAAAACTCACACAAATGTTAGTAGTACAGATAATTTATAGAACCTTATACTAATTTAAAAACAACGTTGCTAATAGCTATTTCTCTATCGCAACGGCTATCCTCGTCAGAGCGAAATGGCGGCTTCTGTTTATGTCCGTGCTGTTGGTCGGTGTTGCCATTAGAGTAGTTGGAAACTTGATTGAGTGGAGGAGTTAAGTATATTGGTGGTGTCGTCTCTAGCCGTGAGACACAAAAGATTTTTCCAAGTGGGTGAGATAGAGTTACTAAGGTGTTTAGCTAAAAAGATAAAGGTGGTAAAGACAGAAAAATTGGAACAAAAATGAAAGTGGTGAAAGAAAAATTAAAAATAGAGGGGAAAAAACGATTAGAAGAATTTATGTGAGGAGGGAGTTATTAAGAAGGAACAAAGAGTTTTCGTAGCAAGGGGGAAAATACATGCTCTCATTAGGATCATTGACTGACAAATGGTTACTTTGAAAAATATGGAAAGCTTCAAGAAAATTAAGATCTGAAGAGAAGAACAATTAGCGATAATACTGGTACTAGAGAACGGAAATTTATGGTCCATTCAAAGCATGTTTGGTAATGGCTGAGTTGTTGAATCCTTGCTTACGAACATACGCCTCATGTTCCTTAAGTCTGACACGGAGTGCACGGCGCGTTTTTCTGATGTAAAATTGTACACACTCACAATCAACCTTATATACTCCGCTCTTATCGAAGTCAGAGTGTTTGTCTTCAAAGATTGTTAAGCCAATCTTGTTAATGGGTTTAAAGCATACTCTGAAATTAAATTTTCATAGAATAGAGGTGAGTTTGGAAGAGATCCGTGGAATAAACAGAATGCAAACGGTTTCTTTAGAATGCGGTAAAGTAAGTGACCGGATAATAAGAAGCTGAACCCGAGGAATATGCTTCTTGACTGAGGTTTTTTGAATATATAACTGCAATTGATTGTATTTTACTTACTGATATACTTTGCACCGTGTTTTTCGCCAAATATTTTCTTCAGGATATGGAATGCCTCAAAAAAGTTGAGATTAAATATTCTGTTGACTTTTTTAATAACACTAGCAATGGAGAAAAAGAATTTGTGTTTAAATTCCCATGAATGTTTTGCCAGAGCCGATTTATGAAATTCTTGCTTGCTTGAAATTAACTGCACCAATAAAATTTGCGTGATTTGTGCTTTCATGATTAGTGCAGTGTGTCGCCATTCCGATTCTATCTTTCTCTATCAAACCTCCATCTCCTTAATTGTGTAACTTTTATTTCATACGTAGTTTAAACAGGCAGTGCAAATAAATTGGCAAAAAAAATATTTGAAGAAGCACAAAAGGGGAGAAGATACATATCAAAGACCGGAAATTTTGAAAATTTCTCTCTTTTCGGGTGAATTTTTCAGTTTGAAGTTAAATATATCCTTAAAGTCTGCCCAGAAATTCATATTGATTATCAGTTATCTTTCAAGACTTGTCTGGAAAGTGGACCCCGTCTTAAGAAGATACGTTTCGAAAATTCATCGTGGAAGTATTAGCAAAAGCAATAACTTCTAGTCAAACTGATGTGAGTTAAAAGAAGTTTAAATTTATTTCCAAAGCTTCCGCAATATCTCAAATTCAGTTTGACTCCACACCGTATGTGTCTAATTCAATTATTTTAAATTAGAATGCAGAGAGTGGTAATTTATGCGTCAATTTTGTGAAGCTAAGAAAACTCCTTCTTACTGTCAAAGAGAACCGTTAATGACATAAGAAATAAATTTAAGACTGAGCTGTCGAGGAGAATGCGTATCAAAAGTTGATTGCATCTCCCTTAATAAATAAACTTGAAATTCTTAATTAAAAATGCAAACAAAATATCTCTTTAAATTTCCAATATGATTTAAAACAATTAAATTCGAAAACGTTAATATTTGTTGATTATTAGTCTACTTATCTCCCAGTGGTGCATGTGAAGTTTTAGGAAGGTTAACCGTTGAAAGCAAGGCTGTAGTTCTCGAGGAAAGACCAGAAAAATCCATTTTAGGCTACTTTATAAAGTATATAAAGTAGTTGCCACAGGCTGTCCAAAATCGCAAACAATATAAAGAACTGTAGTGATAAAAATAAAACGTATTAAAAAAATGCAGCATACACGTAATGAAATTATTGGTTTGCTACCTACATTATACTAGGACAAACCAATAATGTACTAGGTTGATTGATTGTTTGGCTTTTTTATGGCGCAAGAGCATCTGGGCTATACTGCACTAATGTACTAAGGTACATTATTGGTTTGTCACTATCCTCTTTAAAAAATTGGATGCTTTATAAATCATTGGCTATCTTTATTTTCTACAGAAATGAATTAATTTTCATTTACATGTAACTGTACAACGATAATAATACCAAATTCTCACTATATGAGACGTTAAATGAACCTTAATTTATCTAACGTAAAGGGAAAACGAAGGCTAATTGGTTAAAAAAAACTAGTTATTTTAGTATAACTGCAATTTAACTGAACATTCATTTTAGATTTTGCGTCATATTAATTATTTATAAACTGGATCGAGTGCCACTCTTAATTAAAACGTAGATTTAACACTAACTTAAACTAGAAATGTAAAACTAATTAAAAAGGTTTAATACTGATTAAAAGAAGTTTACGAAGATCTCAGTAAATTATATTTAAAAATTCAGAGGTACTACCATTTATAATTAATACAGTCTAATTTATTTGAATTCACTTCAAGCATATCCGTGAGCGAGTGCGCTAGTGATTAACACTACAGCATTCGGATTCTAGCTGTAGCCTCGACTCCCAAATAAGCTTCATTGGATGTGGGTGTGTCAAAACATATTTTCTCTTTATTGTACTTAATGAATTTGTGTTCATAATTATTTTATTATATTTATTTTATATGTGCATATATAAAATGAATGTATAATGTAAATATAAGATAATCACACATACGTCAATATATTTATACTTACTTATAAAAAATTCGTTTGTCTACTGAACACCTGTTGAATTTAATGTATTTTATAAAAAAGTATAAAATATTGTCAATTAATTGAAGATACATTAACGAGAAAGGCATTAAGTTGCTTACAGGTTAAATAATATAGTTAATGTATCATTACAACAGATATAATTATATAAAATACATTACTTATGAAGTGAGAGAAAACAACGCCGAAATTTATGAGGTCGAGCTGGATAAAAAAGTTATTTTTGCATGTTGTATTTACAATTTTCAACGTTAAAATTATATGTCTTAGTTAATACATGTTAATTAAATGTAGTTTATAACTCTCGGGAATTTGCGACGCATTTTATCGGTGTTGGTGTATTGGACTCAAGAATGTCCTAGAGTCGCCTTTCTAAGTTTCAACATGCCAATAAAGTGCAATGTCGCCACAGCCGTCTAATCCTACATTTGCTGTCGGTTTATGCTCTAATTAAATAGCGCATTAATTGTTAACAGCACCTGAAATGCCTTGTTGTAAACTTCAGAAAAGTAAATTTTAGTTTGTCATAAACTCTCAAACTACCGAGTCTCCAAATTTATAACATTAGGAAGGATCGACAAATTATAACCACCTTACGCCGCTGTTGACGCTGTCCTCAACTTTGACGATAATATTTTATAGCTTCTCGAAGCGTAAAAGTGAAACAGCCATAACCATCAGGTCATCCATTCCACAGCAGTTGTTATGGAGCATGACTCACGCGTTATCAAAGCACCCCATCAGTAATTAAATTCAACGCTATTTAGCGTAACACTTGGCGTAAAGACGTATCCATCACTTTGACTGCTAAGTACATGTATATATGCATTCACGTTTTGTTCCACCGCTCAAGCACAAGGATGCCGGGCGGATAATCAAAATTCAAGATGAACATTGAAATGATGAAATTCGCTGGAGGCATTGTTAGACGTCTTCAAATACGATGTTGTAAAGCTTTCCATTCTCCAAGATGTGGCATCATTGAGTAGCTCTGCAATAATTATGAGTTGGGGCGAGGAAATTAAATCTTGTGTGCCCGAAGTGATCTATCGAATTGTTGAATTCAAGTGCGTTGCTCATTTTCCACGCATAGAGTTATGAGTTTATTATAAACTAATATGAATGCCGCATTTAAAGGTTTCGTACACAGCAGCAATTTATTACCAAGTTCATATATTAGGTATATTGTTCATTGTATTCACTCTTTCTTTCTTTCTTTCTTTCTTTCTTTCTTTCTTTCTTTCATTCATTCATTCATTTATTTATTTATTTATTTATTTATTTATTTATTCAATATAATATTTTGAAGGAAAATACGAAAAATAAGCGGAAGGATTAGTACGTGTATTCAATTTTAATATTACGTGTGTTTTCATCATCGTCAACACCAACTATTATCTGTCACTGCAGGACGGAAGTCCCTCCAGTGCCATTACACATACGTAGTATGATGAAAGCATATTGAAGAAGTAGCATTATGCTGCCTACTTCTGCTACATGCCTGACCAGCTGGGTAAGAGAGCTCAACCTACAGCTTAACGAAGAATTTGGACCTTTATTTCGTAGTATTTATATATAGATCATTTTTAAGTGGGTGACCACATGTGGTGCATTTCGTACTAACGCACCACATATGGTCACCCGTTCAAAAATTATCCCGCCATAAATTTCTTATAAATAAATGAGATGTTATATATGAGAATCCCTATGTGAGACAGTTCTCATTTACAACACTTACACGAGCGTTGCAAGAACAGTTGTTATGGAATCTCTCCTGACTTCGTATTATCTTGCTAAGTTATTTTGACATCCTATCTTGAATAATAATTTCCTATAAAAATTATAACCTATTTAAAAATAATAATATCCTATAAAAATTATAACCTATTTAAAAATAATATCCAATTTTATTAAAGTGAATAAAGTTTCACTGATATGTTTTGTTATTTCCTATGTTTTCCATATATTTTTGGGTTTCAATTGGTTTGTTTAGCTGGAACTAAGCCTTTCCAAACCACAATCCCAAATTAATTTATTTTAGCTTTTCCTACTGGTATTTGATTATAATTTTGCAGCAGTATCACAAAAAAGTATAATTTCAATTTTAGCTTGCGATATATGTTTTGTTAAAATATAAATTCTGTATTCATAAATGTGAAACTTCCTACGCTGAAACGGTTTAATGGCCAAAAACATGTCACAAACTAATCAGTAATTTTTTTGACTTTTTAGATAATTTAATAATGAAATTGAAATGTTAAAAATAAAAATGTAGTTTATCTAATCTTTAAAGTTTTATATTCATTTTTTTAAATTAATTATATTTATTATTCCAACAAAAATTACAAATCCTAGTCTTGCAACATCCTGGACTCCAAAGTAAATTTTTTATTGTTGTTTTTGTCATTGTGTTGACAAATAAAATTCTTATGGTTTATGTAAATGGATAATTTAAGTAGTTTTATAATTAAATACTAATTTCGAGGAAAACTGCAAAACTTAATTACGAAAATTAACAAAATCATAAAAAAAATTATAATTTAAAAACATTCGAAAACAAAAGTCAATGTACTTCCCTTAAATCTTTTTAAAATTAATTAATTTCTTGATTTATTTCTCATTGGTAATGAAGTTAGTAAATATGACTTATTTGATTTAATGAAACAACTTCAATTTAAATATTTTTTAAAACTTGACTCTTTGATAAAATCAAATTTTGCTATTTCTTTATTTTTACTTTTTTTTCCAACTATAAAATTTCTCTAAATAAAATTTCAAAATCATATTTAGCAACATATTATAATGAAAAGGAGTAAATTTCTTTCTTCATAAGTTCACACACACACATATATCTTAAATATAAAATTGATAAAGTCGTTGCATAATTTTTGCTTACACAAAAGCTAATGCTATCTTCATTTGGATAACTAATTTAATAATTTGAATTTTTTTTCCTTTCAAATTCTTTTTGTTTGAAAGTAAAGAAACATCGAACGTATCATTGATAAATTTTAAGTAATTTAATAAGCTACAATTAGAACATCTTACTACATTGTCTGTACCTTTATGAGCCCCGTTGAATTTGTTTAAATAATTGAATTACTTCACTAATATGCTTGACGCATATTCTTAGTAGGCCAGATTTTTATTATTTCGCATTCAACTGCTGATTGAAAAATAAAAATTTTTAAATACACTAATTGGACATTCAAATATTAATACTTTTGTTTATCAATTACTATAATTGGTTGTACCATGTTTGGCGCAGTATAGCCCAGATGCTCTTTGCGGCCATAAAGCCAAACAATCAATCAATTATAATTGGTTGCAATTTATATCTCACGAATGGAAAATATCCTACTACTCCAAATAAATATTTCAAAAAAATTAACTCATATTATATTAGGATATACAGGGTTTGTCCCAGAAGTTCCCGGAATGATTTTTTGTAGTTGGCAACGCTGGCTGACGGGGCGGAGAAGTTGGTGGGGGATCTGAGCTTGGAAACGAGACCGGTATCAGTCGCCTGCGGGCAGTTGTTGAGGCAGGGTCACGCTCCGCGCAGAGGTATCTACTGCACCCTCGTCGATCAAAAAATGGACCAGTTTTTGGAGCAGCGTTATGCAATCAAATTTTGTGTGAAACTGGGTAAAAACGGGGCGGAGACACTCGAAATGCTTCGGAAAGCCTACGGTGACGGGGCGATGAAAAAAAGCCAAACTTTCATGTGGCACAAGCGGTTCCGGGAAGGTCGGGAGTCCGTCAACGACGACGACCGCTCTGGACGCCCGTCGACATCACAAACGGACGACTCGGTGCAAAAAGTGCGTCAAGTTTTGGACAATGACCGACGATTAAGTGTTCGGGTGATTGCAGAGGAGTGTGGAATACCCAAAACAATCGTTCATCGCATTTTAACGGAGGATCTTCAAATGAGGAAAGTCTGCTCGAAAATGGTGCCAAAAGTCCTGACGAGTGAGATGAAGGAGCAGCGTTTGTTGAAGTGCCAGGAATTGCATGAACGCTACGAAACGGACCCAGAATTTTTGGACAGAGTGATCACAGGGGACGAGACGTGGATTTTTCAGTACGATCCCGAATCAAAGCGCCAGAGCAGCGAGTGGCACACCAAGGAGTCTCCTCGCCCGAAAAAAGCAAGGATGAGCAAATCGCGAATCAAGGCAATGCTCATTGTGTTTTTTGACAGAAAAGGTGTAGTTCACAGTGAATTCGTGCCACAAGGACAAACAGTCAACAAGGAGTTTTACTGTGAAGTGCTCAAACGGTTGCGCAACAGGGTTCGACGCGTCCGAAACGAAATTCGCGACAATTGGATCTTGCACCATGACAACGCGTCAACCCACACCGCGCTCATTGTCTCCGAGTTGCTGGCCAAAATGGGTGTGGCAACGCTGCCCCAGCCGCCGTACAGCCCCGATCTGGCACCAGCGGATTTCTTTTTGTTCCCAAGGATCAAAAGAACCCTGAAAGGAACTCGGCATGGGACGCTGGAGGCGGTAAAAGCAGCCGCGACGACCTCACTGAAGGAGATTCCCGTTGACGACTTCCAGGGCGCCTTCAATGATTGGGTGAAGCGTTGGCAACGGTGCATCGAAGCAGGGGGAGAATACTTTGAAAAGTTCTGAAAAGATTGTAAACTGATATTGAATAAATGATTTTAAAAAAAATCATTCCGGGAACTTTTGGGACAAACCCTGTATGAGAAATAATTATAAGGTTTAGCAAAAAGCTTATCGATTCGAAATAATTGCTTTTAAATGATTTTTTAACCTTTACAGAATAAATTTATATTATATACAATTCATACAATCAATGTTTTCTCGCTGTATCTTGAATTGATTTTATGTATTTTTTATATTATCTATATTAATTTTATCTCTTTATTTCATCTTGAGGTTCACCTTTGGTTATCTGCACTATTAACAACTTTCAAGAAAACAGAGAAAAAATATCGTTCAATAAAAAAAAAACGATGTTCATCGGCATGTGTATAACTTTGTGAAGCATATTCAGGGAATTGCAAAATGACATAGTCAAACAGAAATAGTGATTAAATGCAACAACGTGATTGAGAGACATTACTGTATTTAAAATATATATACTGAAAAGTCATGCTTGCTATGTTAACGACCCCCAAAAGTTTTTAGCTTAACAACGATAAAATTTCTGACCAGGTTTAACATTACAAAATAAAGTTCTTTACTGGTTTAAACGCAGAAGGTGAAGATAAAGAAAAGTTAATGAAGTCAAATTAGAAACAGGAAATAAAAATTTAATTAAAATAGAACTATTATAATTTATGACTACTATAATTATTATAATTATAATGGATTATTATAATTATAATGAATTATTATAATTATAATGGATTATTATAATTATAATGGAGACGTTAACTGAATGAATATAGCCACTTTTATTATACTATTACAACTTGCAAAGTAATTTTTCTAGCTTTTTGTGCAGCGAAATTATCTATCAAATATCAGAAACCGAGAGTATCTGCAGTGGCCATGTGGCCACTACAATAAACATTATAGCACGCATAGCTTACAGATGCTAACGCATTTGGCTAATAGCATGTCTATTTGTTTTGAGCACCACTTAGAAACTGCATGAGCATTAATTGAAATATGACGTCATACGCAAAAGGTCACTTGACCAAATACTCTGGCGAATGTATGTTGGACTGCTAAAAGCTAATTTCTTAGTGCTTTCACTACATTTTCTTAGCGGCTTTGGGCGGCCGCCCAGCTCACCCTCCCCCACAAACACGGCCTTGCCTAAAGTATATATTTATTAATAAAGAGATATTTTACCCACACATTAGTATAGGAAAAAAATACGTTTCTTCTTCTTCTCAATTCTTGTGCGTTAAAGGTCTCTAATTTTAGCGAAAAAATGCTTAATAACTTAAAATCTTATTGAGGACTGGGGAAAATTGAAATGAGAACTGAAAAAATTAAATGAACACTGAAGGGAATTTTAATGAAAGCAAAACTTAATTACTTCAATTAATTCCTCCAAAATCCTCTGCCTCGATTCCTAAGTAAAAAGCAACCATCGTGCAATAATAGTTAATGTAACTATCAAATACCACTGTGCCTCAAAACTTCTATGAGCATTCTTTACCACAATTTTATGTGGAAAATAAATCTCCATTATAAAAGCAATAATATTAATGTTTCACGAAAATCTAGTTACTGTATCTTCATTGATAAAGTTTAATAATTTAAATAAATTTCAAATCAATTGGCGACACACTGTGTAGCAATATTATACGTATTAATAAGCAAAATAGCAAAAATTAATGCAATTTTAAACAGGTTTAATTAACCATTGATATCTGTTCCTTCATCCATGTGTTATCGTCATCAGGACAACAACTATGTCAGTTATCGTTCTGATTATAATAGCACGTGACTTCCGGAACAGTTCTCAAGAATTAATTAAAGCTGTTTAAACTTATATCAATTGCGTGTTATTTCCGTTGCCAATTCATACAACACTGATGATAAATTACTAACGAATTTGACACAAACGTATTATTAGCTCAAACTAGAAATATTTGTTGTTTAGGAGAAAAAGAGAAAAATCCCCCACGAAAACTCACAAAAATCTCGCCCAGGAGGCTTTTCTGTGTTGACCATTATTTGGCAATTGTGTTATCCCTGTGAAGGGTAATAATATCTTACAATTTAATATACGGAGGAAAGAGCGTTTGTTCTTGTCCTCATTCGTCTAGTAGGTCAAGACACCGCGGGCTCAAAGCGGGGACCCTGGTTCGAATCCAGGATAAGGAAGGCGTCTCTTTTTCTCCTAAACAAAAATAGCTCTAGTTTGAGCTACTAATACGTGGGTGTCAAATTTATTTGTAATAAAAAAAGTCCCCTACGAAAAACTCACAAAAAATCTCGCCCCGGTGGTTTTGTGTGTTGACCAATATTTGGCAATTGTGTTATCCCTGTGAAGGGTAATAATATCTTACAACTAACGATAAATGAATTATATATACTACAGCGACTGAATTAAATAATACTAAAAGGGTTTCTCTAACAGTTGTTTAGGTTCCATATAAATAAAAATTAGTTTATACTCCCCTATAATAAAGTCCCCTATAAGTTTATAAAAATATAAACCAGATATTGCCATGAGTACCAATAGATTATTTAATGTTTTTCCTACCTCATGTGCAGTGTGAAAATACATTCTGAGTAAATAATTATAGTGAAAGATATATAAAAATAAATTTGGCGCTTTTAAAAAGAATTCCCGTCAAGAATTAATGAGATTACATTTTTCAATCTCTAAACTCATTAGAGATGCTTAAAAAAATCTCAGTTTTTAAAGCACAAAATTACAAATATAAACACGAAGAAAAGAATGCCGTCAGCTATGTCTGAATGATCCAGCAACTAAAGCGTTTAGATTTTAATCAAGTGGTCCCTGGTTCAAGATAAACCTGAGATTTAGACTTTTTCATATTTCCGACCCACAATAACTCGTCATTAAAGCTCTGTCTATTATGTAGCCAGTATCATTTATGTTGTAAGTAAATTTGCCCCTAAAAGGGCAGTAACGTTTAAATTTGTAATAATAGGTCAGAGAATAGGTCTTGAACCCAAGATTTGAAAAGTTGAAAAATCTAATCTCACCCACAACCGTGTCCAACCTCAGAAATATTTATCATATTCCTGGCCCACAGTAATTTA
>QLNU02003225.1:122239162-122257495 GCA_006491805.2 Dysdera silvatica | reverse complement strand
TTACTCAAGTCTTTTTAAATTTATAGACCAATCTAGTAAGTGAGGTGAACCATAATAATAATGTGCACAATGCGAAAATATTAAATTTAATGAAGCCCTTGTCGTACTACAATTGTAACACTTTCGCCCAACGTGTCGTTAACCCAAATTCGGCCCTCAGCTTTGCCAAAATGGAAAGTTTATGAAAAACTGATTTCTGTATTCCGAGATTTGGTTCCTTGAGCCTTAAGAGGTTCGGACTCTTAGGAAAACTGTATATTCTGATGCAGCGTGATTTTTTATGTCCTTGCGCCATAAAACTAAAAAACTGTTAAAAGAAAAACAAAATTCTCTTCAAACTAACAAAGCTGCAAAAAGTGCCATGCAAGTTTATAATTTTTTAATAGATTAAAAAGTCTTTATTTTATTTTTTTTTTTTTTGATTGACATTGTTGTTTGATTTAGATTAAAAGTCGTTTTGAATTATTATGTTTCATTTTGTATGCATTGTACGAACCTACAGTTTACAAACTTCACATTTTTAAGAACTATTATGTTGTTTCTAAACAATTACTCATAAAACTGGTGTTAATTTTCGCTTCGAGTTACGAAATAAAATTACGAGTTCTTTCTTTCTTTGTATGAACGTAATTTCCTCACTTTATATTCACTGCTTGACACTGTAAATTTGAATAGAAGAGAAGTATGAAATTTCTTTAAACTAGTTGGACTTTGTATTTTCCGAGTTGGAAAGTCTCTGCGTGTTTTTTGAATACACGCTGGAAGATATTTTTAATACCGACGAAAGTGTTGCGTTTTTGTTGTTTGGTTGTTTTTTTTCAAAATTCTATGAGCCAGAATATTGTGTTTTAAACTTATTACATATAACAAGCCAATAAACAGAGCTAAACAAATAATTGCAGCATTATTTTAAAGCCAACTTTGTTGGTTTAAAAAAACTCCCACATCTGATGGCCGGAAAATAAAACGGGTAAGGTGTATTAAATACAAGAAAGGCCTCTCCTCTTCGTATACCGTGAAAGTGAATAGCGTGGATGACCAATTAAATTCATGAAATGTTCTTAAGGGATTTATACCAACAATTTTCAGAAAACAAACGAAATATTTTTTTTGTAGCGTATCACTGCGCAACTCACATTTATATCATTGGGGTTCATGTGATCTAGATTAAATGCCTTCCATCGCGAATGTAATTTTTTAGCCTATGTATCAGCCATTGTTTCAAACAAAATTATATGCCAATACTCTTAAAAAATGGTAATTCTGGTCCTCGAAGACGCTACGAAGTCGTTATATCCGATGCATCTGCCATTCAGTGCATGGAATATGAACGGCTAAGACACTGTCAGTAACTCACTTTAACATACGGGATTTATTAAAGGTAAAGTAGCTCTGCGCTGGTTCAGTGATGAAGGGTTCCCCTAGCATGCCGCTAACCCGGATTCTACTCCTAACGGTGGAAAAATGGAAACCTTACAGACAAACTGCTCACTGTTACCCGATGGTAGATTCCGTAGGCTTTAAGAGGATCTTGTTCCTCGGGAAACTGTAGCTCCAGATGCATCATGACCTTCGCCGTAAAACATATAAATATGCAAATATAAAGCAGTTTTCGTTCAAGAAATCTGTAAATACTCTCCCAATGCGTGTACAGATGAAACACTTTGATGAAAGAACTTCATCGGAAGCAATCAGAAGTTTCTGAAATTTTGATTTTTCAGGACATTCTGAATGTAAAAGAGAGTGCAGAAACATAAACTGAAGAAATACATGGTATATACATCACTTGTTGAATATGGATGCCGAAGGGGAATCCGAGTAAGAAGTGGAGAGCCCCGACCATGTCCCAAGAACTGCAATCAAAGAAGCCACGAAATGTCTGCCGGGATTGCGTCGTTTTGTTCGTTTTTTTGGTAAGTAACAGTTCTGAGATAATAACCATCATTAACTCTGTAGAATTATACATTTATTGAAATTTTATGAAACACACAAAAAATTGTGGTCTTTTCTTTAGCGGGTGGAACTTTAAACAAATAAAATAAGTAAAAATTGCATTTCTCGGTTCTTTGAATGTCATTTCAAATTACCGTTTTCCGATTTTTCGAACTTTTTTAGGATGGCGTGACCTCAAAAGTGGGCCACCTCCAACTGTTTACCATGCACCCCACGAATAACAAAATCACATTTTATAAGTATATCATCATGAAGATGATAATAATGATAATATGTACATAAATTGTGACTTTTTTATTGGGGATATGAAAAAAATTTTAGTACCCACTTTGGAAATAACGTTATGCCACTGATATATATATATATATGTGTGTGTGTGTGTGTGTGTGTGTGTGTGTGTGTGTGTGTAAATAGAAATATAGTAGCAGTAAAATAACAATAATAATAAAAGATTCGTGTATTAATCTGTAAACCAACATATATGCCAATTTTACTATATGCTGATCACACTCAAATTGATAATTAGTGTATATGTCGCTTAATCCTTCTATATAAAACTAGTTTATTAATATATTTGATGGCAATGGCGGTAATATATATAAAATTAGTTATTCCTAATTTCACTTTGCAATTTGCAACAAACATTAATAATAATTTTCTATTCGTTATCTGATTTTTGGCGCCTTTGAGCTTTAAGTATCTCGTCCTATACATCTTGCATATTTGCTTTACATGTATTTTACGTCATACCTCCAGAAAAGGCGCCAAGCATGAAGTCTTGGAAAAGGCCCTTGACAATAGTTCTGTGCCTACATGCTTTTATGACCTTGTATATTTCTTGAGTGTATATAAATTACTTAGTTTTTAAATCTAAATATTGTATTTTGTATTAATCTTTTATCTTACACATTAATTCTATTAAACCTCATTTACTTAACTCTCTCAAACACCATTTTATTTATTATATATATATATATTATTCATTTAGCCTAATATCTGAAAAGGAAATAAAACTCCATTGTTTCCATTGATCATTCACAGTCGGATGCTTTAGATTTGTATGTTATTATCCTATTCTCTGCCAGCCATCGTATACGTCTGTGATAAATGCAACTGACTGCTGGACTCTAACTTGGTACGGCACGTTAATTTGGTACCATCCATTTTCTGAACTTGAATAATGGCATGCGACTGCATGACCTTCGTAGACAATAAGACATTACCTTCTCATCGGATCTCCTATTGCTAGTTAAACTTAATCTGGAATGCAATTTCGTTGAACTATTAGCATTAAATCTGAATACTGTATTTATACTTCGTTTTCAGTATAGAATCTAACGTAATAACCTAGCAAAATCGCGTTTTTTATAGCTTTATGAAATCTGCTAAATCTAGGGGATACTCGATCACAAAGTATTTGAAAAGGAAGCAAACTATCTTCGTAACATTCTTTTTATATTTAACGTTTCATAATATTGAAGAACTGATAAAAAATCATAAATAAGGTTTCTAAATATGATGCTACGATGAACTTACTATTTTTTTCTTGTGCACGATGGATTTCAGAACGTTGACGTCATCCAGGGAGTTAGTTTTCCCGGTTTTAGGTATAAAACCGAAGATATCTCAAGGGTCAGATAGGAAAGCAAAATGAGCTCATGAGACGAAGATTGAGAATAAAAAATGATCAAAGCTAACTTAGACTCAGGTGTTATGTGCATTATTGAAAGATAAAGTGACAATATGTTTATGGATACATTCATTTGACGATGAATTTTTCTGATGTTTATGGGAGGAGGGCTGTTTCACAGAATTTTCAAATTCAGGCAAAACATTTGGCGCTTTCCCGGGTGGCTTTCCTGGGACAGAGTTTTATGATAAATAGATAGCAATTGTTTTTTTTTCTAAAACAAATCATTCACCGTCTTTTAAAATTTGGCGCCCTAGGCACTTACCCATTCTAAATCCGGGCCTGTATTGTACAATTAACATTAACACACAATTAAGGTTTTTAACGTGTATAGTTAATTTTATTAATATACACTGAGTAATTACTGAATTATGTCTATTATCTAATACTACGTAACTCCTCCTTTTTGACTGAAGTGCAGCAGCTAACTGCCAAGGCATGTAACAAGATGCCAGTAGAATGCTGTAGATATGTCTAACTACGCTTTCTGTAATACAGCCTACAATGAAGATTTTCAGATGACTAGCCTATCCAGACACCTTATACGTCTTAGCAAAACGTCCCATAAGTATATTATGGGTTTGAGATCGGGGGAATTCTGAGGCCAAATCTGTATACCGTCAGAATGATGTTCCCCGAACCATTCCGATGCATGGACTATACGACAGCAAAACGCATTATTATTAAAATCAGCTTCGCTTAATAAAACGAGTAATAGTTCACGAAACGTTTCGATATCGTTTATGCCGTTAGTAAGTTTTACTTATTCTTATTTTTTCTCCACTTCTTTCTATTTAATTTTCTTTTTATTTAACCACCTTCTTTTTTCCTTATTTTTCTTTATTTCCTTACCTTTTTCCAATTTATTTCTCTCCTTTCCTTAATTTTAATATTTTAATTTTCCATTTACTTTTCTACTTTACTTATTTTTCTTTCTATTTTCCTTTCTTTCCTTTCCATTTTCTTTCGCATTCCGACCTGTGATAAAATTTTACTTGTTATGGTAAACCCATTTTAATCATTGTATTTTTTGTGTGTTGGAAGTATATTTAACTGCTCTTTCCGTAATGCAGCCCTCAGTGAAGGTTTTCAGATGAATGGCGTATCTGGGCAATTTAAGGCCTTACCCAAGCGTCCCGTAAGTATTCTGTGGATTTGAAATCGGGGAATTCAGAAGCATCTATATTCTTAAAAATTGGACTAATGTTCCTCGAACCATTCCTACGCATGGACCATCGAACGGCAAGGCGCATTTTCATCATGGATGCCACCATCATCATTCGAATACGACACAGCAGGATGCGTTCAATCAATAAGGAGTTTACGGTATTGGAAACCAGTCATACGTTGTTCCACCATCATTAGGAGTTCAAGTTTTTTCAAACTAAGTGTACACCATTTCATGAAACCACGATCCTACGCTCTTGGTACGATGAATAATAGCATCATGTTGTCAATGCCAAACACATATATGCATTATGTTAATTTTAATTTAAGCCAATTAAACATATCCATTAAGTGCAATGAAAACCTGACCCATCGAGGCAGCACACCTTCTTGCACTCATCTACTGTTTACCTTTCACGTTCTTTGCACCAAGCTGGTCTTCAAGGCCAGGAATAAAAAGCCAGCATGATGATCATCATAGTCTGTTTACTACATAGCAATGACTTAGCGAAGGATTGTTTTCCAAAGCAATCAAGGGAAGGAAGCCTCATATTGAATTTCGATAAAAGGTAAACTTGTCAAATCAATAAACAGATCATCTTATTAGAGACACACGAAATCCTTTTCTGTCTATGCGCAATTTACAATATAAATATTCCACCAACTGGCAAGAGGGGGTCATCTTTCACGATTAAATATCAACTTATTCCAAATCTTTTAAAGAACATACATAATGATAATAGTATATATTAATATATGTATACTTTTTATATATTATTACATATAACATATCAGGGTAATGTACTCTCTTAAAATAATAGATTCTCACATAATCCAATTTTTCGATTTCTTATTTTTCATCTGATGATGACCATCCCATTAGAATGGTTGAAAACATATTTATGTTTTAATAAATTTTAAGCCATTAGAACGTTATACTGATTCATAGAACCTCACATATTCTCATATATATTTACGTGGGCTGTGAGTATTTATGGAATTTGCATTTATAATTATAAGCAGGGCTTTAAATCTGTTCGTTTACAATACATAAAAGAATTTAATATAGGCTGTTTTTACTGATTTTTTAGAAACTTCGTAAAAAATATGAAAACGATGGTATCCGGACGTTACACAGAAAATTTTTCAATGGCAATTTCCGACCAATGATGGTTATTCGAAAATTTTAATCTGATCCATAATGTCCTTTTGGTTCTCATATATTAATCCAAAATATCATGCAATTGACGTGAATAACCATTGCCTTGATGCGCAAAATTCGACCCTCGATAGCCCACCTATTTCCGGTTGCCCGCCTTGTTAGGAAACCCGGTTGTCTGCTGGTGGTATCTGGTGGCGCACAAGCCTTCCGTTCCCACGCGAAAGCGTCGAGTGGCGTCGACAAAGTGGCGAAGCGAAACGCAGCCGCCCTAATTAGGGAAATTAATGAGTAACATGGCGCTCTTTGGTGGTAAGGCCACTTCGGTATTTTACCGATTTTGAATGAACGGAAAGTGACGTCCAGAGACACGGCTAATCCCCCTCAGATTATAATCCCCCTTTCCAAAGTGTTGCCGCCTCATTTGATTGTCAACGTTGGAGAAGATGATTGGACTGTAATCCTGGATGCCATCCTCCAACGATAATCCCTTCTTCCAACTCCCGCTCTCTTCAGGAGATGTCGCAGTGGTATTCCGTCCGCACATCGCAGTCGTATGAGAAGTAGAGTCCACAGAAGGACTTCCTCTGCTTCTAGTATTTGGTTAGCCATTAGTTGCTAAAGGATTCGAGCACGCTCTTGCTCATTATCATTATTTGCTTTTCCCCTGGAAGAACAGGGGAGAGGGGCAGAAAGCTTTTCAGAGATATGTTTTCACAAGGAAAGGATATTCTAATAGAATCAGTTACACTTCTTCCTCCTCATGGTCCATTTTACCAAAATCTCAATAACAAACGCAAACGAATTTTATATGCGCGCAAAGTAAAAACTTAACATGAAAATTCAATTAATTAATTCTCAATTAAAATTCATTCATTTAAATTTCATATATGCATTAATTATTGCAGCTTAAGAATTCCTTCTCTCGTGCAATCGTTTGCAATAAGGGCTTCTATGCTTCCTTTAGCTTACGCCCCTCTAACGTATAACCTAATCCTACGAACCTGTATATAACCTATAACC
The DNA here is from genome assembly GCA_006491805.2 of Dysdera silvatica. Taxonomy (NCBI): domain Eukaryota; kingdom Metazoa; phylum Arthropoda; class Arachnida; order Araneae; family Dysderidae; genus Dysdera; species Dysdera silvatica. Next base: position 122,250,503 of record QLNU02003225.1, on the reverse strand, counting down.
ATTAATAGAATCCTATAACCATCCATAAGAACCCTATAACCATCCATAAGAACCCTATAACCATCCATAAGAACCCTATAACCATTTTTAGGTTTAAACAACCTTGATGGAAAAAAGAAATAAAAATTAAATAATATAATATGTGCAAAAAAAAAACATAATTCGACAATTGTGGAAAGACACTTGGATTACGATTCAGAGTTCACTGGTTCGAACCCAGCTTAAGACAACGCTGTCATAATCATCCGAATCTCACGAATCTGACAAGAATATGTTTCCGAATCTCTCTGTAAAAACTTACTTTCGTGGCTCCGTGCGTTGAACCATTCGTCAATTCCTCAATTGTCAACGACTTCCATAATAATTGTAATGACCCTGAGAATGACAGTAATATTTTTATTTTTAATATCAAACGGTTCTAGTTTGGGTCGGAAAACCTATGTGATGAAATTTCATTCTTTTAAATCACCAGGAATCTCTACTTTAAAAGGCGTGATATCCAAATTTACTAATCAAATTGCTCTAAATTTCTAATCCGAACTAAAAGAAAATTTATCAAGAATCATGATTTCCATTAAGAAAATGTCAAGAAAAATATTATTTATGCTTCAAAAAGCAGGTTTAGTACAAAGCTATGCGATTGTGATAATAAAAAAATTATATGATATTCCTCGACATGTTTTTAAGTATTGCTGAAATTTCCAGCTGATATCACACTCCAGTTTTTACTCCAACTTCATTATTTAAAATTACATATTTGCTAAAATTTTAGCATTTTTATATGGGGTAATTTTTTATCTAAAACATTTAATACTTTTTTAAAACTCGACGTCAGTTTTTATATTTGCTGAATGTTATTCCTTCCATTTTTATTTATTTTCTGTCTTAGTTACTTTTTATAACTTTGTGATTGACAAACAAATAAGGAAATTTAAAATTGAATGGGCTAAAATGTTGCCTACATCCACATAAAATTTATCGATTTCCCTGCTTTTATGCACCTCAAAACCTTATTTGCAACAAATATTGCTTTCTTCGCTTAATGTTCTTATTTAATTTTATTTGCATATTTCTGCTTTATTCAGAACTAACGAAATCTAGCACAAGTTTTAGCGAAAACATTAATATTTCTTTCGTTGATGCAAAGATTTTTTTTAATGTTATTTTAATGACTTCTAAACTACGAGTTTGGACTTTTTCTTAAACCTTTCATCAAAGCGAAAGGGTACAAAATCGTCCATCACAAAATATGACATGAATAACATGTAAAATGGAAATTAAATTCGAAATATTATGGGCAATCCATTAATATTGATATTAAAATTAAAAATCATTGTAGTTAAAAAAATCAAAAGTTATTTTAATTTATATGTATCCTTAACTTATCTAAGGAGAGTGATACATACAAACCTATGGAATACTTAATAAGAGTAATTTTTTCATCATAGCCGATTATGCGGTTATATCAGATGATTAAATACTCACAAAGGAAAGAATTATTTCTGCGTCTGGTAGGAATCGAACCCACATCTCCTCGATTTCCGGGTAAGAGCTCTAGCCATTAAGCTACAGACGACTATCACTCTCCCCTCTGAGAGCGTACATGAGGCTTTCACTGCGGACTATGGAGTATGTTAACTAGGTGTAAGCTTCTCTTAAAGACGTTAAGTTAGTCTGTAGAAATTATACATTTTTGTTAACATTATTAAAAAATGGTATACTGAAATACTCAATAAATTGTTCTTGAAAATTATACTTAGATTATTCTCTTACACATGGCTAATCTCCTTAAATAATTATTTAAGAAAAAGTGATCATTACTTTGATTCGTTTCACTTTATTCATGATTAAGACTGGAACCTTGCCTGCAGCTTGTAGAGAGCTGGAAAGAAAAAGAAACATTTTTAAATGCAATTTCTAGTATGCGATCCAAGTAAAATTTTAAACATAATAATGCTGTGGTACCTCCCAATAAGGAAGATACACGGGACCAGGTATTCTGCCCCTTAAATAGAGGCGTCCCTTCTTCGGAGGTGCATATGTTGATACATACACAATCAAAGGGGTTTGGGACCAAATTAATCTTCCATTAAACAGAAGTGTCCCTTACGAGGAGGTAACACTATATAGATCATTCTTGTAATTCATATTTAAGTTGTCCTAAAAATTAATAAATTATTAGAATGATCAGCGGTACATTGCCATTAAACTTACTGTTTGTTTGTGTTTTTTGTGGCGCAACCGCACCAAAAGTCGTGCTGCAACGGAACCTACAGTTTTCCGAGGAATGTGAACGTCTGCTTCCATAGGAATTAAAACTCGTTTGGCAAAAAAATGGCAGGAGGAAGAGTGTGTTCGAGGGAGAGTTGTGAAGAGTGGCTGCCGGGTGCGGCTCTGTATTCCCAGTAGCAAAACGCCATGCACTCTATAATGCTATGTATAATGCTCTGTATATACATAGCATTACAGAGTGTATAATGCTCTGTATATGTTCTGTATATGTTCTATATATTTCTGTATATATGCTCTATAATTCTCTGTAATATAGAGGCATTATAAGAATATATATACTGAGCATTATAAAGCGAATATATACAGAGCATTATAAAGGGCATATATACGCACTCTACAATGCTCTGTATATATGCTCTATCATGCTCTCTATAATGCTATCGAGAGTTAAAATCGAGTGAATAGCACATTAGACGAGTGCGTTGCCGTTACGTTATCTTAAATCAGTGGACCCGCAGTTTTCTGAAGCAAATCCGAACTTCTTGAGGCCTAAGAAACCAAATCCATGACCACAGTGAGCAGTTGGTTGGTAAACATCCTTTTTAGTACCATTAAGTGCGAAACCTGGTTAAGGACACGTGAAATGAAAGCGTTACCACTTCGTTATCACAAGATCTATCTTAAAACTTACAATCACTCATATTTCTTTTTTTGCGAATACTACTTTTCATGGTTATACACGATAACTTTTCCGGGGGATAACTCGAAATTTAAGATAACCTCGTGGACATAATGCATTTACGCACAGCCCAAACTCACTACGACTGAAAATTAGTTACATAAATTCAAAATTCATATTGTATATATAGATCTACTAGAATTTTGAACTCGGAAAATCCGGTGAGCCCACGCAAAGGGTGAATTTTTGAGAAATAATTGCTACCGCAAAAGAAAAAAGCGCATTTCGTACGCTCAGAAGCATTCTCACGTTTGTAGTTTAGGTATGTCAACATTTTGAACCCTGTTCCATACGTCATACTCCCTTAATATTTATAATCAAATTTTCAAAAACCTTCAAACAAAAGGGAAATTGCAATTCGTGCAACTGAGCAAGAATTTTTCCCTGTCCAGCAATTGCAAGAATTTTCCCCGGCAATGCACTCGAAACTGGAAGTCTTAAAAGAAGGAAAAATATTCCATTCTGGCCTCAAACAGAGAAGCAATAAAATTAACGAGGCACTTTATCCAGTTCAAAAACACCAAAAACTTACAAAACAGAAGTGTCAGTGGGCACGCCATTATACTAATTGCGAGTCAATGTTTCCTTGTAGGCACCGCCAAAAGTATCGATATCCTTTGGAATGAACCGCGAAGTTTTAATCGATATTATCGACAGAAAACTGTCAAAAGCAAAATAACAGACGCGGTAATTCTCGGTGAGTGGTAGCTGGCCTCCATCGAACCGAATTTTCGTAACGTCTAAGTATATGACAGGTGAAAGGTCAATATTATGTTAAATCCTCCTATCTCGATAGCTTAGATTAAAACAAATATTTTTACTTCTATCGAGAACTGGGTGACATCTTTTCCTCGCCGTTCAAGTAGCCTCAACGGTACTTCCGGAAAAAGATATTGAACGATGCAACTATTTTATTTTCTCGTTCATCGAAGATTTACTTTTTTGAAAGTCACGAAACCGTAATATCAATCAGGTTATGAGATAACTCTTCTGTCGTTTTAAGAAAACCCTTTAAACTTATTACTCAAAGGGCATATCATTGCATTTGATCTAGCTATGTATTTGTGTACGTGGGTGGACCTGATGCGTCTACATATACAGATATATGTATGTTTATATTTAATCATTATGTGTACATTACATTCACTATCATACTAAATTTATATATATGTATCATCATCATCATATTCATCCATTATCTATCCACTACTGGATGTCGGTCTATCCAAATGCTTTCCACACAAGTCTGTCCTCAGGAAGTCTGTCAGTTCCATGTCACCCTAACCTGTTTTCTTATTTCATCCGCCCATCTAGTTTGAGGATGTTTACTAGCTCTTCTATGGTCTCTTGAAATCCAGTTAAAAATTTCTGTTGTCCATCGTTGAGCAGTTTTTCTTGCGATATGCCCCGCCCATCGCTATTTCAGCCTTTTTACTTTAACAACGATGTCCTCCACTCCTGTTTGTCCTCTCAGCCAAGAGTTTCTTTTTGGTTCTCTCCAAGCATGCACCTCCCTGTTATGGGTTTTTTTTGAATAGATTTCTTTTTTATATATTCATTTTGTTTATTTAAAATTATTTATATTGTTATATTATTTATTCAGAAAGATTAATATCATTTATGATTTAAAGTGAAATAGAATAATTAATGAAAATTAAATGATTTATTATAATTATAATTAATGAAATGTAAATGATTTATTATAGGTATTTTATAATTAGTTTGGTTAAATTTTTAGTTAGTTTACTTATTGATTTAATTTTTACTATTTGAGAACATTAAAACACAATTTCCATAACATTAAATATTAAATTTGTTTATCCAGAATAAATTTGTAAATTGGCCGTTGATAGTGGTTAGTAAACATTGGTTGACTTCTGCCTAAAATTTCAAACGCGTTGTGTGTTAAACATAAACAAAATAAAAAAACAGGTTCTTTAAAACAGACATGAAACAATTATTCAATAATTACTGCCTTTTATTTTATATTATAAACACGATAATATATTTTCCAATTCCTTTAGAATATAACAGTGCCATTTATATAAGCATTTGGAGCTATTAACCATTCTACATACTATCAATTTTTCACTTGGCATATTTTTTTTGTATTTAAACCTTATATAAGTAATTAAAAAAACAAAATAATTCAAATACTCATTTCACTATGAGAATCATACTGGGGTATATAAACCACCAGAAAAAATTTATACATTTCATTATAAGTTTAATGAGGGAGGAGGCACTTATAATTATCGATTAATAGAAGAGAAAGAAAGATAACTTTAACTTACATGTTACACCCTTAATGGCCCATGTTTGGAGTAGGTTGGAGTCCACTGTTCATCTTCTTGTTTCAAAATTTTCTTTCTCGCTCAGTCTCTCTGCTCTCCACCGGAGCGAGACTTGTCAAGCCCTTTTTTTCTTAATCGCCATCTTGAAGATTTTTATTTGTCTAAGGACTGCTAAAATCCTTATTCTCGCCAATATATTGCCAACTTTTTCATTTGGCTTTTGTTAACGTATTAGACGGCAATTTCGCCTGCCTAAATTGCAATTGTTGGCCAATTGTGGTGGTCTGGACTGGACGCCAAGCCCAGGCTCGGTGTGGGTGGGCTTGCCTATTTATGCAGGTGCCACGAGTTGGCTATTTATTGCTGTGATGACTCATTTACTTCCCCTCGACCAGGGATTTCGTCTGAACTTAAGTTTTTATAGGTTTCGGTTGCTGATGGATATTAGCCATATTGTAGGGAGCGAAATAGCAGTTTTTAGGTACACTGATTGGCCAAAATTTTTTTGTTTGCAAGTTAAAAATGGGTTTAAAAAATTAAATATGATAGGTAGGAAAAAAACAAAAAGGTGGATTTGTATGTTAAGGGGTCCTACTTTTAAAAAGAAAAGGAATTTAATTATAAGTGCCTTATTTATATTCAGAATTTTTTTAAGAGTGTTTTTTACTAGTAAAAATCAAGTTAATTTAAATTTTACACCTTTGTTAATTCAACAGGCATTTTTAACAAGTCTTTTCGTTTGTCACATAAAAAACAACTAAATTTAAAGTTCTTGAAAAGAAGTTACAAAGAATTTGATTTTGTCTGGATGAATGGATGGCCCAGGAAACTTGTTTACTTCCTATTATGCCCATGATGAAGGTTTCTTTGGACGAAGGTGCCGCCTCTTGAATGGAGGTGTCTCCTCTTGAACGTTAATTAATCTGGCATAGTGTTGTAGACGCAGTGTACAAATAATTGGAGGTACAACTCCATCTGAAAAAATTAAATAACAGGCGGCAGAATATCGAAAAAACAAAAACACTTAACAACATCTAAGCATATATTTATATATAGTGAGAGAGAGAGAGAGAGAGAGAGTGTATGTATTTTTTATTTAATTATCTATTTATCTGCTCCTGGGTGTTTAGATTTAATTAGTTATTTTAAAAAGAGAATTTTCAATTTTCACCCTAACATCTCCATGCTCCTTTGGGTTGTCTGTAACTTTCGTATTGCTCCAACTGTTAGACTCCATGTCTCTGATCCATAAGAGAGGACTGGCAATACACACTGGTTGAAGACCTTTCTTTTTAGACACAAAGGCAATTTCCCCTTCAGGATAAAACTCCAGCCAAGTTTAATACGTCTGTTGAGTTCTTTCATAATGTTGCCATCCATTGAAATCAGCTGGCCAAGGTAAATATATGAATCAGCAATTTCTAGCTCAATGTTGTCAACTTGTATTTTTGTTTCCTCTACGAAATTATATATATGGTAGATTATGCTTAATTAAGCTACCGCTTAATCCGGGCAACCGCTTAATTGGGCCAAATCTAAAGGTACGGAACCCAAAAGTAGAGTAATCCTTTTATACACACACAAGGGATTGCAACCTCATGACGAAATTTTTATAACGGAGAATTGGAAGTGTAAAACGAACCCTTTTGAGTAAAGACAACAAAGCAAGTATTCATTTAGGCTAGTGGTTCTCAAGCATTTTATCCTATATAACTTTCTTATGGGACGAAACCCTTTTTAGCATACTTAGCCGTGGTGCCCAACTCCCTATAAATATCTAAGGAAAACCTGAAGAATTATTATTTGTCACTATTTTGACAAAAGCGTAAAAATAAACAACAAATATATCCGTATAAATAGTAAGCAATGCTATTTTTTTTAATATTTATTATGGTTAATCAAATCTAAGTGGTTGACATGGCGGTGAATTATAGAATTTACAAATCTTCATGGAGTTGTCGGTGATGTTTTACGAATTGCCTACGAAATCTCTAGAAGTTCGTCGCGGAACCCAGGGGTTCCGAAGCGTTCCGGAACACACTTTAAGAAACACTGATTTAGACGAAAGGAGAATGCACACTACAGAACAGAAGTAGAAACGATTGCACTTACATAAACATTAAAAGTGCGTACCTGTGCTGCTTGCCAAGAGACGAAGTACGCATCTTGCTGTGTCCTGTGTATGATTAGAGATTAACTTGAAGTATGTTACATGGCCATAAGTTGTGGAGGCTAAAGGATGTTTTTCTAATATACAATAATTTTGGAATGAGTTTTTTTTTTTTTTTAGGATCTTCCGTCTGTTTGCTATTGGCGTACAAAGGTTATGTTGTTGAATATTGGACCAGGAAGGCCAAAGTTTTTGATCTGGATTTAATGTGTGTTAACTATTGTGACAAGGAGTCTTAGAAATGGCTCGTGTTAAAAAAGAAAACACATTTATGCATACTGTAACTATCTTTCTGATTGGAGCTTTCTTTCAGTGATAACCAATCTTCCTTACTTTGGATGTTTGCATGAACTTTAAGATTAGGCTAAAGGAGATTCAAAGTATGATTTAAAATTTTATTTGATTTATTATTAAAACCCAATAGTATAGACCCTTACATTGGGAGTGGAATACGAAAAGGCCATACAGCAAAGTACGTAAAAATTAATAAATACAATAAAAGACAGGAGCAGCAAAAACACCAGGAAAAGAAAGACAACAAAAATATGCACTAAAAAGGTAAATACTTTAAAAAAAACAGACAAATCAAAACGCATTAGCGAGCTTTTAAAAACAGTCAAAGTGGCCCACGACACAAGGCACTTAGATAAAGAGTTCCAAACACAGGCAGTACGCAGCACAAACGAATGGAAATGACAATTCAATTTTCCCTTACAACGGGTACTCTCACAGTTAAAAGACAACATCTGGTATGAGAGTGATCTAACATCTGGATGAATTGCCCACTTTAATTTCAATGGATTAGACCATGAATTAACTTATAAAAAAGGATAATGTCAGTCTGTAAGTGACGCCAATCCAAAGAGTAGAGTCCCATCGTGTCGAGGCGATCTCTATAAGGGAGATTTCGAAGAGAATAAATACCCATTGAAAATCTACGAAGTGGAGATTCCAATAACATAATGTCGCCAATCTTAAAAGGGATCCAGACCGTTATGGTGAATTCCAAGACAGGTAAAACAAAAGTCTTAAAAGCAAGGGCCAATGACGAGCACCGCTTCTGACAAACAATTTGCTAATCAGGGAACAACGCTGATTTGCTTTAGAAACAACACGGCGACAATGAAGCGAGAAATCCAAGATGGAGGTTATCCAAATGCTCAGGTCCTCCTGCTCACTAACATCATCAAGGATATTACCACCCACAGAGTAAAAACAATGAGCATTAGAATAATCAAATATATATATATATATAAGACACATGACTTGGAGAAAGAAATTTCGGAATGGTTATCCAAACACCATTCATCAAGCTGATTGCAAGTTGACTGCTGCTGCTGTAAGACAAAAGATGAGTCAAGCGAGTTCAATACCGAGAAAAATCTGAGGTCATTAGCAAACACATAAGATGGAATAGGTCTTAAAATAGCAGGAATATTTCCAACATCGATTAAAAACAGAATAGGTGCAAGGATGGAACCCTGAATTACATGGCTTGTCAAAGGAACATAGCCAGAAATGATGGCGTTTAACCGGCACAGTACCATTGTGAGAAGTCATGAACATACTTCATATTATAGAAAACAAAACTTACGAATTAGTCCCTTAAATGGTCGCGTTTGTTGTCATATTATTTTATATTTATGGAAATATATGTACATTAATTTTGATTTTACTAAACATTAATTACTTTATGCTGTTCTGTGGTCTCATATTAAAAAATAAAACATGTGTATACATCTTTGAGTGTAATGTGTCACACAACCGTACCTTGGCATTTAGAGTGCTCATGCACTTAGTTTATCCATGCATTCTTATATTTTCATTAATACCTTAAGCCAGTGTTTCTCAAAGCATGGTCCGCGGAGGCTTATCGAGTGGTCCGCAGGACCATCATCAAATTTCAGAAAAAAAAGAAGTAGAAATTGTCGGTGAAAGTAGAATTTAGGTTCGAGTGAGATTTAAGGAATTTCTCATAAATATTACTTGTTATAAACCTTACCTTTCGGCATTTCGTGAAAGGTTTGAATCCTTTGAACACACCCACGCTGTCTACGTTGCTCGTTATTATTTAAATCAATGATGTCATTTTCATTAAAAATTTGATAAAATACGATCGTAGCTGACACTCTTTTCATCAAATAGCATTAGTCTAAAAATTATTTTGTTTCAGGTGAGTTTGGCAACCAACCCATGTTTTAAGAACATGGTCGGATATTTTAGAGATTTTTTTGCCAAAAGTTAGTGCTTTTTTAAAGTAAAAAACCCAAAAAGCTTAAAAAATTTACCACAAAACGAGCTAAGATTAACTACAAATTATATTTCAATGAATGAATAAGTCTCTCGTGACGGAACTCTTATATACGTAAATAAACCTACCAATAAATCTCATAAATCGAGGGTTACTTTGATTATGTCTTTTCTTGGGAGAGACGGGAGGGAGGAAAAATCAGTATGACGATAGCTAAGTAGTGCTTAATATTATTAACCATAGTTGGCAACCTTGATCTCAGACAATATTTTTTAATGGTGGAGCAATCCTCCCTCCCCCCGGTGGTCCGTGATAAATAAAGCAATGCTTAAAGAGGTCCGTGCGCGACCGAAGTTTGAAAAACACTGCACTAAGCAAACCATAGAAATCCCTTTTAAACTTGGAAACACTTAAGTTTTACAAATTTCTAAAACAATCAGAGTCGTCATCTCGATTTTTGAAAAAGCATTAGAATAAAATATTAAAACAAAGCTGCATAATAAATATTTTATACCTTTTGAAAGCAATGGTTCTCTTTTTTTAAGAAAGGTACATGAAGTGAGGAATAGAAAGTACGGAAGGGAGAGCAGGACAAAAAATAAAAGTGGAAGAAAATTTATTGAGAGCTGCCCCAGAAAATCAATCATCGATTGATCGAAAGCATATTTATCTATTTTGATCGTCTACATATGCGGATTTCTCATGAAATAATGATTCCCATGAATTGATCGTTTGAATTCCGTACTTTCAATTCGTTCTTTATAGGCGCTGGTTGAATTAATATACATATTTCGGCAATCATTATTTATTCTCTAGCAATCTCCATGTTATTTATAGGAATTTGGTGGAACATCGTATCGTCACTTCCTCGCGTTTCCCTTTCGAACTACATTTATTACAGAAAGTCCTGGCATATCAATCGTTGTTTTTATACGTTATGCAATAAAATTGGAACATGCACGATATGTACGCTGTGCAGGCAAATGTATGCGATCGCTTAGGTCAAAGGAAGACAGTAGTATTTATTTTCCAGTATCAGTGAATTATCGGCGCATTATTGATTTCAGTCACCATGCTCTCCATAATATGTTGATAGATCATTATTGAAACATTCCTTCGGTTCCCTTGTAAAGTGTCTATCAAAGGTTCTGTAACAGAAATTTTTTTTATCAGGTAAGTAAGACAAACTAGACAGTTCACCAAGGACATATTATCCATATATATATATCATCATCATCATATTCAACCATTATCTATCCACTGCTGGATGAAGGTCTCTCCAAATGCTTTCCACACAAGTCTATCCTGAGCAATTCGCTTCCACGTCACCCCAACCTGTTTTCTTATTTCATCCACCCATCTAGTTTGAGGACGTTTTCTAGGTCTTCGGTGGTCTCTTGGAATCCAGTTCAGAATTTCTGTTGTCCATCGTTGATCAGTTCTTCTTGCAATATGCCCAGCCCATCGCCATTTCAGCCCTTTTACTTTAACAATGATGTCCTCTACTCTAGTTTGCTCTCTCACCCAAGTGTTTCTTTTTCGATCTCTCCTAGTTATTCCAAGCATGCACCTCTCCATGCTCCTTTGCGTTGTCTGTAACTTTCGTATTGCTCCAACTGTTAGACTCCATGTCTCTGATCCATAAGAGAGGACAG
>QLNU02003225.1:122223015-122235338 GCA_006491805.2 Dysdera silvatica | reverse complement strand
GCTACACGGATAGAAAGGCGGAAGGGGAGGGCTAATTCACCAACCCGTCTAGCCAGCGTGGTGAAATTATGGCTAATTCCTCCATTATGTTGACACACCAGAAACCATGGCCCCTAGTCTCCAGGTGCTGGAGTGCTCCTGATCAAGGCAGCGGTCAGTGTGGCATGAAAGCAGGGGGTGCTAAGAATCACTGGAATGGCCCAGGCTGCCGTTTGTTATTGACCTTGGCTACGTTTAATGGACGATCCCTTGCTTCTGAAGCAAAACTTCAGGAATTGGAAGAGGAACTAGACAAGATCAAATGGGACATTGTAGGACTCAGTGAAATTAGAAGAAAAGGTGAAGAGTTGGTGGAACTTAAAAGTGGACATTTGTTTTATTATAGAGGAACGGAAACTGGAAGAACAAGTGGTGTTGGCTTCTTAATCAACAAAAGAATTAAAGACTACCTTCTTGAAGTCGAAAGCACGTCAGATCGAGCAGCGAGGCTCGTTGTTCAACTAACCCAGCGATACCAACTTCAGATAGTATGAACCAACATACATATGTATAATATACCAAGATATATAAAGATACAAGATAGAATAAAGTAAAAGGGTTGAAATGGCGATGGCTGGGCATATTGCAAGAAGAACTGATCAACGATGGACCAACAGAAACTCTGAACTGGATTCCAAGAGACCACCGAAGACCTAGAAAACGTCCTCAAACTAGATGGGTGGATGAAATAAGAAAAGAGGTTGGGGTGACGTGGACGCGAATTGCTCAAAATAGACTTGTGTGGAAAGCATTTGGAGAGACCTTCATCCAGCAGTGGACATAATGGTTGAATATGATGATATATATATATATATTCCAAATAATAGCTTATATATGTGCTTAATGTGTAGCAGTAGCGTAGAACTTTAGAACTCATAGGGGGATCAAGTGGCTTCGAAGAATGTTATGTAATGCGATCTTAAAGAAATTGATATGTTTTGATGTTCAATGGGGGTTTAAGCCCCCGGAGCCCTCCCTTCCCTACGCCACTGATAGGGAGTCATGACCCCATCAGTCCACATCCTTGCGTACACCCATGTCCATGATTAAATCTAACCAACTCCGCGAAGGTCTATCGGAAATAGCTATCTCTGACAGAGTAACCAGAATAAAACGAAGATAAATGGCAAAAATGCTTACGCAGAAAAAGGAAAATTCTCTCAAATCTCTCTCTTTTCATCATTTATTTTCTTTTAGTGGTCGTTCGCCCTTTTCCGTTTCAAAAATGGCGAAAAGGTACACCATGTTTCTCCTGCCTATCCATTTCCAATTTTTCAAAGCCCAATTCCCCGCTTTCGCCAACCGTGAACCCGCACATTTCTGACTGCCCCAGGCCCGCACTGCCGCCGAGACTGAACTATCGTTGCTTCCCTGGGCTAGAAAGGGAATGCGGATGCTGCACGAGAAAGGGGATGGTGACATCAATTTATCTCTGACAGAGAAAGACGTGCTAAAAGCAATTAGTGCTCGTATGTGACTCCTAGTCGCAATTATCATTGTCTGGACTTCGTCGTATCAGTGTCACGTGACCGCCAAAACAACAGCATCAGATGGTGTGTTCGGAACAGCCTAAACTTTCTATTTATTTACCTATAATATATTTCTGATATATCGGGTCCTTTTCTGGTTAGAGATGTACGGGGCGGTCCAGAACTCTTGCTGCATTATTTGAAACAATATTAAAGAATTGGTGCATGGCTTACAGAAAAAATAAGTGTAGCATTCAGAGAAGGTAAGCATTTATTTATTACTTTTATAATGCAAAGTATGTGTACCTCTTTAGTTGCAAAGGGATATCCAACATGTACTCAAGTTTTCGTTGTGTTCTTTGTAATAAACTCATGAAAATAGCAATTTCCATTTTTTTTTTTTTTTAAGTTACTATTACCTTTCTCAGGGATAACATAATTGCCAAATGGTCAACACACAAATCCACCGGGGCAGGTTTTTGTCATTTTGTAGTGAAGAATTTTTATAGACAGTAAATTTACCGACACGCACACTTGAGCTCACACTAGAGCTTTTAAATACATAGGAGATAAATAGACATCGTCGTAGCCTGGAGTCGAACAAGCGTCTGTCCCTTAGACCCGGAGTGCCTTAACCTCTAGACCACCAAGACTCAAGAACGGTACTCCACAAAACGCTCAATAAAATTACTATCTGTAACGATTTTTATATTATAAATTTCAACTTTTTGGCCACAAGCATTAGACAAAGAAATCAATTAAACAGTTTTGTTAAGATCAGCCACTCCTTTATCCTACTCATATTGTGATCAATGGCGTATCAATTCAAAAATGATGAAGAGGCTCAAACAGAGTGAAAAAAATCAAGCGAATCGATGTTAAACAAATCAATATACTTTGTTATTTAATGGGGGGCTTGAGCTCTCGAGCCCCTACCTTTCCTGCGCCACTGATTGTGATGTAAAGGTAACACATTCATCCACCTTCCCGTTAACCCGAGAGCGATTTCAATAGTATTGTAGAACACGTGACGCCTTTCCTGCCCACCGCAATCCGGAGTTTAACTCCCTAAGAAAATGTGGTTCGGATTCCTCGGAAAATTGTGGGCGCCGGCGCAAGATGACTTTTGCAGTCCTTGCGCCGCAAAAAACAGACAGTAACAATCCTTTATCGCAAAGACACAAGGAAAAGAGATTACTTCATCACTATAACATCTATAATATGCCGTTGTGCCTGTCACGTTATTTTAACATAAGTTACTAATACGTCCATGACTTGCTTTTGTCAATTCGCTGTGCACAACTTTAAATTTTTTTTCCAGTAAAGACAGAAGCCGAGCTGTCTTTTCTGTTTGTAGTTTTTCCACCCACACACACAAATCTTTTGAAAAACAAATTAAAACCTGTAATTCAATTTCCTTTTAAAAAAAGTGGATGCTTTGCAATTATGCATGGCAATGCCGCTTCCTTTTTCTTCCAAGTATTCCAAAGATGCCTGGCAACAGAAAAAAATTATTCGTAAATCTATTTAGTTGAAGAAAAAAAAGAGAGAGCCAAAGTTGGCTTTGCATTTCCGAAATTCCTACCTTCTTTCTGTGAGTATAAGGTTATGGCTGTACTTATCAGTATTTTTTTTATTGTAATTGCGGGATATTTATTACTCTGATTGAACTGAATTTCAATATAAGCTGCTGTGTTTACTAATAGGTGTGAAATGCACGATGTAAGGAAATTGCAATGCATCTTAGTAGTGGCACAGTTATAACATGGTCACCTGACGTGCCGTTAACCCAGAGGCGGATTAAACCTATTGGGGGCCCCTGGCCGTAAAAATTTCGAGGCTTTGAGACCCAAGCCCTAAAACAAAACAAAAAAAATTGTGTAAGGATCTGAGGACTTTTTCGGGAAGATTTCAGTAGTAAATTTTTAGTGCGTTGCTTAAACCGGCAATATGTAACTAATAATAAACTCAACGTTTCAAGAAAAATCAGATATTTATTCAAAAAATTTAATAGTAATAAATTACCTCAGTGCTTAAAAAATGTTTTGTATATAAATTTGTGTCTTGATTTTTCTTTTCTTTGACAAAGTCATCAATTACTTTTTGCAATATCTATTTCGTCCAAAATTTTTTGTTCTAGGTATAATATGGCCATGTTGTTCAATCTGTCTTCTCCTATCGTACTCCTTAAATAGTTTGAAAGCGTTTTAAAACTGAAAAGGATCTTTCACCTGTTGCATTTGATATTGGCATTGTTAAAAATATTTTCGAAATAATATCTACATTAGGAAAAGTTCCACTCTCTTTGTACACTTCGAACTATTATTCAATAGCATTTCTGGCTATTTATTTATCAACACTTCTGATTATTTATTTATCAGTTTCTTACGTTCTTATTATTTCTCCTTTCATAACAACATATATTAATATTCTTTGCAAATGTTCTTGCGAACTTCCTTTATCATTTATAACTTTTTAATATCACTTGAGATATTATATCGGGCTTCCAAACATAAATTTTTTACCATCATTCATCTATATAATTATTATTTTTCATAAATTCTTCAAAAATAGAATAAATAGTACTTACAATTCGATTGGACTCTTTACGTCCTGGTATATATATCCAAGCGAGATAAATACTTACTAATACACACTTCAATAATAATCATTAATAATAATAATTCACCAATAATCCCATTGATTATGCACCCCATAATAGACGAACACTTTCTTTCCTTTTCTATTTATTAGTTTTTTATTTATACGTTTTTTAGTTATTTTATAATAAGGATTATTTCCTTAAAATGATGATATTAATAATAGTTCGACGGGAGTTTTAGAAAAATTAATACAGTCGGAGCAGGACATAAACGTTCTCTCGTCCTCGATGATTTATCCAGAAGCTCCGATTTTCGAGGGGAAATATTATTTAAACAATAACGTCCAATTATCTTCAGCATTCTCGCGCTCAATTGTGTGTATTCACACGCACACACACAGGTTAAGTATTAAGGGGCGTGCAAAGAGGTGAAATTAAAATCGTTCCTCTCCTCAGTTTTTTATAAGAAAAATGGCGTTGTTGAGAACAGGGTTTCCGCCATTACGATTTTATTTCATTTAATTCTAATTTCATTTATTTAATTATACATGGCATGGCATGGGCGCCCATATGGGGGCAGAGAAGGGCTCGAGCCCCCCACCCCTAGCCATTTAAAAATTGTATTTTCCCGATTCTGCTATGCATTTACTTTCAAAAGTTTTACAGTCACATTTTAAAATAAGGTACTTTTTAGCTCATTACTAATTGTCAAGCAGTATCAATTATTTTTGTAGCATTTTAGTATCTTGTACATTCACTAAAATTTTTGACAGCCTTGAGAAGTAATAATTTTTCTCAATCCCCCACCCCCAGAAGTACTCATATGGACGCACATAATACACGGTGAAACTACAGTTATGACTAGAGCCCGGATTATATGCACTAAGAAACCAGCAAAATATGCACTCAGAAATATGCACACAATCTCAAAATATCCACTTGAAATGAATAAACATGCACTTAAAATGAGTAAACATGCACTTAAAATGAATAAATATGTATTTAAAAAACTTTTAACGCTTGAAAATCTTATATCCCGTATTTTAAAACAGATTTGTTATTAACCGCCAAGTAGAAAAATTCGATATACATTAAATCATACGTTTTATACATTGTAACGTAGCTAGTAAAATTCGAGACAGGCAATTGACGCTTGGAAGAATTAATTTAAAATCACATTTTATTCATCGAAAATAACTTTCTGTTCTCTACGTACAGGAAGCCCAGAGAGGGCTGTCTAATGGTAGCATATCTCTCGGCGTCCAGACCCCTCTCTGGTCTCAAGTCACTGTTACCATCCTATCCCCGGATCTGGTTCACACATGTCAAAGG
Source organism: Dysdera silvatica (assembly GCA_006491805.2). NCBI lineage: Eukaryota > Metazoa > Arthropoda > Arachnida > Araneae > Dysderidae > Dysdera > Dysdera silvatica. Next base: position 122,229,896 of record QLNU02003225.1, on the reverse strand, counting down.
TCGGATTCCAGATGTCAACCCAGATCGACGGAATGTCCATCATTAAATCTTCATGCTATGGCTGAGTACGAAAGGGGATATAGTCAAGAGGAAAATGATATATCTTACACGGCTGGTAAATGGGAGGGTCGGTATAACATCGCAAATTCTATGACTGCATATCACAATGTGTCTCTCGTTGTTCTAGACCAGTGGTTCCCGACCCGATTTAAGCCGCGGACCACTTTTCCACTTCAATTTTACCTGAGGACCACTTCGAAAAATTTCCACGAGTTCAGGGACGGGGAGCGATACCCCCCCACGAATGAAAATTTAACATTGAAAAGATACAAGGTAAAGGTCCAATGAGGTATCATTTTCATGTGAGAGGGGGAAAGATGTAAATGTATAGAAGTAAACAAAGCAGTGTTGCCAACAGTAAAGCCAAACAAAGCAGTGCTGTCAAAGTGAAATCCCTAGTGGCAGCAATAGAAAGTCTCTACATTTCACCAGAACGTCCCTACCCTAAAAGAGTTGCAGCCAGTCTTTTCCCCAAGAGCTGGGGCGGGGCATAGGCGGATTTACCATTTGCGCCCCCTTCCTACCCATCTGCCCCCATCAGTGGTAGGAACATGAAGTTATATTGAATGTAGCAATTTTATGTACGCCAAAACTTTGTATTGACAATAACTTTGTTTAAAAATAAACTCATAAATTGAAACATAAACATGAAACAATATTAACTTATATTGAAGTATTATCTCTTCTTGGTATATAATAAATCAAATTCAATTTTATTGAAATAAATTTTAATTTTAGCAAAAAATAAAAGCCTATCGAACACTGGTATTTAAATGGAAAGCATGACGTCTAGCTTTCTTCTCGGCAAAACATCTGATTATATCAAATTGTATTGATTTTGTTATATCAGACTCAATACATAAAATTTTGCCGTCCTAGTCTATAGCCGAATATAGCCTATTGGGAAATACGGCACTGGGTAGGGCGCAAAATACTAAAATTATAACATGCCTTTCATTTTTTTATTTAATTTTAATATTTAATAATAATAATTTTTATAAGTATTTTTTTTTTTTTAAATAGTGACCCGTCTCGCTGACCATTTGGGACTCCTTCGAGGACCACCAGTGGTCCACGGATCACCAGTTCAGACCCACTGTTCTAAACAGTTAAGCTTTATCTTCTATCATGTAATAACATTTTTATGGCCCAAAAGGAACCTTTTCAGAGCTACAAGAGGTATTGAACAGCACATACATTTTCGTGGGTTGTCTATCACGGATAGTTTATCAATAATATACCGATGTCTCTCGCTGAGAAAAAATGACATGGAATATCAGAATAAGTGTTTGTTTTAATTTGACCTTCAATCAATTTCCAGTCAAACACAGTAATGCTCACCTTTGGTTTTCCTAACATGGATGGTGGCTATAATTCAGCTACGACAACATTTTGGAGCCCTAATATATAATTAAACGTGTACATTTACAAATTCCATTGCCTTTCCACTCAGATAAGAAGTAAGAAGAAAGTTCAACTTTAGTATTGTGGTGAAATTTTTCAGATGAGAGAATAATAAAATTCTTAAAATTACTAAAACCCTTAAAATATGTATTTGTCGCGGTCGGACATAATTAGCATATTTACAAACGAACTAGTAACGAATAGATAACGAAGTGCATCAGAGTGCAAAGGCAAAACGACAATGAGTATATTGTGTATGGCGCAAGAGCAAGGGCTATAGCGGCTGCGATACGCATGCTTATTATTTATCTTAAGTTATGTTCTGCGTTTAGTATATTTTAAAGTTTATGTTTTGTTAATAAATAGTTAATGTTTACTTTGATGGAGTCAAATGGTTGAATTGCTAACGACATCACGAAGCTTACACCAACTAGTAGCAACAATTATGTGGAGATATAAGGTATTTCTACGCCTGCTAGCTATCACCTACATAATGGTGACTCGTTTGAACGTTCAAGTGTTGCAGTTTCTATTGAACTGTCTTACAAGAAATCGGCTGTGAACTGAAGCAATTTCGAAGTAACATGAAATCGATGAATGCGTACTGACCACTTTCCTGTATTCCGAATTGGTGAGTGAAAACTTTTCATTCGGGTCCAGTGTTGTTTAGCGCGTATCATTTACTCTTAAGGCAAACGGCCTGCCATTGCATATAAAAATAGTGCAATATTTACGTTTTTTTTTCTAGTGTTAAATTTAAAATTCGTAATATTGTTTTAAAATATCAGAAGGGGATAAACTAGATTACTCTGGGGTAGCGTTTCGTCCTCCACCTTTTTGGAGGGCGAATACAGAGCTTTAAGTTTTGCAATTAGAGTCCCAGTTTATTAACACTGGAATAACAGCAGAGTTAACCGAATTTCGTTGTGTCGTTGCAGCGCTCGATACATAGCTGTTGTTACATGTCATGGATTTAATACCCACGCCTTCAGCCGAACCGTATTGCGCATTACAAAAGCGTATTAATGAACAATTCCAACAAAGCGAAGCTTCAAGACTTCAAGCATAGCTACTAGAATTATTATTGGGGGATAAAGCACCATCGCAGTTATTGCGAGAAATGCGAGAAATGTCAGCCGATAGATTATCAGATCCTGTATTGCGTAACCTTTGAATGCTGCGTTAAATGCCAAATGACATGCAGCAGATCCTTTCGGTTGGAAACCAAGACCTCGATGAAATGGCAAAAAATCAACGAAGTAACTTGTTTGTCCCCTACTGTATCCGAAGTAAGTAGTGGTGTTATAATCGTCTTTACAAAACCAGGTAAAGTAATTTACCGTTCAGGTTAAACGATTAATGAACATTTCTTGTGAAAAAAGGGGCAAAAAGGCGCGATAGGTCAGTTTCACGGGATAGAAAGGTAGACCACCATAAGGAACAAATTGTTCAACGTTCACAACTGGGTTAGTACCACAGAACGTTTGGGTCCAAAGCACATAAGTGTCACCCGCCATGTGAATGGACGGAAAATTCACTTGATCTTCTGATTTAGCGGTGTCGGTTGTTAATGAGCAAATAAGCCGCCTGTTTATTCAAAATAAAAGAACAGGGTTTCCTTTATTTAGTAGATAGCGGTGCATCGATTTCGGTGTTACCAAAATCTGCAGTTAAACCACTAAACGTAAAATCAGATTATTTTGTTTTTGCCGCAAATGGCACAAAAATCGATACTTTTGGACAAAAGCTTTTGAATCTAGATTTTGATTAAGTAAGAATTTTAGGTGGTCATTTGTAATAGCTAATGTATGTAAACCCATACTGGGAGTGGAGTTTTTAGAAAGATTTCACCTTTTGGTTGACTGAAAGTCGATGTGTTATTAATAGTCAAACGTCACGTCAAGTTACGGGTGATTCTACCCGCTCCATTATTAACAATGGTATCTGGTGATACGCCCTATCATAAATTACTGGCTGAATACCCAAATATAACAAACTCTTCCCTTATTGGTGCTAAATGTACCCACAAAACTACTCATTCTATCATAACTAAGGGACCACCAGTCTTCTCGAGAGCACGAAGGCTTATTCTAGAAAAGATACACTTTATAAAAAAGAAGTTTAAGGCCCTTATGGAGCAAGGAATAGTTACTAGTAGTAATAATTCATGGGCAAGTCCAATCCATTTAGTATCAACGAAAAGCGGGGTTAGCGTATTTGTGGTGACTACCGACGGCTTAACGCAGTAACCGAGCCAGACAGATACCCTCTTCCACATATCCAGGATTTTGCGTTAAGCTTGGCTGGAAAATGGTGTTTTCAAAATTAGATCTGATAGAAACCTATCACCAGGTCCCTGTCGCGCCTGAAAATGTTCCTAAAACAGCAGTTAGTACACCCGTTGGACTTCTTAAATACAAACGGATAGTGTTTGGAATAAAAAATTTAGCCCAATCCTTTCAAAGGCAGATCGATGAGGTCTGGGTTTAAATTACAGTTATGCGTATATAAACGACGATTCAATAGCGCAAGAAGACGAAAGAAAGCATGTTAGGGATCTATGCGAAGTATTTGAAAGATTCAATAAATACGGTCTAGTAGTTAATGTAGGAAAGTGCGAATTTGGTAAAGATAAGTTAACATTTTTTGGATGTGAGGTCACGTTAGATTGCATTGCTCCCATGTCAGAAAAGGTTAAAGTTTTGGTTAATTATCCAAAATCAAAAATAGTAGACGAGTTGCGCTTTTTTTTGGCCATTCTAAATTTTTACGGTAGATTCTTTTATAATTATGCTAAAGTACAAGCACCTTTACATGAACTAGTTAAAAATAAAAAAAAAGAAAGGTTATAATGTAATAACGTGGTCTAGTAAATCAGAAAACGCCTTTAAAAAATGCAAAGAAATGTGTTCAGAAAAAGTTTTGTTAGATCATCCAGTAAGCAATGAAAAGTTATCTCTTATGGTGGACACGCCTAATATAGCGATTGGAGAAGTGCTTCAGCAAAGTATAGGTAGCGTAGTTCAGCCACTTTCGTTTTTATCTCGTAAATTGAGCAAGACTGAGAGTAATTACAGCACTTACGTGGAGAAATATTGAGCCTGTATTCATCAGTTCACCGTTTTAAGCATATGTTGGAAGGTAAACAATTTTGTATTTTTACGGACCATAAACCATTAATATATGCGTTTAAACAAAAAAGTGATAAACGTTCACTAAGGCAACAGAAACACCTAGAATACATAGGTCAATACATTACCGCTATTAGGTTTGTGTCAGGAAAGGATAACTGTGTAGCGGATACATTATCGCGCATTACAGCTATCGATTTGCCAAATAAAATTGATTTTAATGCAATGGCCCGCGCGCAGTTAAATAATGAAGAATTTTTTGCATTGCGTGCCTCCGAGACGGGATTCGAATTGAAATTTTTAGAGCCCGCTCAGTTTGGATGCAGTATAGTGTGCGATATATCACACGGCGCCATAAGACTATACGTTCCAATAGGCTTTAGAAGAGAAGTGTCCTTAGCTCTACATAACCTATCTCACCCTGGAGTGAAAGCTGCAACAGATTTGGTAAAACAAAGGTATTTGTCGAAGTCACTTAAAGCTGATGTAGCCGCCTGAGTTAAGGCGTGCCCGGACTGTCAAAGATCTAAGATCCAACGGCATACAAAATCACTTTACGGTATATATATCCACTGCCTTCAGCTCGTTTTTCTTATGTGCACATTGACGTTGTAGGCCCACTTCCACCATCGCAAGGTTATACGTATATTTTAACTTGCGTAGACTATTTTTCAGATGGCCGGAGGCCTTGCCTATGAGGGATAAAACTGCACACACTGGTGCAGAAACTTTCTACTCCGGATAGATAACCAGGTTTGGTGTGCCCGATCAAATTACATCTGATCACGGGCGTCGATTAGAAAATACCTTATCCAATCGTTAACCAGGTTTTTAGGTATACGTAAGAGTAGAACAACATCATACCATCCAGCAGGTAATGGATTGGTGGAACGGTTCCATGGGCAGTTGAAATCAGCTATAGAATTCCATAGTACGGAAAAGTGGATGGGAGTTCTCCCCACGGTGCTGTTTGGAGTATGGACGTCATTAAGAGAAGAACTTAATGCGTCTACGGCGGAAATTGTGTACGGAGCATAATTACGGTTACCTGGTGATTTTTTTAGGTGTTCATCTAACGCATTATCGCGTCCTGAATTCATAGCCAGGTTAAAAGACAATATGCTTAGAATGAAACCGATACCAGCGAACCGAACGACTTCAAAAAATATGTTTGTGCACAAGGATTTACGAGAATTTACGCATGTCTTTGTGAGATAAGATCTCGTAAAAAAGCCGCTTCAGCCACCGTATTCCGGTCCTCTCCCGAGTTATTTCGACCACGCCGAAATTCTTTAAATTACACATTAACGACAAGGAAGTTAACGTGAGCATAGATCGCCTTAAACCAGCTTATTTTTTCGAACGAAAACCTGATTCTTTAGTTACTGACCTTGAATGTTCCTTCCAATAAGACGTTATCGCAAGAATCGGTTCCAGACCAGCGATTAACTACAAAATACGTTACTCGAGCCGGACGTAAAGTTATATTTCGTGTTGCGTTTGTGTAAAAGTGAATGAATATCGCTTGTCTTTGCATGCGACTCCCGCACTTGACGGGGGTGATGTCGCGGTCGGACATGATTTGCATATTTACGAACGAACTGGTGACGAATAGATAACGAACTGCATCAGAGCGCCAGCGCAAAACGGCAATGCAATAGTAAAAAGCCTGTGAGGTTATTGTGTATAGCGTAAGAGCAAAGGCTATAGCAGTTGCGATACGCATGCTTATTATTTTAAGTTATGTTCTGAGTTTAGTTTGCTTTAAAGTTTAAGTTGGTTTAAGTTTAAGTTATAGTTAATGTTTACTTTCATGGAGTCAAATGATGGAATTGCTAACGACATCACGAAGCTTACACCAACCAGTAGCAACAAATATGTGGGAATATAGGGTATTACTACGCCTGCTATCTATCACCTACACAGTTATTCTGGAAATTCATCGTTTTTGTGCATTTATATAAGCAAACACTAAAAACAGCAAAATATGTAATTGCATATGCATATATACAATTACATATAATGCGTGCTCTAGTTATGACAGTAGCATTTAGTCATTCTACGCTAAATTTTGCAGTGGCGCACCCAGAATATTTGTACGGTAGTGACCCAATAGTGCAAAGAATTTTTATTGGAAAAAATGGCCAGGGACTATATCGATTACAGTTGTTTTTTGTGTTCATTTATCAGTATTAAATTACTACAAATTTGACAGTGCAAGATACTTAAATGGTTGTAAATGGTGGGTTTTTTTTGTTTTTTTTTGTACAATTTTCTAATAGCCAG
>QLNU02003225.1:122194353-122222915 GCA_006491805.2 Dysdera silvatica | reverse complement strand
CGTCAAAAAATTGTAGCTCCTGACGCCACATCATCTTTGCTATCCTTTCACCGTAAAAACACAATCCTTTATCAAAACAATTACTAGAGAAACTGACAAAATATTGTCACTGCAAAACATATCACATGCCGTGATCTCTGTCTAGTTATTTTAACATACTTTGCTATGAGTACTTCGAGTGCAGCTTTAAACAATGAGCACTGGTCACAACATTTAAAAACTCTCGCTAATATTGTAAATGTGCCTAAAAAATTATAAAACAATTATGGGCGAAACACAATGAAAAAAATAGGTAAGTTCAATTGCGTTAATTACAGTTAATTTTCTTTTATACGCAGTCGTGGTTAACATTATAAGAACGTTAACAATAATTATTATGACGTTAACGGTAACATTATAATGACGTTAAAAGTATGGCGCTACGACGCCCATACGATGTGGCAAAAATCATATTCTATTTAAGGAGTTTAGCATTATTAAAAAAAATGAATTTATTATAAAATATACCTTGTAAACAGAGCCGTGGCCAGACTTCGGCTATAAAGGGATGAGCTCCACTGGAAATGTAGCCATATTCCCCTGGAAAATATTTTTTCTCAAAATCAAATATTGTAGAATTTTATTTTAAATTTTTTATTTTGTACGAAATTGTACATAACAATGGGAATTGTTCTTTGACGTTAAAAATGTATTCAAAATAGCTTTCTACGGTAGATCATGTATATATAAAGTTTTACAGAGGTCTGAGTTTTTATACCCCTTATAATAGAGATAAAGGAAATAAAAGAAAGGTATATTAAAGATTGTAAGTTTTCAATGCAAAAGTTACATTAAGAAATTTATTTATTAACGTTAAATATATTAGTCTGCTTATATTTAGTATTATTAAATATATTAATAAAATTCATCAAAACATTTACGAATTTTAAGCCCCCGTGTAGCTTTTTGAGCCCCCTGTAACAAGCTTCTAGCTACGGGCTTGCTAGTAAAAGGTAATTGTAATAATTATTATTTACTATTCAGCAATTGCCATGTTTAAATTAAATAATAATTAAACTTAGAACAGATTGAGAACCAAAAAAGCTTCAAATCAAAAAAAAATTTAACACATACCGTTTTTCCCTTAATATTTCAATCTTATGGTGTTCAATCGATGCTGTATCTGGGTTTTCCACAATCATTTTTAATTAAATAATATTTAAGGCTCCTGGATTTGGTCACTCAGGTTCAAAGTCAGTCACATTTCTATCCTCGTCAGGAACACCCCTGCCTGAACAATCAAATCGTCGGATAGTGTCAAAATTATCACTCGTTCATAAAGGCACCACATTAAACGGTTTACATCACCAGAACTCGCAGCCAGTTTTGAAAGCAGTCACCCTTTCGAAATCGACCGTGCTCATTTTTTCTTCGGTGATCGGAGAAGAACTAGTGTTTCAGGCAACGTTTTGTAAACGGGTTTTTAAGTTCATGGATAACGGGAAATCAAGACATTATTAAAAAAATAGCAATGAAATTAAAATATTGAATGAATTACTATATCTTAATCTTGAAATTAATATTTAAATTTTTCGCTTATATGGTAATTCAATAATTCAGCAAAAAAGTATAAGTGGCAAAATTACCATTCTGTGAAAAATTCAATTTACATTTTATAAATATGCGACAGCATTAACTCTTCTTTCCCCCTATTCTTTTAATTTTGCACACTTTTCAATAAACCCGTTGAAAAAATTTAATTTTTTGTACTTCAATATTTTTTTTTTCGATCCCACTTTTTTCTTTCACTTTTACCTTTAATAAATCATTTTTTTACGTCTAAAAGCGAAAACTGTTCTTAAGAAATGGAATTAGAAAATTATAGCATCGCCATATTCTAATTGCATGAATAATTTGTGATAATTATCTGGTTTAGCTTTTAATTCCTTTTCCCTTTGACTGTTTAATTTCTTTTTCCCTCTATATTTTTTACTTCTTAATTTGTTTTCCTATTTAATTTTTCGAAGCTCACCAGCGAAAGACTCTTATTTACATATATTCGGCCTCATTCTTTTAATCCTTATATCATGGTATGTTATATCCTTGGTGATATTTTCTTAAGACCTTTCATTGTAGAGTCTAATATGATGTACTTTTAGTATATATTGTCGGTATTATCGCTGTAGTTAAACAGTATATTGCTATTATGATTTTACAAATGAAGAATAAATAAAGCAGTGGTTATATAATTTCCATATTTAGTAAGAAAAGTGATTGAGCGTTCAGCAGCTAAAAAAGCAAGGTGTTGGCAGATCAAACGAAATATTATATTTAATACAGATTTTTAATATGTATAGCCCTGTCCTGAAGAAAATTATTGAGAGTATACGGTGCACTCTTAATTAAAGAGTATTGTAATTGAGGGGTCACTGGACTTGGTGACGTCACTGCGCCACACTGACTGTCATTTGACTGGTCGTTTATCGTCTATCCAAACCCAAGGTGGCACTTGCCACTTTCATCAGTTTTTCATTCCTCTTCTGGTCATACGAAAGGACGTCGTTATGGAAAATTACGGGGGGCTTTTTTGCCAATGCTAACCCAAAACAAATAACCACTTTAACCTTTTAATGTATTCAAAATATTGCATATATTTCAATTCTAGGGAGCAATCCCCCCCCCCCATACACCCCCAAACGACGCCCATGATCGTACGCAGGCTATTATTTTGAGTCTTGGGAGATTCAGGGGTTTTTTCTCATTTGTTTCTATTCAAGTTTGTAAATGACTAGCAAAAAAAATTAACGTTATTGAAGTTGCCCAATAACCAGCAAATACAAAAATTTTCTTGAGACCTGGAGATTATGCGGCGCTTACTCGGTATTTTTCAAAATTTCTTGAGAGAACGCGATGCATACTTGGTATTTTTCGAAATTTCCTAAGAGAACGCGGCGCACACAGCGCGTATTCTTTGGGAACAGCCCTGCATGTGTCATTATAATCATGTCTGTTGGTATTATCCTTAAAACTGAAAATTCGAACTATAATTCTTTTTCTTGGAAATGGCCAAATATCTTAAATAATTTTTGTGCTAGCATAAGCTCTAGGACTTGAGTAAGGTGGTAGCTCAATTTTGAGCTGAACTAACTCGTCGAATGAGTTGTTTGATGAATGATTTATCCCGTCTTTCATAAATGAGTAGACTCGCTCCAAGAACGATCTGACACATCATTTGTTTGGTTACCCGACAGCTTTTTGAAGGTTACTTAGAAGTTTGTGGAAGCAATTTTATCTCTCCTCTTTGAGTTTACATAGTCGGCCAACAATTTAAAAAGCTGTGTTTGCTTACACAATTAACATGCTTCAGTGGATCATTTTAAGTAAACTTTTGTAATAGAAAACTCATACACTTTTCATTAATTAAAAATCAGTATTCCGTTCCTTTCCTTTTCTGTTCGCTTTAGTTTAAGGAGTATATTTTTTCCTTTCTGAATAACCATAGGACACTTCAGAATGAATGAAATGAAATGAATGAATGAATAAATAAATGAAGGAATGAAGGAAGGAAGGAATTTTCACTGCAAAAAACGTACATTTGCCAGTTTAATAACAGCATCGAGGAGTTATTTTAAGGCACGGTTTTTGTATGTGTGAGTATTAAAAATATGAAAATTTTTATTAAATCCCCAATCAAGAAAAAGACAAAAATTTTCCATCTGTTGTAGAAACACGTGTTTCCTGACAGAGTCGCTTTTAAATTTAATCATTTGTATTTACTCCTGCACACATAACGAATTTCTTTTATTCAATTTAAAGACCGCATTGCTTATAAATGAAAAGCAGTAGAGAAACTGAATACTTCTACTACTGGATTAGTTTTCCACAATTTTATTCGTACATACCTATTTGGAAGGTAACTCAGAATCCCTGGCGCAGGCAGCTGGTGTTGATGGGAGTTGTAACTCCTACTTGTGGTGAAAATTTGTATGCATACATATAAATATACGGAGTTGTAGCTCTATGACCCCCATTATAACCCCCTTGTGAACTTTCTGTGTACGCCCTCTATGATAAGAATGTTCAAATGATAAACCGGCTTCAACTACTTTAAAACTCGTGTCTAACATTGCATGACATAGAGTTTCTACTTTAAAGACATTACTTAAATTCTACGTCAAATTTAAAACTCGTTGCTGCGTCCGTGCATCCTTCACCAGAGACAATTCTTTTCTGAATATTCGGTCACCGTACAAAAACTTTTCTAAAATAAATATTTACGCTGTTGCCAAATATAGAAATCAGAATATTGATAATACAGATAACAATAAGAATAAATTACTTCATTGTTGTCATTTATAGTACCAAAACAGTACAATAACCATAACGTTAATTATAAACGTTGCGGCTAATTTATATTAATTAGCGACAAAATCAACTTGGCACAACATAAATTTATAATAAATTTAAAATACTATTTCCATATAAATTATTCCTTTTTAAAGTAGTTTTTTGTTAGAAATATCCTACTCTAAAACCACTTCATTTCCCACGCCTTGTCGGCGCCTTTCCAATTAAGTTTTATTGCCTTGTACTACCTCGGGGCAAGAACACCGTACGTCACGGTTACTCAGCAATTTTTAACTAATCGCCTTCTGCCGACAACCTGATCGTCCCCCAAAAATATATCTGTTCTCAAGTTTTCGAGATAGTTCCGCTACTAGACTCCAAACGACTCAGACGTACTCTGGTTCGCTGCTTAGCGTCGCAATTTCCAATCAATGTGTAATCATTACTATATTACGAAGTTATCCTGTTCCAATAAAGATGTTGAATATTGTACTTCGTCTCATCATAATCTACCGATTAGCCATTTATAGCATATCTTCTACGATTACGTCAGTCACCTATGGAGACTAGTGTAACAGAATCGATAATAGGTTTTCGTTACCAATATTCCAATGGTCATCGCCATCTTTACCGGTAACCAATAACCTCAACATAATACAAATATTACCATGATTAAAGGCTTTTTAAAACACAAGTATTGAAAATATTATTTAAACTAAAATACTTCGTAACGTACCTATACATTTAGTATCAAGAATTCGTAAAGATGCAGACCGCAGTTCAAAACAACTTCACCGCACAGACTTAGTCTGTCCGGACTCTCAAGCGAACTCAAATTTGCTCAGGAAAAAACTTAAGTCTCAATCCACACTCTGCCAATCTCGGGTCGCCATCCAGCACTTCACCCAGTCAGCAGGAAACCTTCTTTCTACACAGTTTAACTCCTCACAACATCAACAAAATTCTCCATCGTCACAGCTTAGACATATTCTCCACCAATGACTCCTTTTCTGAATAGGAAAAGCTCAAACCCCACTCTACACCCAATGCATCGAGGAAGAGGTTGAAACGGCGGATAGCCTCTTTCTACAGTGGAAAGCACTGTTAAGACACGAAGTCTCTCATTCTTATGAATTGCTTAACCTTCCAGTTCCACTCAACATCAAGGTCTTGTTTGAGACCTACAACTCTCCTCAGTTCAAGGACGGATCCAGTGAAGGGCAGAAGGTGCGATCGCCCCCATCAACGTTAAATAGGAAAAAAACGAAGACGACGAAGAATATTTTATGTGCTATTTGTCACAACTGTAAAGTCTTACACTGGCGTCAAAAGTCTCCAAGTCTTGGAGAAATGCAGTTCAGACATTTTTACACGAACCTACAAGCTTCTTGCCCTTCAAAATACTTTTTCAGTAAGGGTTACTTCAGCATAACGTAGTTTTTTATCGTTGAAGCGCCTTCAAACTTGGCTTCGAACGCGGATGACAGAAGAGAGACTTTTAATACACACCCATAGAGACATTCATATTGATGTAAATAAAGTAATTGACAAATTTTGCGAAGAAATCAAGGATTGACTTCTGAAATTTTTTTAAAATGTTGCTTGTTATAAAAAAAGTAAAATAATTACAATGTTTTTATAGTTTAAATTTAAACTTGTTCTATTAATTACATTGTAAATTATCGTTTTGGTTTTTGTATATGTCTCCTTTACTAGCTTATCCTTCTGTCATACTTGACTATAATCTACCCTAAACCATATAGTTTAATTAAAGAAAAGACCATCTTTAATTCATTGTCATAAATTAAATATTTTGGTGAGTATAAAGGAAGGCTAGTAATATAACAACATTTACCTAAACTATTTAACAGTCCAAAACTAAAAATTTTCTGGATGAGGGCCCCCAAAACAGCCCCCCGTAAAAGCATCCTAAATCCGCCCTTGCCTCAGCTACAGCATACTGTTCTCCATGCTGTCCATCGCTTTCTCTTCCGTGCTGGTCGTTATATTTAGCTCATGGCTTCTTCCTCCTCTGGAACTGTTACGGAACTTCTACATCATCTTCAAAGACGTTTGTTGTGAACTCACATATCTCATCTTCCTATATCATATATTAGGGACTCCTGGCGGAATTTTTTCCTCCTTCCTCAAACATTGGAGACCCTACAATCCTCTTCTGAAAACACAGCGCCGCTTGTTCGGCCAACATTTTCAATCACTACACTGCACGCAAAACAAACAGCTCGCAAGGTGAAGCGTCGCATATTAGACGCTTTATGTGGAATGCATACACTGGGAAAAAAAACCTGTAAATTAACAGAAAAAGTCATGGCAGCTGAGTTACCAGAACTTTTCTGTTTTTTCTACAAATTTTCTGTTTAATAAAAGTTACGTAATATAACTGATTTTGATCCTTTTTTTTTTTTACAAATTTTCCGTTTAATAGTAGTATACGGTTAACTATAGCGCCAACCGAGAAGCAGGGAGAATTCCTGACCTTTGCCCTAAAAAGACCATCGGCCTTATCACGACTACCATTAATTACGTACGCCGCCTGGTAATATGAATTTGTATTTATTTTATTGTTTTTGATAAATAAGTCTTTAATTAGATATACCACGTAGTGTCATAAGCTGGCACTTATTTACGTTATCATTACAGCCACTGTGTTTCCCATGTTAATACAAAAGCCTCTTATTTTCCCCATCCCGAGAGCAGAACCCACGCTCTGTTGGTTCGTAAACGGATGCTCTAACCGTTCGACCGATGATTAGCTGATAAAATTCACCTAAAGTCCCTATGTAAATCGATATACAAAGTCCAGACGTTTCCCGCCTAGTACGCATGCGTCCAACGGAGTGTTGCCAAGAGAGCATTTGTAAAGCAGACTAAATGCATTTTCAATGAAAGACAGATTTCGTCCTTCTGGAAAAACCGAAAAAGAGTAAATTAACAGGCATTTTTTAGAGCGTACATATATACTTTTATTTAACGCTTTTCTTTAGTCGGCATCTATTACACATTAATGCCTTAACGAACACTAACTTGTAATATGTATGTGTAAAATAATTATAGATAATTAACAATGAATCCTTACTATGACGCGCGTCTGTATTCAGCGATTCAAAGAGGGTCTAACGGCAGCACTGTTGTAACTCATCCTCCTAACATACCATTAATCCGAGTCCTACTCCTATCAGTACCAGAAAAAAAAACGCTTACCGGATAACTGCTCGCTATTGTCCGGATGTTGATTCCCTAGGACTTAAGAAATTCGTATTTTTTGGGGGAAAAAATAGATCCACTATCCGACGGTGGTATGATACTAACATACTCGTCCACTGTTCCATCAATAACGGTACGTCTCTCAAAGGTTTTGTAAGACGCGTAACGATTTTCTGTCTAGGGCCGCGCTAAAAGGAAGTCCACTATCCTACGGTGGTATGATGCTAACGCATTCGTTCATTGTTCGATCTACAAAAGTACGTCTCCCAAAGGTTTTGTAAGACGCGTGCCGATTTTCTGTCTAGGGCCGCGCTAAAAATGGGTCCACTACCCTACGGTGGTATGATGCTAACGCATTCGTCCAGTGTTCCATCAACGAAGGTACATCTCCTAAAAGTTTTGTAGGACGCATGCCGATTTTCTGTCTATGGCCACGCTAAAAGGAGGTCCACTACCCTACGGCGGTATGATGCTAAAGCATTCGTCCACTGTTCCGTCTACAAAAGTACGTCTCCTAAAGGTTTTGTAGGACGTCTGCCGATTTTCTGTCTAGAGCCACGCTAAAAAGGGAACAACTACCCTACGGTGGTATGATGCTAACGCATTCGTCCAGTGTTCCATCAACAAAGGTACGTCTCCTAAATGTTTTGAAGGACACGTGCCGATTTTCTGTCTAGGGTAGCGCTAAAAGGAGGTCCGCTACCCTGCGGCTGTATGATGTAACGCATTCGTCCATTGTTCCATCTACAAAAGTACGTTTCCTAAAGGTTTTGCAGGACGCCTGCCGATTTTCTGTCTAGGGCCACGCTAAAAGGGGATCCACTACCCTACGTTGATATGATGCTAACGCATTCGTCCATTGTTCCATCAACGAAGGTGCGTCTGCTCAATGTTTTGAAGGACGCGTGCCGATTTTTTTTTTCTGTCTAGGGCCCTACTGAAAGGAGGTCTACTACCCTACGGCGGTATGATAGTAACGCATTTGTCCACTGTTCCATCAACTAAAGCACGTCTCCCAAAGGTTATGTAGGACGCATGCCGATTTTCTGTCTAGGGCCACGCTAAAAGGATGTCCACTACCCTAAGGTGGTATAATGCTAACGCATTCGTACATTATTCCATTAACAAAGGTTCGTCTCTCAAAGGTTTCGTAGGACGTGTGCCGATTTTTAGTCTACAACTGCGGTAATGGTAGGTTTTACCATGGTGTCAAACGTAATTTAATCGTCTCTTGAGAAATCGGCCTCCCCAAATGAGGTGAAAACGGCACTTACCATAAATTACATGGCAGTTGAAATCGTTCGCCATAAAAAAAAGGAACGGTAGCCGTAAAGCTGAGAAATTAGAAATAATCAACAAAAGGTATATTTCGTCCATAAAACTTGTTCCGAGTTAAATTCTAGACATGCAAACGCTGTCTATTTTTTTTAATTAAAAAATTAAATTTTTCTATTGCAAATGGGATCATCTATAATTAAAAGAAAGCAAGGCTTGTAACAACTGATAAACAACTGAAGCATCGTCGACTATCTTCTGAAGTGGAGTTTTGTCACAACATACGGTCTTGAATTCTATTGCGGGAACTTAAACATGTTACTGTTAAAAATTTAGTTTTGCCCAGATGAATGAAGCCATCTACCATACACAAGCAGCAGAATGTAAAATAACTGAAAAAAAGCTATGAATTATGGAAGAAACGTTTTGTAACTATATAGAGTCCAGACTCCGATCTCGGAAATGCAATCGTGTTTCTGTTTTTCCCCGTTAATCAAATCAATTTGACCCTCATAAATGAAACCATGTGTTATAACAAGAAAACAGAACACACAAACATTAAAATCCAGCTGTGGAATTACCAATTGTCGTCGAAATTCAAGTTTCCTCTTGAACTTACGGTTCCTGAACTCTCTCACTTACTTGTTCGCAGACCCTGAGTTGGAAACTAGATATACAAACATGGTTCCCTACTCTTTTTTTCTTTTAATTTATTTTTCCTGGTAAATAAAATTATCTATCATAAACTGGCAGCAAAACGTGTTACAGTTAGAAAATAATTGTCGAATTATATCGCTAGAAATAAGTGCGTTACCATAATGTCCCGAGAATTCAAACACGTGAATGCGAACACATACAGTGAAACTCCTCTTAATAGACACCCCTCAGAGATGGTCACCCCGATTTTACGGTCAGATAAAAATTCTCCGGCAGAAACTGATTTACAATAATGTATTTCAAACCCCTACTTGGCAATCACCCTCGGATAAGGACATGGATACTGTTTTCATAGTTGATTGATTGATTGTTTGGCTTTTTTATGGCGCAAGAGCATCTGGGCTATACTGCGCCAAGTTTTCATAGTTCATTCCACTAGACGGGAACCCCTGTAGGGGCAAAACACATTTGAACTTCGGCCTTCACTAGAGGCATTTCTCACAACAAGAAACTAAGGATAAACAGGATAAGAGCTAGGGAAAATTTCCCCCTCCTTTTAACAAAGAGTGGAAATTGACTCAGATTCACTGATTCAAATGAGTAATGCTTAATAAAAACTTCGACAATAAATCAAGTGACATATATATTGCATAACTAATAAACAATTATCAACATAAAATTATAGCAGGTCAGTCAGATTTATTATCCTTTACTCGACTACTGCACAGCCATGTAAGTTAGTATAAAACTAAAGGCATTTTTTTATAAGCGTAACGATGGAAAAGCGGTGGATTTGATCTCGCTATAAAAAATACATTTCGAAAGAGAAGGACTGGTGAGTAAAACCCATCAAGCGGATATTGATAAATTCTTTTCCGAGGTAAATAAATTATACTATTTAATGTTTGTTACAAATTTACCTGTTACATTCAACCAAATGCTTACATTCATTATCTAAAACTTGTCTTATATTTATATAAATCGAACACTACGCAGATTAAATCAAACAACAATGTCAATCAACGTTTATTGGCGTAGTGATACCAACGCCGATGGTATGGCGTGATTAGATGGTGAAACGTTCGAAAGAAAATAAATATTTCTGCCTTCGGTGGGATATGAATGGATAAATAATTGAGATGTAATATTTCAGCTACTTCAGAATGCTCTCTCTTTTACCGAAAAAATTTTCAGTCCGGTGAGTGTCCGCTAATGAGGGGTTTCACTGCACTTTATTTTCATAGATCAATTTATTTATTTATTTATTTTATTTATTTTATTTAATTTAATTTAATTTTACTTTCACAAGTGAAACGATACAAAACTAAAAGTTAAAAGTTTATTGACTGAAAACCAGCTGTAGAATCATCAATTATAATTGATGATTTCACAGCTAATGATTATCACTGATATTTGTGTTTCTCCATTACATAATATGATCATGTGTTCAACCCCGGAAATGCATACATGTGCTTTTTTTTTGTCCATTACAAATTTATGTTTGTCCTAATAAATGAAAAAATTACATATAAAAGCATCAGAACGAGTAATAATGGGGGGGGGGAATATATGGAATTATTAAATTCTGCTATTAAATTATTAAGCTTCCCCACTTTGCGCGGCCCTGTTTCTATCCACCACAACATGTGGTACAGTTTTCTTGTCAGCAGAATTTCAGATTCTTCAGAAACTGCATATTATGGCTCAACATCTTTGCCGTCTTGGCGCGTAAAACACCATCAAATTGACAGTTATAAATGTCTATATATCCCGTAAGGGACCCCTCTGCTTAAGGGTCGATTCTTCTGATCCCCTGTATGTGTGTGTGTGTGTCAACACACGTACCTCCGAAAAAGGGGCATCTATATTTAAGGGACAAAATGTCCTGTCCCTTGCTTGTCCCTCATTAGGAGCTAATACTATATGTTCAACAGATCATGCACTAATCTAATATGCATTTAGCTTCTACATTACCATTAAAAAGGCATTTCAAGATGTAAAAATGCCATTCATTACACATGGCATGTGTATTAGCACATGCCATTACACATAGCATGTGCCATGTATAAAATGCCATGTGTTATATTATTATATATATTATTATTATATTATTGTATATTATATGTGCCACGTATTATATGTATAAAAACACATATCGATCACGAATCGATTAAATAATGATTATCAAATGATCCGTAAAGGCATTATACATCGATGTTTTCTTATTGTTGATTCAGACTGCTCTGAAAAGAAACAAGCAAGATGTTGAAGCGGAAAAACAGATTATGGGATCTCCAATTTCAGACATCGATTTGAAAAGTTCAACGCATCCTCTTCTTAAATACTAAAAAATTCCCAACTCCGGTGTTGTAGTACTTGGTTTTTTGGTTTTTTTTCGCGCTTTAGGAAATCAATCACCAAACGTCAATTGTTGAAAGTTTTGTGGGGGGGGAGAGGTTTAAAAAAAGAGAATTTTCAACTCCTACGGGTAAATTGCAAATGCGATTTTCCAGTGCTGAACTTCGGCTATAAGAAAAGTTTCGCCTGAATACTTATTATGTAAAAAAGCCAAGAACTTAACATTACTGTCACCTATGTTCGTAGTTATCAAACTGCTTGTTATTTTATTATAGAAAGAGCTGTCATTGCCAGTAGGGTAGTAATTCAAAACTCATGGGAAAATGGGATCACGTGGTTATGGATGACTCAAGTGGCTTCAAAAGAAATTGTGTGATACGGATTTAGAAAAAGTAATGGGTTTTGATATTAAATGGGGGATGAGCTCCCCGCATCCCTCCCTTTCCTGCATCACTGATTTTTGTAATATTTTAATTTCATATTTTAAGCTGTTTCCTCATCCTTGTGACCTTGTGTACATTAGCGAGTATCCAAAATTCTAACGAACTGTTCGTTGTAGCGAAAAAGTTTTAGAGCTGGTTCGCTGTGATCCCAATTTCTTTATTCCGTATATAGCAGAAAACATTAAAAACCGGTTTTCGCGAACCGGTGAGATCTCATTACTATTTATATATAAAAAAATATGAAAATTATATTTACATTAAGTGTATCAGAAGTCAGCACTATTAAAAATTTGAGAAAGTTTTAAGTTATCAAAATAAAATTCTTAAAACTGAAATGTTTTGTGGAAAATCCAAGTGCGGAACTGCTCTGAGAAAACCCGGAGATGTAAGTATAAATACAGGACATCCTTGTTTTCTCAACACTTCGCTTAATGAAAAAAAGAAGTAGTTCTCGAAAGGTTGTGAAACTTTTTCTTATACACCTTCGTTAAGTTTTACTCATTTTACTCTATCTTTTTCTGTTATTTTCTGCTTACTTTTCTTGCGTGTTTTCTTTCTTCCTTCCTTTTATCTCTTTATTTTGTTATTTTCTTTCCTTCCTTTAGCTTTATTATTCTGATTTTATTCTTCTACTGCACTTAGTTATTGCTATTATCTTTTCTTTTAGTACTTCTGTGGGTTTTTTTTCTGCCGTATGTCAACGGGAACAAGAATTTTTCTAATTAATTATGCAGTGAAATCTGTTTATAACACTATTCTTCCCCGTCCTAAGAGATATAGAACGTATCATGATATAGTATAGGGTGTATAGCAGAGCCTGCGCTTGGTATTATGTCGCTCTAAGCAAACAAGTTTTTACCGCCCCAAAATGACTTCATTTTTCTTATAATAACCACATTCTACCGCCTTTTGAATACCTGTCGCTCAGGGTGAATGCCCGGTTCGCTCTCTTGGCGCCGGTCCTTGTGTTATAATGACATAAAGCTTTCAACTTCCTCCATAGCGATATCCTTTCCTGATCTCTTAAATAGTAGTGTTACCGATAGATATAAATCCATTACGTACTCAGTGGCAGGCATTTTAAGCGACGGCAAAAATGAAATCCTACCTTTGAAATCCCCATCGTCTGGTTTTCCTCGTGGAACTACGTGATACATAAGTGAAGACGTGTGTTTTTGAATGGAAGATAGGACGTCATTGGTGTCGTTATAGCTGCTCTCGAAATCTGACGATCCTTTGGAATACTTTTCGTCCCTAGGTGGTCCATACCTCTCGTGAAGTTCGTTTATGCCCTACTGAACCAACTGCTGCCAACTTCATTTTACTTCAGCATAGCCTCAACCAAAATGGCAGCCGACTATTTGACATGAACACCCCATTTCTCCTAGGCCTATGGTGTGATTTCTTTCAAAGACGCTCAATTGCCTGAAAATGTGTGCAGAATATTAAACGTAATAAAACCGAATTAGATTTGTCCGTCCGTGAAAGCATAGCCCTTTTTACTGGCTCCAGAATGCGCCCTTCTGAGGCCTGTGTATACGCCTGGTACGTTTATTGGTGATAAGATTTTATTTATCTTTATATCTAACCGAAATGCATTTATATACACAGTTTCACGATTTTTGCTCTATTACTTTTTTTTAAAAAAGCTGCGTCATTTTTTTCCAACGAACTGCATAATTCAAAATATACATAATAAATATTAAAATTATATTATGGACTACTATATATACATATTATTAAAGCAATGGTAATTCGTAAACTTTTCATAAACCTTTAATAAGGCGGATATTTCATTTATCTAAAAAAACTGGGTTTTGTCTTCGGTTTCGTTTAATTAATTGATTGATTAGGGCTTCTCCACCTAATGAGCTTAATAAATATTGTCAGGAGATTCGAAAACAATGCAAATCAAATTATCTCAAAATTTCAAAGGAGCCGATATCAGTAAGACGCACGTGACAATATAAACCAAACAGTAATAAATAAACAAAATATACCTTTCTTTTTAATTTTGTCCCCACTTCATTATAGCTAATTCTGCCGGAGCATTTATAATTGGCAAATAAAATAAACAATCAGCAGCATTTTCTATGTGCAACAAATACGATTTCCGCCAATTAGTGTAAAAGACGAAACCATGTTTACATCTCTTTCAGACTCTCTTACGTAAGTGACTAATAACATTATATCCAGTGAAAATACACGCAAATTGTTGCATAAACCTATGTAAAGGGAATGTACACTCTTGAGGCAGAATTTTGATTTCAAATTTTGAAGAAATTAATGCAACGTACATCCGTCTGCTACAAACTGATAAAATAAACATTTATCGAAATCATTTATGAGCTAAATTATGTCCCAAAATAAATAGGAAAACGAAAAACAAGTGATTCATTTCAACTGGATCTTGCATATTTCTCGCGTTGATAGAATTGTCCGCCTAAAGCAAAAGATACTGCCCAAGAAATCAATTTTTTCTGTGAAAGAGGAACTGACTTTCAAATACATCTGACTATCGTTACCTAACACTCGAAAAAGTGGACCCTAAAAATCCCATTTAGACTGTGTATCGGAGCGAGGATTGCTTCTCTGTTTCATATCACGCTTTAAAAGTATGGGAGCTTCATTCTATGACGAAAGGTCACTTTTAATGCTCTTTCCAGTTGTTAACAATAGAAAAAAGTCACATATGGAAGTATCAGGTATGTAACCAACTAACAGTAAGATATGACAATGGAAGGAAAGATCTAGAGACACAGGAAGCCCCTCATGAACTGGGGACCCTCCACTTTCTTTTTGTTCTCCTTCTCTTAACAAATATTGGGCACAAAATCATTTTTTGCCAGAGAGTCCAAAGCAAATCAGCAATGGATAATTGACACTCTCAACTAACTTCCACAGACCCCTCAAAATCTAGAGAACATCCTCAGTTGTGTAGATTGGATTTCATTTTAGTAATGCAGAAAACAGCAAAGGAGGAGTTATTCTCATTAAACCTTACATGGGACATGGATGCTTCTCTCATCTTCATCTTTTGATGGGCGAGAGAGCATTTGTGTGTGTGATGCCTGCAACAAACCTTTAACTAAATAAAAACAATAAATTCAATACTGTACACGAAATCAATTTAAGGGAGCGGAGGTTGCAAGGTACGTTTCGGACTGGACTTGGCCATCCCTTGTCAAGAATATGAGCCAAAACTAAACAAATACTGAAGTGTTGACATTTAGACGTGTCAGTGTTGCCTTTCTAATTGACGACGCTCCATATATTGGCAATGACAGCGAAATCGAAGCAGGCAATGATACTTGTTGACTGGAGAACACAAATTAAATTTTTCCACGCCGTGCTGAGGCTCGGTGTCGACTTGTAATTTACAATGTTTTCAGAATACTGGTTTATATAAGATACTTCCAAAAAATCTCATCCGCATAACAATGTTGGTTGACTGTTTATTGGGACGTCTTGAAAATTGAACTTAGGCTTTTTATCCCAGCAGAGGATTGTGATTGAAGGTTTATGTAATTCGGCCTTTTAAGTGTACTGCAGGTGCTTCTTTAGCCTATGAGATAAAGCACATTCTGGTCGATGTAAGAGAGATTACATTTACAAAACATTTGGTACATTCCCCAGCGTTGAAATAAGGGGAGACACACGGCGTTAGATTTAACTTGTTTATCTATAACGCCTAGTGTACGTCGTTGAACTATTCTTAAACTTTTAACGTTTTTTACATATTTTATCCGTTTGCAACGCCTTCGATCTGCAACGTTTGTCTGCTTTTAAACTAAATGACTTCAACCTAACGGATAGTTTATGTAATTCTCTTAATCACAGTACCATTTTTCAGAGTTTTCGTTGATATTGCTACAAAGGGGCATCTAATTTTATCGTATTCGTTTTTAACATTCAAACTTTAACTTTTATACATCTTACGTATGAAAATTTATTTACCTCCTTCAACGCAACATTACTCTCACTGCCCTTGCGCCACAAACGTTCAACTCACTTACGAATGTCCTCAATTGAATTTGGAGAGACTCTCTGTGCGATACACTCAATAAAATACGTTTAAAATACAATAGGCACATATAACCTTGCCCCCTGTACCAGCTTCCATGTTCGTCGTAATGAAAGCTTCCACGAAGATGGCTGCAAGCTATAGAGAAACGTTTTATAGCTTGATGTTTAATTTAATCAAGAAAATACTTGAAGTTTAAATCAATCATACAAATGTGCCTATTGTGTTGTTCAATATATTTTTATTAATTCGCAATTGAGATAAACAAATAAAATCATAAAGCAAGTTTGAATAATATAAAAACGGAACACGAACGACAAACGGGCATGGTAAATACTTAAATTCCTTCCAATAAATTTACGAATACTTCATTCAGCAGTAAACAAATAGTGATTGGAGTTTATCGTATCCATGAGCAAGAATTTATCGATAATAAAGGATCATTTTAATATTAAATACTTCAAAACGTTCCGTATTTCGCTTTCAATGGATTTTATTTTAGAAATTGTGTTTTACAAAAATTGCTTTCAAGAAAAAAAATTATTTGCTTTGTACTGGTAGAGTGGTTTAGTTTGTGTAGAAAAAGAAGAAACGGTAACATTTTAAGTGGCTTAGTTTTGAGATAGAAATACGATAAGGAGCTACAAAGAGAACAAAGTAGGAAAATGCTTTCCTCTTTTTGTAGATAATCATTTGTTTTATAAATACATCGTTTGTGATTCTTTCCGTATTTGACATCGTTTATTTGTGAACAACTAGATAACTATTTAATTTAGCGAACAAAATGTTTTAAGAAAGATTCATTTAAACTCCATTGTTTTTTCACAGACAATGAGTTGTGTAAAGGTTTTCGTTAGGCCATAATAACCTTTCATTTAATTTTACGTCTTCGCGAAACTACTTAATGGATCAACTCGGATAATATCAATGATTTTGCGTAATCTCTATAACACATTATATCCCACGATACATTTGCAAATGAAAAAATACTACACAGTTAGTCCCGTAGGATTAAGTCTATACTTTTAAATTCCATCGCTACGTTATTTGATTGACTAAATCCGCGATTCTTCAACTGTGGTTCGCGGAGCACTGGGGGTCCGCAGAACTCTATCAGGGTGTCCGCATGATCCTCCTAGTGGTCCACAAAGGTTAAAAAGACAGTAAGAAAAGAGCATTTGCTCTTTAATGCTAAGAATAAATTATGAGGGGACGAAAAATTCCTTCCTTAAATAGTGAAAATTAGTGATGAAACACTAGAAATAAATACATATGATGCAAATTCCGGGCTTTAAACTTTGAGTTAATTCTTGGGGGTCCGCGGGGGCGAGTGAAGGGTCCGCGGTCTAGGAAAGTTAAAGAACCGCTGGACTAAACCAATCAGTCCGTAAAATTCCACAGACCAACGAAAATTTTATCAGTTTATTCTTTAAGGATAAAAGAAGATAATAAAAAAAGATTCTTTATAAATTCAGATACAAATATATCATGAGTACAGAAGCTTCTTAATTTTGAATTTGCACGTACTTAGAAGTTTCTCTAATTTTTATCCTTGTCAATCATGTCAAGTTATCACCTGAAAACATGCACTTAATTCATCGCGTCAGAAATTAGAATTTATGAATTAGTAATAAATATAGCAGTGTGTTATACAAAGTGTGCCAAAAACATTGACCGCAACTCTAATTCCTTAAATATTGATCCTAGACATATGTGTTAAATTGGAAAGTGGCGTAAAAAAAAGGTGCAGAATTTTATGAAATCGATTAAAATTGCAGAGGATTATTTTTTGAAAAAATACAAACTTTAAATTTTTATACAGTCCCCGTACACAAAAATTTCCAATAAGTGAAATGTGCCCCATAATCCAATAGGTCAATATACAAAATTTCAGCATTCTAGTGGATAAAAGAACCAGAAATATGGAAACCCA
Source organism: Dysdera silvatica (assembly GCA_006491805.2). Lineage (NCBI taxonomy): Eukaryota > Metazoa > Arthropoda > Arachnida > Araneae > Dysderidae > Dysdera > Dysdera silvatica. Next base: position 122,204,674 of record QLNU02003225.1, on the reverse strand, counting down.
AAATAACTTGACTCAGCAGCATGAATTTCCCTCTTCCCAGAATGTACCTATTGCTTCCTTCAAAAAGTGGTTAAGTCAGTTATTTTGGGTCTTCATATCTCTGGTTCTCGGAATTAGAGCTGCTGTCAATATTTTTGGGACACCCTGTATGTATTCTCTTAGTATAGCTCATGTTTTTATGTGTTTGTCCTATTTCTTTACGTAATCTTGTGTATTTTCTGTATTGCACCACTTAAATACTTATTATGGTGTATCTCAAAAGTTTCGTCAAAGATGACGTTTAGCTTTTAAAAAAATTACAGTATAAGCAAAATATTATATACGTCCATTTTATTACACAACACATACCGCTTGCATAAATGAATTCAAAATCTCTGATAATTGTTTAATAAATTACTTAAAATGAAAATTACCAGACTGTCTCTCTCAAATATTTAGTCACAGTTCGATATTTGTAAATTTTATTAAATACGGGCTTGAATAAAGGAACTGAATTCACAAACGGTTAGTACAAAACTTAAGCTTTCTTCTGAAAAGCATTATAAGAATGTAAGCAAGCTTTTGAGCAACGAAGAGATAGCTCTTGTGTGAAGATTGAAATCTAATGAGAAGACTGTATTAGAAATTATGATGAAATTAAATAGATCCGAGCGTAGTGTTTATAAAGTATTAGCCAACTGTTATAATTGGAAATCAAAAATTCGTTCTGGAAGGTCACGTTCGACCTTGTACGCAATAACGAAGAATTATGAGAATAGTCTTTCCAAAGAATATCCCTAAAACAAATGAAAAGGCAAAGTGAGCTGCAAATTTCAAAAGATACTATTCACCAAAGGATTAAGCAAACAAATGTAATAGATTACCGGAAAATGGCTCAAAAACCATTGTCGAAACTACGAAAAAAGATGAAGAGATTATAGTAGGCACGTAAGCATTTGTTGTTTAATGACAAATGGCTATCCGTCGTATTCAGTGACGAAAAAAAATTGAAATCTCGATGGTCCCGATGTTCATCATATTGGCATGGATTGAGACAAAATCCGTATAGATTTTAAGTAAGCAGCAAGAAGGAGGATCCGTGATATTCTAAAATGAATTTGAATTTAATTCACAAACGTCGCTTACCTTTATAAACGGAAAACATAATTCTGAAGACTACCAAGGAATACTTGAGAACCATTTGATGTCCTTCATAGAATTTCTTGGAGGTCGAAAACGGGTTTTTCAGCAAAATCAAGTACCAATCAGTACGTCGAATTTAACAAAATCGTGGTTCCTGCGAAATGATATTTCAATTTTAGATTGACCAGCGTGCAGTCCAACCTTAAGCTTGTTGAGAACATGTGGGAGATTTTAAACTATACAGTTTATGCCGATTGTAAGTACTATTTCTCCGTCGAAGAGTTAACAAGTTCTATAGAGGAAGCATGTTATACAATCAACCCAGTAATACTGCAAAATTTCGTTTCTTCAATAGAAAATAGTCTATGGATTTATACAAAAAAAAAAAGCAGAACCTTATAAGTTTAAAATATATATTTAATTTTTTAAGAGGCAAAAGTCGAACTGTGACTTAACTTTTGAGACAGGCATTTTTTGTAGTTTTCATTTTGATTAAATTATTAAATGAATATCAGTTATTTTGCATTTATATATACAAGCAGCGTACGTTTAATACTAAAATGGATATATTTAATATATTGTTTATATTACAATTTTTCTTAAAGGCTAGATAATTTTTGAGACACCCCTTATATTTCAACTTACATTGAGCATATACAATACTTATACATTAACCATAGGCTTAAATGCCTAATTTATAAGTTTGTGAAAAACATTTTAAAATTTTATAAACAAAAATGCAATATACCCATTAAAACAATAAAATCAAAATATCAGAATTTCCAGTGGTATTCCGTTTCGTTTTTAAACTTTAAAGGACTTTATTTCAGGCAAGCACATATGTATACTATATACACAATTACGTGTATGCATATGTGTGTGATACATAAATTGGTATAATAGTATAAAACGTGAATATAATGTAATAAACAACGACATGTACAATAAACAACTGTGTACCCGCCTAGTCATCGATGGGTAAAGGCAAAGTTTGACAAAGCCCTTGCTGCCCAGAATTTTGTATTACATAGCTATAAAACTAGCCATGTTAAATTAACGTTAAATTAGGCATATACACTCAAACCCCGCTATAGCGAACCCGGATTATAACGAACGAATTTTTTAGTATCGTCCAATATCCTATATCTCTAATATTATCGGATATAGCGAAGCAAAGTTTGGCTCCTTGAGGTTCGCTATAGCGGGGTTCGACTGTATTAATAGAATCTAAAAAACGTCACTCTCATTTTATGACCGTTAAAGACATCCGAAATTTCTACTTCGATACAGAAATTCACTATTTTATCTTCCAAATTTTCCTACGCATAAATATCTGAAAAGTAAGCCTTTTACTTGCTTTAAAAAAATATTAACAGTAGCAGGAACAATAAAAAACGCAGTAATGTGAATATTCCTCTGAAAATGACGATAGAGTGAGATGTTTCTTCATAATTTGCAATGCCAGTGATTTCCTTCATAAAATGGTGATTTAGAAAGATAAAGGATTTTTATTTTATATTTTTCTCAATACTTTATGTTCTTTATGTGAGTACATATGATGAATTCTAGTAAATTTATCATTCTAGCAACTCTTTAACACAATGTTTCAACCAAGCTTTATAAAGAGTTTGTGTCAACTTTAGATAACATAAGTGAAATATCTCTTCGCATTCTTCCAAAAGTGTCATTTATCAACAAGAAAGAGCTTCTTTCGAAGCTTCTCTGGTTGACACTTTTACATGTTTTTGTAGTTTATGGAAAATACGACTATAACAACTAACAATCTTTACAGCTGGTTTTCTTGATATATATATATAAAAAAAATCATGTATTAGACATTTACGGAGCTCTATATAAAACACGCTTCCTATTTTCTCTCTTATAATCATTTAATCTTACACTCACTCATTCCTTCTTTTACTTCTTATGGTCTTCCTGATTATTGAATATTATTGATATACACTGAAGTGCCAGAAAAACTGGTACAGGCGTGCGTATGCAAATAACGGAGCTTTGCAACCAATCAGCGTAACGCGATGCGGTCGGCAGCGCCTATATAAGACAAGAGATGTCTGGCAAAGCTGTTAGATCGGTTCTTGCCGCTACAATGGCAGGTTATCAAGATTTAAGTGATTTTGAACGTGGCGTTATAGTCGGCACAAGAGAGATGGGACATAGCATCTCCGAGATAGCGACAAAATTTGGATTTTCGCGTACGACCATTTCACGGGTATACCGTGAATATCAGGAATCCGGTAAAACATCAAATCTCCGACAGCGGTGCGGCCGGAAAAAGACCTTGAAAGAACGGGACATTCGACGACTGACGAGAATCGTTAAACGAGATAGACGTGCAACACTTCCTCAAATTGCCGCGGATTTCAATGCTGGGGCATCAACAAGTGTCAGCGTGCGAACTGTTCAACGAACCATCATTGATATGGGCTTTCGGAGCCGAAGGTCCACTCGTGTACCATTGTTGACTGCACGGCACAAAGCTTTACGCCTCGTCTGGGCCCGCCAACACCGCCATTGGACTGTTGATGACTGGAAACACGTTGCCTGGTCTGACGAGTCTCGTTTCCAATTGCATCAGGCGGATGGACGTGTACGGGTATGGAGACAACCTCATGAATCCATGGACCCTACATGTCAACAGGGGACTGTTCAAGCTGGTGGAGCTTCTGTGATGGTATGGGGCGTGTGCAGTTGGCGTGATATGGGACCCCTGATACGTCTAGAGCAGTGGTTCCCAACTCAATTTAAGCCGCGGACCACTTTTCCACTTCAATTGGACTCGCGGACCACTTTTCTACTTCAATTGGTTTCGCGGACCACTTTGAAAAATTCTCATGAGTTGACTGCAAGACCTGAATAAAAAAGGGAGCCGGGTCTTTTTTGGGGGGAAACGTGTCTGAAAAATCGTGCTTTGGAAAAAAAAAAAAAATAATAAAGAGAAAAAACCATCTAATCATAATACAGTTAAATCTCATTAAAACGAACACGCTTAATGGGGGACAGGACTATTAAACTTTCAAAAAAAACTTTTTTGTTTGCTTATTTCATTAATTAGACATTTCTGATCATTTTAATACCAAAATTATAAACATCCAACCAGTAGTTCAAAAGCTATTACGAAAACAGTGGCAAACCAGGCCGTCACGTAAAATTTAAATGGCCAGTTTAAAGCTTACTCGCATTTTTGATATGGTTTGTTTGTTTTTATGTCAATTTTTTTCATTATATATTTAATTATTAACGCTTTTAGAATCCGAGTAGAAGGGAGTAACATCTAGCTTTAGAATAAAACAACTCTATTAACATCACATTTTTTTACGGAAATCGGACTATTTACCTCAGCGGAGTTTCATGTGTGGGATTGATCTAATTTAGTCCGTGCTTTCGATTTTTTTGTTTTGTTTTTATTGTTATTCTTTGCTTATTGTTTTCTGTTTTCGAAATGAGTAGTAAATATCGACGCTCAACAGGCTATCTGCCTCGTAAGAGGCATTTTTGTGGAAACAAACGTGCATCTGCGAATGATCTTCCTGCTGATAATAAAAGTGATTCAAGCAAAAAATTGAAAGTCAATTCATCAAATATCCGAGAAAGCAGTGATTTTATTGTTAATTGAGATTTCGAGTTATTGATATTGATTTAGTTTTCAGAATGTTTCGATCTTGTTTATCCTGTAACAAATGCCATAGTACAGTAGAAATAAAAGAAACATATGTTTGTGGTGCATCATCCATATTTTCAGTTCTGCGGGTGTCTTGCGGAAAGATAGGTGAAAGCCGAAACTCACAAATGCTGGGTAAAACTGGCAATATACCTGAAATTCACCGGCGAATAATATATTCTATGCGCTGCATCGGTCAGGGGTTGAATGGATTACAAACTTTCAGCGCAGCCATGGATCTCCCACCCTCCATCTCACGAAAAGCATATGACAAGTGCGTCGAAGAGATCAAAGTTGTATCTCTCAAAATTGCGGAACTTTCTATGGCAGATGCTGCATCGAATGAAGTCGAGTTGACTGAATGTTCTAAAGACATACGTGTGAGTGGTGATGGCACGTGGAAAACACGTGGCCATACTTCACAAATAGGAGTGTGTACGGTTATTGGGTTTGAAAGCGGGAAAGTGATCGACACAGAGCTATTTTCTACATTCTGTAAAAAGTGTGCAGCCGAATTAGTTGACAACAGCACTAATAACGAAGGGGATGAGGATAGTGGTCAACAAAAGCAACATGATTGTTTGAAAAATCACACTGGGTCTGCTGGCAAGATGGAAGTTGTAGGCACGCAAAGGATTTTTGCACAATCGGTGGAAAAGCGATACGTACGTTACGTTAAATATATTAAGGACGGGAACACTAAAACGTATAAGGAATTTTGTAGCAGTAAACTGTCTTATACAATAATTTCTGCCACCCACGTATTAATTACAGCTCAAACTAGAGCTTGTGTAATTTTGGAGAAAAAGAGACGCTTTCCCCATCCTGGATTCGAACCAGGGTCCCTCCGTTTAGCCCGGAGTGTCTTGGACCGCTAGACGAATGAGGACAGGAAACAACGCTCTCTTTCTCCGTATGTAAAGGTGTTAAGGTATTATTACCCTCCGCAGGGATAACACAATTGCCAAATATGGTCAACACAAGAAAGCCTCCGGGGCGAGATTTTTGTGAGTTTTCGTGGGGGAATTTATTATACTATAATTTTTGCCACCCATTTATTATACAAAATTGTGCCATTATTATGCCATATTATTATTTCCATAAAATTTGGCACATTTATTTAGGACATCATTTGCAGCTAAATAAAGTAAGATTAAGTTATTCCATGTATATTTAGTATTTTTGATGTAAATATATTACACAAAATATTCATTCGATTTTCATTTTTTATATTTTTATTTCTTCTAAAAATCAACCAAAAAACTTTACATTAAGCTGTTAATTCTTTTTATAGAACAGCTTCTGGGCTCCATTTTAAAGCATAGACTATGTTTTTAAGTGAATTATTTATGAAGTTATCTTACGGATGGTGACTGCGCATAGGACTGATTTTGGAAAAACATCGTATTTAAAAAACATAATTAAAAAATCTATAATGCTCACAAAGCATATTTTTACTATAATTTAATTCTACTGATTAATATTATATGCTGTAAAATTTTCATTAACTTACACGAAATAGAATCTCAGAAAATGAATTTTGAAATCAGTACTAGTTTCGACGAATTTCAGTCCTATCCCCATAATAGTCCTGTCCCCCTGAAGACGAATTACTTTTAATACGAACCGTTTTCTGACATTCCATCAGATTGTAAAATACTACAAATGTACAATCAATTTCATTTTTATAATTAATTTTAATATTTAATAAATAATTTTATAAGTACTTTTTTTTAATTATTTTAAATAATGATTCTCATCTCGTGGACCACCAGTTGGGAACCACTGGTCTAGAGACAACTGACAAGTATATAAGCATCATGTCTGATCACTTACACCCATTCATGTCCATGGTGCATTCCGACACCCCACACATCGAGAGTTGCTACCGAGTGGCTCCAGGAACACTCTTCTGACTTTAGACACTTCCATTGGCCACCTAAATCGCCAGACATGAACATTATCGAGCATATCTGGGATGCCTTGCAACGTGCTGTTCAGAAGAGATCTCCGCCATCTTGCACTCCTATGGATTTGTGGACTGCCCTGCAGGATTCCTGGTGTGAATTGTCTCCAGGATACCTTCAGACATTAGTCGAGTCCATGCCACGTCGTGTTGCGGCACTTTGGCATGCGCACGGAGGGGGGCTGCACGATATTAGGTAGGTGTGCCAATTTTTCTGGCACTTCAGTGTATATGATAATGTGGATATATATTATATGATGATGTATATCATCGTATTGGATTAGCAGATTAGGAACGTATGTAATAAAAATCCTCGTTTCTGAAAATATTAACTTGTGAGTCGCTGATGTGATAATATTCTACCTGAACTTCTTAAGTTAACCTTCGATCTGTGACTACATTCTTAGCAACAATAAGAATAAAATGTTATGGTGACAATATTTTACTGTAAATTACACAAGATATTCATAATTCAATAGTTTAAAATTCGTAATAATTTTGTTTGAGATATCTAAACGGAAAGAAAATTTACGTCTAATATAAGAAAACTGTCACTATTGGAGTCACTTCTGGCGATTTTAAGCTATGTGGGCAGATATAGGAGAAACAAGGGGATCAAATATTCCAAACCTTTGAAAATTTCAAATCTATTTTCAGTAACTTTTCATCTTAATTATAAAACCTTGGCGCAGTATAGTCCAGATGCTCTTGCGCCATAAAAAAAATCCAAACAGGCGACCACGTTCACCTCAATATTAAATAGCCTACAGAGCCTGCCAGCCTTTGTTAACACGGTTCTTCTTCCTAAACTGTGCAAACTTTCTCATTATTCATAAACACATGCACATAGCTTAAAAAACTTAGAATTCTTAACTGATACAATGTTTCAGAAAATACTTTCTCTCTTTCTTCAAATAGTGATTAAATTTTTAAATTCTAAGCCAGGCTTCCTGACCATAAATACTTAAGCTACCTCAATTCGTAATTAACTAGTGTTATTAGTACTCATTACAGACCACCCTTATTTTCCAATCAGTTTTATGTTTTTATTTCTTATACCATTTAGCTACAATCACTAGATCGTATGGATGGGTGTGCGGAAAAATTTCTCAATGCCTCTAGTTTTAGTATACCCTTTTCTAAGTTTAATTTTGCATTTTTAATAATTTTGATGTATTTTTTATCAAGGCTAGTTTTATTAATATTCTACATATATTTCTGCCTTCACATTCAAAGGCACTTCATAAAGGTCAACTTTTAAAATGTTCTGGCTTTGAACCTTAATTTTTATAGTATGAGTGCTTAATTATTATAGCGCATATACAATAATATAGATAAGGATTAGAACAGTGTATTTTAATGCAAGTGCAGGCTTTTTCCGCATAAATAAAACAAAAAAAAATAGCAAAGATACCTTCTCTATAAGTCACATAAGGGTTTTTATTTGAAAGAAATTTATATCCTCCAATCTTTGCTATAACATTTTTCTTTATTTCTGCACTTGTATAAAAATACAAACAAAATAAGTATAGATACCATCGCAGATACATCTCCCAAGAGATAGCCAGTACTTCTACACTCCATTTCAGAGTAAACTTGGAACTTGCAAGTTTATCTAGAAATTTATATTCCAGATCCTCGATCTCATTGATAAAACTGGTATACATGTTGTATCTAATATCATATGCAATCTCAGAGTTATATCATAACTTTGAATACATTTCCTTCTGCTCTCTCTCCTCTGACTCCATGTTACCAATCTTATCCCAGAGGCGCAGTTATATTCTCTGTGAAAGAATTTGTATTCACAGTACATCTACAAGTTCTGTCGTAGTTTTTCTCCTTGTCCCTCTGGCTAGTTTCTTCAGCTTCACATCAGGAAGAAAACGCTTGCAACTTCTTTATTCTTCGGGAAAACTTTTTTACTAAGAATTCAAGAAAAAAAAGGGTAACGTGTTCATTATACACTTAATATTAACCAAAATTATATATATTTTGACTGCTTTCACTAAATGAACTCCTACATTAACTGAAATTCTTGCAGCCACTTCTCTTTTTCTCTCAAACAACAGATATAAAGGAAACTTTAGATCAGTTTCTTTTAAATTCAAATTAAATCGACGTGTCTGTCGGCACAAAAAATGAACGAATCGTAATTTCGCTGCTTTTTCAAATCTTATAAATTCGCTTTATTAAAAAGCATGTTCTCTGCTGTATTCTGTTCCCCACCCTACTCTATATGTACTTGGATAATCATTGTTAAATCCCTCAAACGTACTCAATACATTAGCGTACGCAGGGGTGTTGATGGGGTTGTAACCCCCACTGCAATGAAATTTTGTATATTTAACATAGGAACATGTGAGTTGTAGCTCTGTAACCCCCATTGAGCCTATAATCCCTCTTATGAAATTTCTGTGTACGCTTATGATTTAGCTGTATCATAATCTTCTTGTGTAGTAATTTTTGCAACATCCTTATCACGTTCTGATTCCCCTCTGTCGCACTTTTAAATTTCCAATGGTCTATTCAACCTTAGCCCTTTTTATTTGTTGTATCTGGAATACTTTTTAATTAATCTTTCTTTGATATTTCTGCCGTTTTTATTTTTGGCTGCGGCTGGATTATGTGGTACCTACTAAACATATAACTCTGCCTTATTTGATGTTACTTTGTTTTATTTGATGATTTGATTTACATGAAAACATTACACTCATACATATGAAGATATTAATTTATTCAACCTATTTACAGTTATTAGTGATACATCGATATGATTCTAAAGTTTCAATTAATAATTTTGAGATTTAAGGAATATTGACATGATTATGAGATATGAGAACAAACAACTATAGCTTGTGACGAGGCGCTGTTCTAATGTATTTTATAAATCATAATTTCCAGTTCTGTTGTCTCGATTTTACATTATTTCATAGATTTAATGAATAGGAGAAGAGTAATTTTATTTTCATTTTGACTATAAGACGAAGAACTTTTTATATAGAGTTGTGGTCTTATTTGAGGAAATACAACAATGGGCAGGATGAAGCATTAATAATATAAGTAAGTTGACACATGCATTTCATTTAGGTGGAGGAGTGGCAATAGAGTTTAGGAGCACACACACACACACCAGATTTTTTTTTTTGTGTGTGTGTGTGTGTATGTATGTGTAAGAGAAATTTTGCTATGCTTTTCGTAAATTACTGCTTTTCACTATTCAGAAAATGTCCTCTACTATCATTAGCAGATGAATGCATAAAATGTAATCAATCCGACATATCAATGTAATATAATCTCATATAAAATGCAGAATACCAAAAAACAATGCAATATGTTGATACTATGCAACGTTTTATACAATAGTGCAATGAAAAAACGCTACATTACATACAATACGCTAATACAATGTCGTGCAAAAAACTTCATACAAACAAAATAGTTTAAAGTAGAATATTTTTTCAATCATAAACATAACTTCTAGTTAATGTACCTTCAAATTCCTAAGTAAAAATTAATTGCGTTATGAATATGTTGTTAATCACAGGAAAAAA
>QLNU02003225.1:122181138-122194253 GCA_006491805.2 Dysdera silvatica | reverse complement strand
GTATTCTAGGTGTCTCTGTTGTCTTGGTGAACATTTATCACATTTTTGTTTAAACGCATATATTAATGGTTTAATGTGAGTAAAAATACAAAATAGTTTACCTTCCAACGTATGCTTAAAATGGCGAACTGATGAATACAGGCTCAATATTTCTCTATCGTAAATGCTGTAATTACTCTCAGCCTTGCTCAATTTACGAGAACAGAACGCAAGTGGCTGAATTACGCTACCTATACTTTGCCGAAGCACTGCTCCAATCCCCATATTAGACGCGTACACCATGAAAGATAATTTTCATTGATTACTGGATGATCTAACAAAACTTTTTCTGAACACAAATCTTTGCATTTTGTAAAGGCGTTTTCATATTTACTAGACCCCGTTATTACACTACAATCTTTCTTTTTTTATTTTTAACTAGTTCGTGTAAAGGTGCTTGTACATTAGAAGAATTATAAAAGAATCTATGATAAAAATTTAGAATGGCCAAAAAAAAGCGGAACTCGTCTACTATTTTTGACTTTGGATAATTAACCAAAGCTTTAACCTTTTCTGACATGGAAGTAATGTAATCTGACATGACCTCACAGCCTAAAAATGTTATCTTTACCAAATTCGTACTTTTCTGCATTAACTACTAAACCGTATTTATTGATTTTTTCAAATACTTCGCGTAGATCCCTTACATGCTGTATTACGTCTTCTTGAGCTATTGAAACGTCGTCTATATACACATAACTGTAATTTAAACCCCTAAGGCCTCATCGATCTGCCTTCGAAAGGATTGGGCTGAACTTTTTATTCCAAACACAATCCGTTTGTATTCAAAAAGTTCAATGGGTGTAATAACTGCTGTTTTATGGACATCTTCAGGTGCGACAGGGATCTGATGATAGATGGGCTTTTATCAAATATAATTTTGAAAACACCCTTTTTCTGGACAAGCTTAACGCAAAGTCTTGAATGTGTGGAAGAGGGTATCTATCTGGCTCGATTACCGGGTTAAGTCTTCTGTAGTCACCACAAATACGCCAACCCCCGCTTTTCTTTGGTACTAAATGGATTGAACTTGCCCATGAACTATTACTACTGGTCCATAAGGGCTCCTCTTTGCTCCATAGGGGCCTTAAACTCCTTTTTTATAAAGTGGTTTTTTTTTTCTAGAATAAGCCTTCGTGCTCTCGAGAAGACTGGTGGTCCCTTGGTTATGATAGAACGACTAGTTTTGTGGACACATTTAGCACCAATAAGTGAAGGGTTTGTTATATTTGGGTATTCAGCCAGTAATTTATGATATTGACAATGGTATCTGGTGATACGCCCTAACAGAGCTGAAGTATAGGTGAGATCACCACTAACTTTACGTAACGTTTGACTATCAATAACACGTCGATTTTTAACGTCAATCGAAAGGTGAAATCTTTCTAAAAAATACACTCTCAGTATGAGTTTACATACATTAGCTATTACAAACGACCATTTGAATTCCTACCTATACCAAAATCTAGATTAAAAAGCTTTTGTCCAAAAGTATCGATTTTTGTGCCGTTTTCGACAAAAAGAATCTGATTTTGTTTAATGGTTTAACTGCAAGTTTTGGTCGAATGCACCGCTGTCTACTAAAAAATGCAACTTTTTTTTTTTATCTTGAATAAACAGGCGGTTAATTTGCACATTAACAACTGACACCGCTGGATCAGAAAAGTAAGCTAGTTTTCGGTCCATTGTGCATGGAGGGTGACACTTATAGGCTTTGGAACCAAACGTTCTATGGTATCAACACAGTTGTAAATGTTGCACAATTTGTTCCTTATTGATGTTAACATTTTTAACCTTTCTATCCCGTGAAACTGACGTATCGCGTCTTTGCATCCTTTTTTCACAAGAAATGTCCATTAATCATTTAACCTGAGCAGCTAATTCCTGTACCTGCTTTTGTAAAAACTCGATTGTAACACCACTACTTACTATCGGATACAGTAGGGGACGAACAAGTTACTTCGTTGATTTTGTCGGCGATGTTTTCCATTTCATCGAGGTCCTGGTTTTCAACCGAAAGGATCTGCTGCATGTCATTTGACATTCGACGCAGCATTCAAAGGTTACGCAATACAGGATCTGATAATCTATCGGCTGACAATTCTTACATTTCTCGCAATAACTACGATAGTGCTTTATCCCCCAATGATAGTTCTAGTAGCAATGCTTTAAGTCTTGAAGCTTCGCTTTGTCGGAATTGTTCATTGATACGCTTTTTTAATGCGCAATACGGTTCGGTTGGAAGGGTGCGTATTAAATCCACGACATGTAACAACAGCTGTGTATCGAGAGCTGCAACGACACAATGAAATTCAGTTAACTCTGCTGTTATTCCAGTGTTAATAAACTGAGACTCTAATTGCAAAAACCAAAGCTCTGTGTTCACCTTCCAAAACGGTGAAGGGCGAAACGCTACCCTAGACAATTATAGCTTATCCCCTTCTGGCATTTTAAAGCAACAGTGTTACAAATTTTAAATTTTACTCTAGAAAAAAACGTAAATATTGCACTAGTTTTTTATATATGCAATGGCACGCCGCTTTACCTCAAGAGGAAATGATACGCTCTAAACAACACTGGACCCGAATGAGAAGTTTTCACTGACCAATCGGGAATACAAGAAAGTGGCCAGTATGCATCCATCGATTTCATGTTACTTCAGAACGAAATTGCTTCAGTTCACAGCCGATTTCTTGTAAGATAGTTCAATAGAAGCTACAACACTCGAACTTATAAAAGACGTTCAAACGAGTCACCATTGTGTAGGTGGCAGACAGTAGGCGTAGCAATACCTTATATCCCCACATATTTGTTGCTACTGGTTGGTGCAAGCTTCGTGATGTCGTTAGCAATTCAATCATTTGACTCCATCAAAGTAAACATCAACTATTTATTAACAAAACATGACTTAAACTTAAAAGCAAACTAAACGTAGAACATAACTTAAGATAAAATAATAAACATGCGTATCACAGCTGCTATAGCCCTTGCTCTTGCGCCACACACAAGATACGATCACAGGCTTCATACTATTGCATTGCCGTTTTGCGCTTGTTCTCTGATGCAGTGCGTTGTCTATTCGTTACCAGTTCGTTCGTAAATATGCTAATCATGTCCGACCGCGACAACTCAATAAAATTTATGAAAATTTCTCAAAATGAAATTCATAATTAGAAAACATTTTGTAGCATTTTACATAATTGAAAATCCTTTAAAATAAATTATTATTTAAGCAAACGATACTTTAACCTGGAAAATCAATCTTAACATTTATACAGACCACGAAAAAAATAAAGAAATTAGCTTTATAAGCAAAACGGGAAATTTCGACAAGGAAAATTCTTTTCCATTGGAAAGATTTATCTTCCATCGATGACAAAACCCTTTTCTATCGATGACAATTGTTTTCACATCGATGAAACAAGATCATATCGTATCTCCAGCGTCATACCCGCTTGCGAAAAGGGAAAGGCTTTCGTTGAATCGTTGAATTTTCCAAGTCAAAACTTTTTTATATTTGAATTTAAACGTTGACCTAACCCTATATGAAAATAAAATAGAAGCATTTCTGCAAAAGAAATTGAAAAACTCTGAATGTGACAGAGGGGAAATCTTTGTTGAATTTTGCTGCAATAATCGCCTTCCACATCATGCCCTTCTTTCCCTGGCATGGCAATATTTTTCACTTCCAAATTCTTGGAATCTGAAGCCTCCGAATAATTCTCGATTCAATTTATGCTCGAGGTGTATCTCAGAGGGAAAAAAAAAATCTCTTCCAAAACTGAATTATTGAAGAAATATGATGATCCGGTTTTCCCGATTGTTGGAAAAATCCGGATCGCCTGTGGGCTCTTCCCTATTTCCGGAGAAATGAAGTATTTAAAAGAAAACAAAATAAATTTGAACGCGGCAGAAAGTATGAACGTTCATACTCAGCTACTTTTTTTCATTATTTATCTCTTCTTATTTCTAGGAGGTATATTTTAGTCAACTAAACAAACGTGAACGATGAAGATAAAGGCCTTTTCACTAAAACGTCACGAAACGAGAGAACATTTGTACTTAATGTAAGACTTTTCAGCTAGTGGAAACTTTTTAATGGCTAGAATTCAGAGTACTTGTATATTAAATATTTTTATATTCTACTACGAAGCTAACGTCACGAAAGTTTATTTCTATAAAGTGAAAATATGACCCATTGATGTAATAATAATAATTATATTAAATTTAAATGTTCAGAAAACTTCATCAACTAACGCATACGCAGAAATTAATATTACTGAGACAGCAACAAGGTTTTCTTCCAAGGGAATACATTTTTCTAAATTAATACAAGAGATCGGTTTTCATTGTATTCAAGAACTTTTATTATTATTTATTATATATTGTGCATTTATTTTTATATATTATCTATTATTATATGTTCTGTATTTAATAATATTATATATTATCTATTCTATATGTTCTGTATTATGGAGTATATTATATATTATTATATGTTCTATTTAATAATATATATATTATCTATTATTATATGTTCTGTATTTAATATATATATATTATCTATTATTATATGTTCTTTTTATAATATTAATATTATCTATTATTGTTCTGTATTTAATATTATATAATATCTATTATTATATATTACCTATTATTATATAATATATATACCTACAATTTATGGAGTAGCTTGTATCATGTGAAAAGGCTGAACGTCCGTATAATAATGTTGGAATGGGTATTTATAATTACATTATAAAATATTTGTAATACTGTATATTGTCTAAAAGTGAATGCAGAAAAGTTTTCTCTTCCAAAATAATGAATTATATGCGAAAATGTATACCGCGTAGACAAAGGTATTCGGACATATGTGTCGAAACGAAGCAATAGTTGCCAAAATCAGTACATCGACGACCGGCCTTTGTAATTATTGGCTACAGCGGCCCATCTAGTCATGTTTTTGACTTTTTTTTTTGCAACATGCCAATAATTTACACGTATACAGAAAAATCACACTAGTCGCTTACACAATATTAATGAATCATCACATGAGGCCTTAGCAATTACAATTTAATGCAGCGTTCCAGATACTGATATAAATTTTTTAATGTGCATCGGTTAAGGCAAATATAAAGAGATAATAATAATGCAACATAGAGCTAAATACGGATATAGAATTAGAGACAACAAGACATTATTATACAATAATTTTTGCCACCCACGTTCATATAGCTCAAACTAGAGCTTTTTTGTTTTTGGAGAAAAGGAGACGCCGTCCTCATCCTGGATTCGAACCAGGGTCCCTCCGTTTAGCCCGCGGTGTCTTGACCGCTAGACGAACGAGGACAAGAAACACCGCACTCTTTATCCATATATATAAGGACGTATGATATAATTCCCCTTCACAGGGATAACACAATTGCCAAATTTCGCAATTGTGTTATCCCTGTGAAGGGTAATAATGTCATACAAGATATCATGTTTACCAAACATTAGAACTGAAATAGAACGAAGAGGTTTTAATTAATCAGGACCTAAAATGTGGAATGAATTAATAATGCTTTGCGCAGTACTGATGATATGAATTTTCGATTGTCTCAGTTGTGTTCAATGCCGATTGTTTCCGGTAATCGACTTTGTGCTTCTTGTTGTTGTTCTTCTTCTTCTTCTTCTTCTTCTTCTTCTGCTGCTGTTACTGTATCCACCTATTAGGTGTCGGCGACATAATATCAGCGGTTACATTGTTTTCTGTCCAGCGCATTGTTGGGTGTCAAACCATGGTAAGCCGCATCCTTCAGGCCTAAGAGCCTTCGCTTCCATCATTAGCCTTTGTTTTCCCATTCCCGTCTTGCTCATTTGTTCTCTCGTACCCTCTGTACTACAGATGGTTTTCTCAAAACATGTCCCCCTCCACATTCAGTCGTGGGTCTGATTCAATCACATCGGTGGAATCCGCGTAAAGCCGGCCCTGTTAATATATTTGCTGATTTTTTTCTTGTATTGCAATAAGAATACTTTATGGCATACACCTTTCGAATTGCTAGCACATTCCCTACATTTCAAGCCATATTTCCCTTATTGTGTTTCATTTAAATATAATAATTTTTAATGTGAAAACTCAAGCCGGGAATCTAAAGCTTTTTCTGCATTAACTTTGTCTTCTTACTAATTTTTCCCAAATGGCTTAAAACATCCATTTCCAGCTCTCGGAGTTCAGCATAGAAAATCTAAAGTGCTAACTTGTTGTAACATGATACATATCTAAAAACGCCCTCAAATATACATAACGCTGTATATAACATGTAAAACATCTTCATATTTATATAAAATCTTGTAAAACAGGTGGGAGGAGGGACTAGTTTTCATACACTCCGTGGGTAACTGTTAAGAAAACAGCAATAAACGCACTAAGTTGGCCTAGAATTTTAGAAAGACTGAAAAAAGTTTTTGAATTGGAAACTTTTATTTTTTGCTTTAATATTATGAATGAACACCTTTCGTAAAGTTATCTGACATGAATTCAATGTCTTGATGTAGTTTTAAACCCACGACACGTTATGTAACGGCCATTTCCAGCCCAGGCTGAATCTGAACTTGGTAGTGAGAACTATCCAGTTTTCATTGTAAAACAGAAAAACCTATTACATTGAGAATTGAATTTTGTACGTCCATGCAAGGATCGAAAAACATGTGAGAAGTTACGTCTTGGATTCAAGAAACAAAATTTCTTCATTTTTATTTCATCTTCTCACAGTTGTACCAAACACTGAAGAAGCAACCTGTAACTGTGGAACGAAGTAACTTTAACCTTTTACTGCCTAGAAAGAACAAATGTTCCTCTGACGTCACAATTTTTTCTATTAAAGCCAACAGTTCTTTCAAGCTATAATTGGCCTCAAAGGAACGATTGTTCCATTAACTAGTTCAGAAAAATGACAACAGATCGCAGTAGCTCTTTGCGAGACATAAATATGCAGATATAGAAATGGTCGTCTCCTTTGTGATATCAAAAAGTTAAGCATTGTCTATTTTTCTTAGAATCGGTTTATAAATACACATTATTTTGTAAATCGAATAATCGAAGTTACGAATGGATGTCTCAAGATCACAAATAAACACTCAAATAAAACAAAAATTCCTTTTACAGAGAATAAAGGATCCCATTATGATGAAGCCACAGATTTTCCTTTCAGAAAAATAGGCAACGTTTTATATGATTTGACAACTTCAATGTGAGCAAGTCTAGTTTGGTTATGCTTAGGTTGTGTCAGAACCTAATATGCACAAGATCTTCTTCAACAATTACTTCAGCTCACCAGGACTAATCTCATACATGTTCAAAATGACTTGCTCGCAACATCAACTATGAATAAATCTCAACTAAGAAAATGATCTTTGAAAAACGAGACCGAGCAGAAGAAAGAAGGTCGTGGAGCATTTGATTCTTACATAGATCAAGCAGAAGAGGTTATGATTTGTGCCTAGCTAGATTAACCGTGAGCTAATTGTCGCCTCAAATTATCAAAATGCTTTACCTACTGTCAAATACACACGGCAAAACAAGAAAACACGAACAGTGGCAGAAATAGAACCTCCAGCCGTTGTGCAGACGTACAATTCATACATGAGTGGTGTCGATAAAGCTGACATGGTGCTGGCCATGAACAAGATCAAACTGAAAGCACACAAGTGGTATCTTCGTCTCGCATTCCATTTAATGGATTTGGCTGCAGCGAATGCATGGATTCTCTACCAAAGTACAGGCGGAAATGAGTTATTCGAAGACTTCAAGTTGGACATCTGCCGTTCATTACTCGAAGAATCCACTATAGAAAATAATCCTAAACCAGTTCAAACTTCGGTTGAGGAAAGCAACGATGACGTTCCAACAACCCGTTCAAGAAAACCTGCCCCAGTGCCAACAGCAGTTAGATTTGACAACATATCTCACTTTCTAAAACAAGCGGAGAAACCACAAGAGCCCCGCGTTTGTCAACTGGAAGGTTGCTCCAGAAAGAGCAGATTTTAGAGTGTCAAGTGCATGGTTCTTCGGCGAATAATGGGAGGAATCAACTGTTTTTACAAATATAATCCCCAGAGTAATATTTTACATACCAACGTATGTCTTGTTCATCTCTGTTCCTGAAGGGAATAAAGGTTCCTATGTAATTTAAGACCCTTAAAACTTATAAATTTTATTCATAATTTTTCTAAATTTATTTTGTGCCCTAAGTACTTCAGAAATTGCATGGTATAAGTTTTGGCATGTTTGTTTTACTCTCAGGTATTAAAGGGTTAACAACAAGGTTCTCGCGAGCCGGCACTAAACGGCTTAAGTGGGGACAGAACTATCAAACCTTAAAAATGTTTTTTTCATTTACTTGATTTATTAATTAGATATTTCTGAACATTTTAATATCGAAAGTATAAACGTTCATCCAGTAGTTCAAAAGCTGTTGCGAAATCAGTGGCAGACTAAGCAAGTATGTGCGTGTCGTTTTTTAAACTTCAAATGCGTTTATTTCCATTCAACGTTATTGGAGATTATCAGTAAGAAAATAAAAAGTTCCCAACCGATTTCCATAAAATTTTGCACATTTGTTTGGAACATCATTTGCAGCTAAATAAAGTTTACGTTATTTCGTGCATATTTATTATTTTTGATGTAAATATATTGTACGAAATATTCGTTCGATTTTCATTTCTTATATTTTTATTTCTTCCAAAAATCAACCGTTAAACTTTTGATCAAGCTGCTAATTCATTTTAAAGAACAGCTTCTATGCTTACCTTTAAGGCATGAATTATGTTTCTCAGTGAATTTTTTATGAAGTTATCTTACGAATGGTGACTGCGCATAGGAGTGATTTTAAGAAAACATAGTATTTAAAAAAAAATGTATAATGCCCAGAAAGAATTATTGACTATATTTTAATTGTACTAAGTGATATTATGTGCTGCAAAATTTTTATTAACTTCCCGCAAATGGCATCTCAGAAAATGAATTTTAAAAACCGTACTAGTTTCGAAGAATTCAAGTCACCTAGAAGTCTTGTCCCTCTTAAACTCATTTCTGGTACAGTTGTGAAATATCGCTGGAATGGGCGAAAGTTTTATAATTATTTTTTTACATATGTCACGTATATATATATTATATATACAGATTACTGCCATTTTGATTATGTTATGACTGGTATTTTTGTATCATAAATAACTCATATTTCGAAAATAACTCTTTGGGAACATTCAAGTATTACATAAGCAATATTTTAGTCATTTCAACTCACCCCGGTAAGCAAAAATTAACATTGGCTAACATAGGAAAATAAGCACATCAATAACCTCAAAGGTGCTTAGGTAATACTTGAACTCTCTCTTTAAGATATTTCCTTCACTGTATCGTTATGTACTTTGAAAGTTTTAAGCAGTGATTTTCAAAATAGGGATAATTTGTGCTAAAACGCGAAATGGTTTTACAAAGTGTTCGACAGGCTTTGAATAGAATGTTAAATTCACAAGTAACTAAGGTACATTTCAAAATACGTTCTTTCTTAAAACCAACAACTGGAGGTGATGAATGTCTTTTTTATTAGATAGGGGACATCACCGAAGTAATTAATCAATTTTTAGACCTTAATCCCTCTAATCCATGCAGATGGTTTATCACTAAGCGTAGAAGCATCGTGGTGATTTGAGTGAGTAGATTAAAAAATAAATTTCGTTGAATGTTATATTTTGAACCGACTAACGATTCATTCATTAAGGCCGATAACATATAATCATGTCTGATAAATTGCTAATTAGGGAAATTTTTTCCTACTCACCACTTGCTACCTCCAATTATCTCCAAATTGTCTCGTTTGAAGATAATGTGTATAATCTCAATGATTTTTTTACTTGTAAAAAAGACGGAGGGTTTCAAATTAAATAAAAAAAAAAAAGAAAAGAAAAACCGAAAGATAAAATGAAGGTTATAGAAAATGACCATTTCTCTCTTGGCTAGTCAATGTCTTACAGTTGCAAATTTATGGAATAGACATATTTTATTGCAAAATTGATGTCCTTTTATTTTGCAGAATTTTGCCGTGTCGACTATTTTTTCGTTGGGGGGGGGTCGGGCGGGGAAAGCACCTTATTGTAAACGAAGTAATTATGAAGTGCCATTTCGTACATGCAATAAAGTACAGTGGGTGCATTTTTATAAATGCATGTTTATTGCTCTAATTTTAAGCACTGGTGCATTAAAGTACAATTATTTTGCCATGCACGTGTGCGCGGGTGCATTCGAAAAAAATGCCCAATTTTTATTAAAAACAGATTTGACTCGACCACATAAAGAACTTGCGCTGAAAACAAATAATTGCTAACAATATTGTGAAAACAAATAATTGCTAACAATAATGTGAAAACAAATAATTGCTAACAATATTGTGAAAACAAATAATTGCTAACAATAATGTGAAAACAAATAATTGCTAACAATATTGTGAAAACAAATAATTGCTAACAATATTATGAAAACAAATAATTGCTAACAATATTGTGAAAACAAATAATTGCTAACAATATTATGAAAACAAATAATTGCTTGAAAATAAATAATTGCTTTATGCCATATTTTACATATTTCTTTTGCGCAAGTTAATGCTTAGTCCATCAGATTGCACTTCCCTTTTGTTTTTGATGCTGAGAAAAGTCTGTGTGATGTACATTTTGTGTAAACAAAACTACGCTCGTTCTATGTTCTCAACGCACAGAAGTTGTTTCTTGAATTGTTCCTCCGATGTCCAAATGATTACGTTCATATCTTTCTTTAATTTTGACAATGGACGCGTTATATATATATCATCATCATCATCATCATCATATTCAACCATTATCTATCCACTGCTGGATGAAGGTCTCTCCAAATGCTTTCCACACAAGTCTATCCTGAGCCTGTGTATATATATATATATATATATATATTACTAAGCCAGGAGAATGTAAATTTATTCCTGCCCATTAAAATAAATAATATATCTCGCTAATAAAATTCAGTTGACACTAACTTTAAAACGAAAACCTCTGGCAAAAGTCAGTGTGACCACTCACATTTGTTACCAAATACATTTTGACCATAAAATTATGTAAGGTACTTTCATACGAAACGTACTACAAATCTCTAATTGTTGCTAGCCGTTCTATATTTCATCTTCATGTAAGAGAAAGTATGTATTGCAACTATCGCGCGCGTGTCTAATACTGTGTATAAACTATTTTATATTGCAGAGAATCTGATTAGGTGCATTGCCTTGATACATGGACTAGTTTTTAACTTTATATAAATAGAATACTAAGCAGATTAAATCAAACAACAATATCAATCAACGTTTATGGGCGTAGTGATACTAACACCGATGTTATGGCGTGATTAGATGGCGAAACGTTCGAAAGAAAATAAATATTTCTGCGTTCGGTGGGACCTGAACCCACGACCTTCCACTTGCCGGGCGGAGGCTCTACCCACTGAGCTACGAACGACAATATATAATCTCTTTACGAACGTATATAAAGATACTGTTGCCAGTTATTTCGCAGAATGGTGTAGTACATGGACTACTATTTAAACCAAATTGCAAAGAGACTGGTATTAAATTGATCGAAATGCCCGTTGCAGCATATGTATTTATATAAATCGAACACTACGCAGATTAAATTAAACAACAATATAAATCAACGTTTATTGGCGTAGTGATACCAGCGCCGATGTTATGGCGTGATTAGATGGTGAAACGTTCGAAAGAAAATAAATATTTCTGCCTTCGGTGGGACCTGAACCCACGACCTTCCACTTGCCGGGCGGAGGCTCTACCCACTGAGCTACGAACGACAATATATAATCTCTTTACGAACGTATATAAACACTTCATTAAAGCCGGTTATTTTCGCGGAATTTCATTCGTAAGAGATTAAATATTGTCGTTCGTAACTCAGTGGGTAGAGCCCCCGCTCGGCAAGTGGCGCGCCGTGGGTTCAGATTCCACCGAACGTAAAAATATTTATTTTATTTCGAACGTTTTACCATCTAATCACGCCATAACATCGAATCTGGTATCACTACGCCAATAAACGTTGATTAATATTGTTGTTTAATTTTTAACAGTTTACACTAGTCTCATTTTCTTTTTCGCAATTCATAATTTGTCTCTGAGTACAACGATTTAATCGTTTCAAATCTGCCTTAAATGGGCACAGCAGGGGTTGTATTCATTTAACTTGGCCTAGGCTATCTATTATGTCTCTTTAAAAACATTTGTTTTCTTTCAAAGGCATGTTTTACGGAATTAAAGTGAATAGTTTCCACATGGCAATGCATTAAAAATTATTCTCGACCAACAAATGATACTGTTAAACCATTTAAGACAAGCATGTGGTTTCGGGTATTAAACAATGATTCCGAAATTAGTGTTCTTCCGTTGAATCCACACACTTTTTTCTTGGAAGTCTATCGGATCAAAAGATTGTTGATGGATGTTTCGGAACTTCTGGTTGCAATATTTCAGCGATGTCTTGGATCGGAATATTTGAGCTCATAATCTAAAAGGCCCTCGAACTGTCATAAAAAACATTTTACCGTTACCAACGATCATAAAGGCCATTTATATGATTTCCACTTCAAAGATAACGAAACGGAGCTTTCATTTGACATTTAGAAAGCACCAGAAGCCCTAGTATTAGATTTTAATTTATTTTTATCCTTCGGTTGAATTTAAAATTGAATCGTTTGTTATAAAACTCTTAAACGTATGCATGTATTAGCCATTTTTCATACATGTTTCTTATGTTTTTCCATCTTTCATGACAACTGAAGGGGTAAAAGCTAGGCTTAAGCCAAATTGATGTCATAAAACCTAGGCTCCGATTTTCCCCCGTGACTGAGGACTAATTGAAGGAAAGAGAGCCTCTTCTAAAGTCTAATAACTTGAAGCAGAATTCACCTTTTCTCTCTGTATGCTTTTATGAATACATTTCATGCATTAGAAATTTGATAGAGTTATGATATTGTTATTTTATATATTGTTATATAT
>QLNU02003225.1:122159097-122171321 GCA_006491805.2 Dysdera silvatica | reverse complement strand
TTAAATAAAATTAAACACATTAACACAGTTAAAATAAATACGATGGTTTATAGCTATTTCGGAAGCGCGTTTAGGCTTCCTTCTTCAGAACCCTAGTTACACTAATGTGACACACGTGCTAGAAAAACTATCGATGCCAAATTGCTAGTCCAAAATTAGTTCGGGTAAACCAGTTGTGGGTCCGTAGCCGCGTCTTTTGCTATGGGACGAATGAAGTTTCTCCAAATAGAGGACATGGAATTGAACGGAAGCTGATCGTTAACAGTAGAAGAGGAATGCGAAAGAATATGGAAGGCTTCAAAGAAATTGAGGTCGGCTGGTGAAGAAACTTTCTCTATTAGATGGGCCTTGTCGAAAGAAAATTTGTGGCCAGCTTCCCAGGCGTGTTTGGCCAAAGCAGATTTTTCCAGTTGTTGTTTACGCACGTAGGCTTCATGCTCTTTAAGACGAAATCGAAGGGCCCGACGTGTTTGACCAATATAAACACGATTACACTGGCATGGAATGGAGTAAATTCCAAAATAATTGCAATCAGGAATAATATCCTTGAGTTTGGAATAACCGAGTTTATTGATTGGAGTAAAAGTGACCTTGAAATTGCATTCTGCATGCTGTTATTTATTTGTAAAAATTCGTCGACGTGGGCTAATTCAATCAAAAACTTTAAGTCCATCTTAAACTGGAAAAATCTTTAACAAACACTCGGCTCTATCAGTTGCCTCATATAATAAGCTCTCACAGCAATCCTTCGATATTCCCAATGGTTATACAGAAAACTAATCGCCTTCAAGCCTGATAATGTGTTTTATTGACTATCATACTGCGTATTATTAGTTTCATTCTTTACTATCTCCAATTCAACTGACTCACCTATCTCTATCTTGCCTTGTCTATTTATAGGAACAGTGTTGGGAGGGTAGCAAATCAGCACTTATTAAAACTTTATTTTCTTTACTTCAATATCTTGCCTTTGTGAATGATGGTTTCTTTCTAGATATAATGTATAATATATTATATGCTTATATAATCTCTTATATATATCCTTTTTCCACCATACGTTTATAGTATTATATAATGTAAAAATTTTACAAACATATCGCACTGTGGGCTCCATCAGATATGCAAGTCTTTCTCCACTGCTGTGTGCGTGTAAGCTTCCAAGCTTACCAATCCAAATACATGGTAATCAACAAAGAAAGAAATTGTACCACGTCTGAAATAAAATTGTCATTATATATTTTTTATAAAGTAATAGTTTAGATATGCGCTTGCTAATAATCCAAACGGGTCGTTTGTTTATTGATAACTACACAACGGCAAAAAATTGATGTTTCGGCAATTTCTAATTGTATTTATTGTTGCTTTAAATTTAGGGATATTTTAGTATGGTATGATCTGATGTATCCTTTACGTTATATGTCCTATACACAGGGGCGGACTAGGTCGTCTCAAAGGGCGAATACCTTGGATTATCGGAGGGCGCGAGTCCTATAGCCCATGAGGGCGGCCCAGTCCGCCCCTGGTTCAATAGTTTCCTATTTTATTATTTTACAAAGTCTGCATTTACTTCGAAGCTGTTTTATTTTGCCGTTCCAAGAAATTTATTTGTATCTCGCGTTCTTTTTGTATCCACAGATCAGGTGAGCCCCACTGCTTCATCTGCTTCTTCGCATAGTCGACGTTGACGTTATCATTATTATTTTCTTTATTAATTAGGGAGATTATTATTATAATTATCATCATCATCTTAATGCATTTTAAAATAAATGCATTTAAAATAAAATGTATTATCGGAAAAGAGAGAGACACGAATACACATAAACAGGAGCAAAGAATTAAAATGGAAATTATATAACAGGAAATGCACATTCGACAAAATTAAATGCAATATCTATGAAACAAAATGCAATATCTATGAAACAAAATGCAATATCTATGAAACAAAATGCAATATCCGCAAAATGAAATGCAGTATCTGCAAAACGAAAATACATGTATTTGTACTTGAGCGAAGTTAAACAACAAATGCCTAGACCCTCTCTCTTTCTCTCTTTTAACCAATAGCTAGTTGATTATTTAATTCAAATTTTATGGGGCAAGGACAGCAAGGGCCATGTTGAAAAGAAACACGTAACTGGATATTAAAGGCCATCGAAAGACTGAGACCCCGGAGAAGTACAGGGAGGTCACAAGGGTCATGATTCTCCAAATATATTTTTTCACTGTAAAAAATTCCAACTTTCATGATAAATGAAGGGTGTTATTCCAAGACCATGGCAAATTCTGTCCTTGACCCCCCCCAAATGAAAGCCTGTGTCCGCCCATGGGAAAGTGGGACAGATGAACTCATAAAGCAGGTTAGAATGCCGTAGAAATGAAAAACTCAAGACGGACATGCATAAAAAAATGTATAGAAGAACTACACTGGGGGCCAGCCCATGAGGGCGCATCGGCCCCCCAGTCCGCCCCTGCCTATCCATCGTGTTATTAAAAAAAATTCTTTTGTTCCTTAAGGAATCTGAGTATTTTGTCCAAGGTTACTTCATTACATTTCGTATAATTTTGTTTTCAATTAAATTTTCATAGCATAATGCAGCAGCAGTTAAATTGTCATGCAAATATTATTTTTAGCATTTGAAATTTTTACATGACTAGTATTTTATTATTCTAATAGTCGTTGCTATGTGAAAATGTGTGTGTGTGTGTTGATTAAATATGGCGTCTAAAAAAAAAGTTCTTAAAATTTCGCTTCCATTGTATTTGCAGTTTATTGAAATTCTTCTTTTGATTATTTTAGGTAGAGACAACGATGCAAAAAGACAAATGCCACTACTCAAAGCTATTTTCCACCATGTTTTGATGACTGCTGATTCCTCCTATTATGCAAAGTTAGCAGCACGCAAATGTCCTCTCATCACAAGCCACAATAATTTGTGAACAAAAACTAGTTGGTAAAGTCGGTCATTCAAGCAAAATGTCTGAAAACGCGACTGTACTCTTCGCGAAATTCGTGGACACCATTCCAAACAATATTACTTCTAATGATTATGAGATCTACAAAGCTGAGACCAACTCCAGCGATGACTTCCGACCAACGGGGAATAATTCTCTCCCATGGAGTGGCAATACCGATTTAGGGGAGGAAGATTATGGCATCCTTGGATATTACTATCCCAGTGGTTATTCACATTTGCGTATCATCTTGACATCATTCTTTGTGACAGTCATTATGATCTTGATTGTAGTGGGCAATATGCTGGTGTGCATCGCCATAGCCACGGAAAAGTCTTTAAAGACGGTGCAGAATTGGTTTATTGCCTCGTTGGCGGTGTCTGATTTCTTGGTGGGACTTATTATCATGCCCTTTTCTCTGGCTAAAGAAGTAATGGGCTATTGGATTTTTGGTGACATTTGGTGTGAAGTTCATTCGGCATTGGACGTTTTCCTTTGTACAGCCTCTATCAACAGTCTCTGTCTCATCAGCCTCGACCGCTATTGGTCTGTTACGCACGCAGTGGAATATCTCAAGAAGCGAACCCCGAATCGTTCCATGGCAATGATTTGCTTTGTTTGGGTCATGTCTGCAGTCATATCGCTCCCGCCTTTAGTGGGCTGGAAAAAGCCCGAAAGGCCTTCACTGTATCCAACTTGTCTGCTTAGTGATGACGTGGGTTACGTACTTTATTCGGCCTTCGGTTCATTTTATATTCCAGCTTTCGTGATGGTCTTTGTCTACTGTCGCATTTTTGTGGCAGCCCGGTCGAGGGCAAGACGGCACTTGAAGAAGAAACAAAAAGCGGAGATGGCTTCTGCTACAGAATTTACAAACGATCCGATTAAGGACAAATCCACGACGACGACAACATGCACGAGCTTTAGCAATCCAAGTCCAACGGACAGAACGAAAGATTTTGAGTGTTTCTCTCCAAGCTACGATACTTCCAGGTCACCAGCTGCAGCAACAGCAGAAACAAACGGTACTAATAAACCTGTACCCATAATTGTTGCAGCACAGGCCCCCGAAATCATCATCGAAGCTTCTTCCGAAGGAAAAGGGCCTTCAACCAGTTCAAAACAAACGATTTCCGGGCTCGAGCGAGAAACGGCCATGGAGACGAATCGCCCTTTCGAAGAACGAAGGTTACTGAGACCTGATATGGATAGCTTTTCCTGCGCGTCGTCGCCGGAACAAAACGAAGAAGAATGTGCAACGGTTCCGTTGAAAACGAGAGGAAGAAAGCCATCTATGCTTCGGGCGCCGAAATTCCTCAAGTCACCATTCGGTTCGACATTGTCGTTAAACGAAATGGTCCAGTCTGAAGAAGACATCAGTGATCAAAATTCTGACAGCAAACGACGTAAGAAAAAGCCCAAAGTTCAATATCTAATTGAAGAACTTCCCAAAAAACATGTTCCAACGGAAGCAGAAAAGCATAAAAGACGAATTGCAAAGGCCCGTGAACGGCGGGCAACACTTATCCTTGGTCTCATCATGGCCTCGTTCATCCTCGCGTGGCTCCCTTTCTTCGTATTGTACGTCTTAGAAGCTCTATGCAAAAAGTGTCACATAGGGGAGACAGGCTTTGCTATTGCCTTTTGGCTAGGCTATTGCAATTCCGCACTGAATCCCATCATATATACTATTTTTAACAGAGATTTTCGAAAAGCTTTCAAGAAGATACTATTTAAGTGAATGCTTTTGAAGTCCTTCGAAAACTGTTCGAGAGAAACCGCCGTCTTTTATTTTGTCTAATAGCAACATTCTTTCCGGTTAAAGTGGGCGAATGTTGCGACACGTCGGCATAACGGTTGAGAAAAATAAATCGTGAAATGCTATCAAATGGAAGCAACTCTTCCAGGTTTTAGAAGGGTGTCAAAGGATAGTCACGCATTAACTGTTCATTTGCTGTATGGTGACATTTCAATAAGTGTGTTGTGACACATATATATATATATATATATATATATATATATATGCGCTGCTACACGATAAGGAGCCGTGAACAAGAGCTATGGGATTTGAGAATATGAGGCTCATTTAATGGCCTACCGATCCCAACAAAATCGCAGAGCCCAAAATTTCTACACTACGATGGTTTTTATGTCACTTTTATCACATCCCCTGAAACATTCGAAACGATGTAAAACTTGGTTTCGAGTTTACATACAAGAATACTTCTGAAAAAAATTCTAACGAAACATATATCTACTTAAAAGTTTTGGCCCAAATTATATATAATCTACTTAACTTTTAAATAAAAGCGAGTATAATTAGTTTATGATTTCTTGAAATTTGTCACAGTAATAGTCATTTTTAAGCATATTTAGCGTCTGTCGACATTTTTACATTTGTTTAGGCTTAACTGCTTACGAGCTTTCTTAAGAAGGTTGTAAAAGGGCTCGTTGTTGCAATTCGAATTTAAAATTTCTCATTTTATGTTTTTGCGAAGGCTTGTATAAAATCAGGTGGAAATGACTAAGCTGAACGTCGACACGGCAAATAGTCTCAAAAATGATTATTTTTATAAGTATTTATTTCATAAGTATTTATCCATTCCCTAAATTCCATAAGTTAGAGGTCAAATATAAAAATTGGCTTATTTTTTTTTACCCTTTCGTTTTCGAGGCTTGGCCGCCAAACGTTACGAAAGGGTAATGAATTCTACCTCTTCGAAATTCTTCGTTTCCCCCCCCCCTCTTGAGAGAGGGCTAATCTATTCCTAAATATATCACATCTTAACAGAGGGACAATAAAATCACCGTAAAGGATAGATATCCACCGGAAAGAGAAGTTTTTATAAATATTTTAAAAGTCAAAGAAAGAAAACTTGACTGAGAGCATTTTTCTCGCGATCCAATGGGGATTTTTAAAAGGTTACCTTTCGCCGTCATTTATCTGTACGACACTTAGTAAAGATGAACAAATCACACCCCTTTCTCCCCAGATTTCGCTTCGAAGTCATAAAACAACGTATAACATAGTTTGTTGAATTTTGGATCGTTGTTGTTACTGTTGTCGTCTTGTCTTCCATATTGCCAAAGACAAGAAAGTGCCTAAACTAAAACCAATAACTTTTAAAGATATGGTGTTTTTCTGTCATTAAACCTTCGCATGCGACCGAAAATTCACAACCACGATGTATATATTTCCCCCTATCTCAGGCTATATCCAGTTCCAAAAGGGTAACACCCCTGCGAAAAACATTAATCGGAGGATTTAATATTGTCACTAGTATTTTGGTACGCTGTATCCAAAACATATCATGATCGCAAATTCAATTATACTTAAAATACAGTGCAAAACAATTCTAGTGCATAACGGAAAGGGAAAAAAAAACTAGCTGTTCTATTAAACTAGGTACCATCTCCACGTCATACGACGGTAAATTACATTTATTTAAAGGAAGGTCCAAAAGTCATTTAATTTTAAACGAATTCTTCTGATGTCCCACCGGACGCAGAAAACATCTCTTTTCCTTACGAACGTTTCACCATCTAACCATGTCATAACATCGGTGTTAATATTACTACGCCTGAAAAAGTTGATAAAAACTGTCTCTCAATTTAATCTTCTGGTAGGTTCAATTGTTTTAAAGAAGCATGTTTTCCAAGCAAAAGCTACGAAGGAATGAACAATAAAACGATCTTCTTGCCACGAAGATCATTAATAAATTCTCAGAAGATAGAAAGTTACTTTGATTGTATGTGACCATGAAAAAAAAAGTGAACATAATGTGATTTTTCCTCTATGGTGGCAATGCACTATATAGTTATGGTGTAGGTTTCGATTTTGAAAAATATTCTTACGCCACAGTCGATTAAAATTATTAGACATATATTTTATGTAGATTAAAAGATGGCGTAAAAGAGATTAAAGTAAAGAAATAATAACTAACATATACAAGATAATGGTAATCAGCCATGAATTGATAATGTTATAACAAAGATGGTGTAAGCAGAAAGAAAGGTGGTCTTAAAACGAAAGTAAAGGATCTTATGTATACCGTTTAAGTTATTAATAATATTTAAATATAGTAGAACTCCCTCCATATATTGTAACCAAAGGTTCTATAAAGAAAAACCTTGGATCTATATATAAACGATCTATTTATACATATGTATTAGATAGTCTATTACATTTAGGACCAGATTTCTTCCTCAATACTCTCTTCCTTGTAAATAAGCAAATGTGAAGATATTATGTACAAATTATGTTCATGTAAATCAACGATTTTTAACCTGTCTAATCTCTTAACAAACCAAAACTAATTACTAACTACTGCGTCACACGCAAAAAAAAATATTTTTTCGCCGATCTGATAAGACAAAACATCGATACATAGCAATAAATAAATAAATAAAAAATAAAAAGACAAGAGCTAACATGACCATTTTTTATTTATTTATTGTTATTTATTTATAATTCGTCTTATCAGATCAGCGAAAAAATATATTTTTTGTGTGTCACAGTATTTTAATAAATAGTTTTGGTGTTGTGCGTGATTAAAAAGTTGAAAATCTTTGATCTATATGAATATAATTTGTACATAATATCATTCATATTTATTTATTTATAAGGAGGAACGCGTTGAGGGAGAAATACGGTCCTGAATGCAATACACTACCTAATACATATGTATAAACAAATCGTATTTATAGGTCGAAGTTTTTTATGGAACCTTTGATTTCGACATATGGAGGGGATTCTGCCATATTTAAATTTTATTCATAACTTAAGCAGTATACGTAAGATCTGTTACCTTCGTTTCAAGACCACCTTTCTTTCCGCTTACACCATCTCTGTTATAACGTTATCAATTTATGGTTCGCTATCATTAACTTGTGTATGTTACTATTATTATCTTTCCTTTAATCTCTTTTACGGTATTTTTTAATCTACATAAAATATACTTCTAATAAATTTGATCAACTGTGATATACGAGTATTTTTCAAAATCGAAGCCTGCACCGTAAATATATAGTGCATTGCCACTATAGGGGAAAAATCATATGTTGTTCTGACAGTTGTTCTTTTTTAATCGAAAAGCTTAGGGAAACAGTTAATGGCTGTGACACAATAGTTGGATATTACAATCTTTAAAAATTCTGGCGACACACCAGTAGACCTCCCGTGACATACTTGTAGACATCTCGCGATATACTTATAGATCTCTCGCGACACACCTGTAGAAATCTCGCGACACATCCGTAGACCTCTCGCGACACACCTGCAGACATCTCGTGGCACACCTGTAGACCTCTCGCGACACACCGATTGAAAATCACTAATATCGATAATTAATAACAAGAATGCATAAGAAAATAACGTGTTGAATATACCTTGAAAATGTTGTATTTTCGTAGTAGTCACATGCTTCTGCACTCGTGCAAAAATCTTCCAGTGTCTCGCTACACGACACATTTCGATAATTTTTATCATAAAAGGGTTTACATTTATTAAGTCCATGAAACCAATCATCGTTATGGGATGGAAATCTTGGGAAGGGAAAATCCTGATATTTTGTCTCGAGAAATATTCCATATATAGAAACGATTTTTCCATATAATGACTAAGATGATTTGCAAAATAGATATGTTTGATATTCTGAAGTTCGGTATATGGAAGGTTTTCTGCATTTTTTTAATATAGTAACCAAAAACTGAATAGCGCTAAGGGATAATGAATGACAAGTAAAAGGAAAACCTTGACTTCATTTCAGGAGCTCATATAGGTGGGGGGATTAATTATGAAAATCTATATCAGATACTCTCCCTGTTTTAATTTATTTTCTGATACCCCACGACCTTTTAGGTTAAGGCTAGAAGCTTGTTTTTATTCGTAGTTTTTATTCACGAAATAATTGATCATGCACCCATGCTGGACACGAACTAGCGACCTTTTGGTCTCCGTCTAAACGCACTGTTTTACTCAGTCACTTAGCTGCCAAAACATTGGTGTTGGATCATCGGTTTGTAACCAGTCTGAGTGTTCAAGCGCCTTTGGTGTATTGTTAGATGTATGCTTTATTTAACGAGGGTATATTCAGTGGCGTGTACCAGAAAAAGAGCCAGGTGTATTATTTTAGAAAAGGCCCCTGAGCAATATATATTCTAAAATTACCTGCAAGTGATTATTAAAATTAAATTTAAATCTTTTTGTGAGAAATAATTTTATGCGTACTTGACAGTGTATTGCTATTAGGTTAAAGTAATTGTATTTATGCCATTAAATTAAATTTTTATTTCAGTGAAATACATTTTAAAATATTGGGATACTAAGTTATGTTGTTTTTGCTTATTTCTAATATTTAAATTTAATCTGTCATGTATAATAATGAATTATGCATTTTCATAGGTAATAATTAATACTTTTATTACTTTTGTCATTTTTATTATAAATGTATATCAACTATGATGAGAGAAAAGACAGTTTTTAGACAATGATTTTGACAAGATGACATTGTTATTTTTTCAACGAACCCATTAGAACTCCAAGACATGGTACAGGAGCTCTCAACTAGAAGTAAAGAAGTTGGACTCAAGATGAACCTACAAAAAACTAAGATCATGTTCAATAATTTTGTAGAGGAAACAAAAATACAAGTTGACAACATTGAGCTAGAAATTGCTGATTCATATATTTACCTTGGCCAGCTGATTTCAATGGATGGCAACATTATGAAAGAACTCAACAGACGTATTAAACTTGGCTGGAGTGCATTTGGAAGAAACAGTTTTATCCTGAAGGGGAAATTGCCTTTGTGTCTAAAAAGAAAGGTCTTCAACCAGTGTGTATTGCCAGTCCTCTCTTATGGATCAGAGACATGGAGTCTAACAGTTGGAGCAATACGAAAGTTACAGACAACGCAAAGGAGCATGGAGAGGTGCATGCTTGGAATAACTAGGAGAGATCGAAAAAGAAACACTTGGGTGAGAGAGCAAACTAGAGTAGAGGACATCATTGTTAAAGTAAAAGGGCTGAAATGGCGATGGGCTGGGCATATTGCAAGAAGAACTGATCAACGATGGACAACAGAAATTCTGAACTGGATTCCAAGAGACCACCGAAGACCTAGAAAACGTCCTCAAACTAGATGGGTGGATGAAATAAGAAAACAGGTTGGGGTGACGTGGAAACGAATGGCCCAGGATAGACTTGTGTGGAAAGCATTTGGAGAGACCTTCATCCAGCAGTGGATAGATAATGGTTGAATATGATGATGATGATATATATATATCATTAATATATTTGTTATTAATAGGGTTATTATTATTATTTCTGTATAGATTATAATCTTATATTAAAGTATGACGTGGAGATGGTCCTCATTACCAAAAAATAATGTCCCCAAAACACACATTATGTTGAAATATTTCAGTTTATAATTGATGCTTTTTTTATATACACGTTTGACCCCATAGGATTTTGACAAGTAAGATATTATTACATTATACTCTTCGTTGAAATGTTATTCTTCGGTAGTATTTTAACTAAAGCTAGTAGTATTTTTGACTGTAATTAATATCAATATTATAAATAATGTTTAAAAAAAGTTGCATTTGGTAAACAAACCACATATTTTATAAATATTGAAATAATAATTAACCAACTCCGGTTTTTTTTCCTAAATTACGGCTGTTTATTAAAAATATAAATACCAGCTCCGAAAATCACCTGCTTGAACAAAACATTTAAAATGTTATCACTTCACGAAAAATGCAAAAGTTTTATATATTCTTCCAAAAGAAAAAAATTTCACGATGTTTAATTTTCCTCGATATTTTTAAGATTTCGAACATTATGGTAATATAAAATTCGTGTCAGAATCTATCGAAGAACTTCCCCATCTATTCTAAATTTATTTTACACGAATATTATCAAAAATTTTCATGCAAAGGAGATAATTATAAGGATTATAAATCACAAAAGCGCTCTACATGAAACAAATTGTAAGCTGAGTTTTTAATTAAAAACTCCTCTCTGTTTTCTTTATGTTTCTAATTAAAAGCTACAGTTGATTCAGCTTAATCGGGACACATCGGAACTAGAACATTTTGACCCAATTAAGCCGCTACCCAAAACAGGCGAATTTCGCATAAAATTAAACAATGAACGTTCTTTCAAAACTACATACTTACATAATAGACAGTACATATAAGAAAATAATATATATATATTATGAAGAAATAATAAATTCTAAAATATGTACATACGACTTTCAGTTTTACCCGCTCACGAGTCGAGAACTATGACGCCGATATATGTCACGGCACAAACAGTAAAGGTTAAGTGATATGTATCTGAAGTCATGTTGTACTATATATAAGGTTACATCATATTAAATTGCTTGTACATTTTCTTTTTTAGACTATGTGCAACATAATATATATGTACAAATTAATCATAATCTTAAAACCTTTCCCAATTAAGACCAATGTTGTCCCAGTTAGCGATGTAAATGACTATTAGTTTCCTGGTTTGGCTTCCGTTTCTTGTGATTTGACCCAATTAAGCAGAATCGACTGTATTTCAAATATGATCTGTACTTTGAGAAAAGTTCAGTATTTATCTAACAAGAACGAATAAAAAGATGTTGCGAAAAAGAAATTTGAGTTAGACCATCTTTGTGTGACTTCAAAGGTTGTGCCTTTGTAGCGACAGTGGCGTGTCCGATGATGGCAATAAGTTTAACTTACTATTATAAGAAAATGATTTCACTACAACGACTGCGCAGCGCGTTTTGTTAATTGTATCTGTGTATTGACTTCGCGCATGTTTGTCGCATTTGTTGTGGTTGGAAGATTTAAATATTTGGTGTTTCATTCTACAAGAAATTTCACGAGATTTTATTATGATATGCATTCTAAAAAGCATGAATAAACATTGGCGTAGAGTTATATGGGGCCCGTGGGGCCCCGATTCCCCCCAATAATCTGAAATAAATTGCGATTTTACATATACTGTAATGTATAAACGTACATAAAATGTGTTCCCCCCCCCTAATAATTTTGAGAACTCTACGCTAATGTGAGTAAATATTTATGGTGTCAGGTTTACCTGGATGGCATTACGTAGTTTTAAAACAAATTATAGGCATGTATGTTTTAATAATAGTTTTTGTTTCTTGTTCCGCAAGGCATACAGAGCGGATATGCTTTTATTCACTTCATGATTTTGCCATCAAGGAGAAGTAATTAATAATTGTTATATATGAATATAATAA
>QLNU02003225.1:122125605-122158997 GCA_006491805.2 Dysdera silvatica | reverse complement strand
GCTTAAGTAAGTATATATGGGTATGTGATGTGTGCATTATGTACACATACGCATACATATACGTATATAACATATAATAACACTTTATTATGCATTACTAAAAGCTTACACGTATGTATTTCCTTAAATCTGAGTGCACAAAATTGTCATCAAATGTATCACCAAATTATTTTCTTTTGAGAACGATAATTTGTAAGTTCGAGAAATACCAATGCAGTATTCTCAAAAAGATTATTATTGTTTAGACAGTATTTTACCCATGTTGTTTTAGCGTTATAGTTTTTGAATAAGACATGCAATATGGACAAAGGAATTCGAATGCTTAGATCTAAAGGAAATAAACAGGCATTTATATTAGGCGGAATCGCACAGTAAGCATCGTTTTCTCATTTTTGGACGTAATGGCCACAAGGACATTTCAGAGTACGTTTTCTTCGACGTTAACTTTCCGTTCTTTAACTTTGTACCGGAATACCGTTCTGTTTTACTATCAAAACGTCTGCCAGAGTTGCCATAGAGGAAGATTTTTCCAGTCGAGATCAAACACAGAGTTCAGTAAATTCATCATATGAGGAGTGCATTTCGAATACAAATATTACACTCTTTTGCAAAAAAAAAACCATTGTGGAGTAAGTATTTGTTTACATTGAAATTAAATATGATTAAAACACATACATAGATAATAAAATGATTACAATTTCAAGGCTGTAGATCGCAACAGCGGCTAATAATCGCACATTAAATGTTACAAACAGTAATTGGTAAAACTGCCCATGACTGTGATGCGTAGTTGTATACAATTAGGTATGGAATGATCTAGATAGATTCCTAATGCCATTCTGAGATAAATTTTGCCAGACATTCCGCAATTGTCGTTCCAGATCTTCAACACTTTGTGGTGCCCGAATCCAGCGGCCCACCATGTCTCATACATATTCACACGACTGTCCTCAAAGGTACGCGCTGTGTGCGCCGCGTACTCTCAAGGTCTCACGGAAACTTTTGTATTTGCTGGTTTTTGGGGCAACTTTCAACAAAGTTCAGTCTTTTTTTTTTTCCCCTAGTCATTTACAAACTTGAATGGAAACAAATGAGGAAAAACATCCTGAACTCCCCCAAGCCTCAAAATAATATCCTGCGTACGGCTAGGTGAGGAATGAAAAACTGATGACAGTGGTAACTGCCACCTTGGGCTTGGATAGACGATAGACGACCAGTCAAATGCCAGTCAGCGCGGAAAGGTGACGTCACCAAATTCAGTAACCCTGTAATTTAAATACTCTTTAAGACAGCACTACATACTCTCAATAATTTTATTCAGGCAATTCAATCTGCATATTCAGTTGGTGAAAGATCTGGTTATCTTTTTAGCCAAGGAAGAGTTTGCACAGCACCGAGGCGATCCAGAGATATGCGAGCCATATGGCACCTGGTACTGTCATTTTGGAAAATGGCTCCGGGATGACGTGCCCTAAAGGACAATACAAACAATGTCAGGATGTTTTCAACATATCCTTGAGTAGTTAAATTTATACGTAAGACCACTAGGGGCCTGCTATCGTAAGAGGCAACAGTTCACACCATCACACCAGGAGTAATGACTGTATGTCTGTGCAAAACAAAGTCTGCTTGGGAGCGCTGGCCCGATCTCCTCCACCCGCGAATGCGATGGTCATCTACTCCGGGACTGAAGCGGGGTTCATCACTAAACACTATGTGATGCCAGTCTGCTGTCAACCATGCTGATCGGATACGATACTACTCCAAACACCTTTACAGATGTTGAAGGTTATAAGCAAACGTCTTGAAGAGCAAAATGAGCGTAACTTTGTCTCCGCTAACCGCCGAGAAATGGCGGAATGTTCCACAGGTAGTATGGAAGAAACTACAGCATGTTATATGGTGGACAATGATGTCATTGGTGCAGTTTGTACCTATCGCACAATCATCCGATTTTGTCTCACATTCGTATACCTTGACCTTTCAGAGCCTTCATTTCGCTGATGGTTACCTAAGAGCAAACGTTGTTTCCAGTACCGTTACACAGCCGTGTCGATACGGCCCAAGTGATACCCAATTACTCAATATAACCAGCCCGCTTCGCAGTCCTGTAGCCATGCCGGGGCCAGCAGGGGGTGCGGCCCCAATTGCCCCATATAGCTATATATATATAGAACAATAATAACACAATGTTAAAATATTGAAAATTATTAAAAATTAATAATGTATAAAAACCGTTTTTATATAATTTCTCCTCTCCGAGCCAATTCCCTCTCCATAAAATTTAAAATACAAACCTTGATATATGCTAATATTGCAGTATTTGTAGTTGCAGTAAAAAAAGTCATTAGAGTCAAATTTATTTGGGTTTATAGTGGCATATGTCTAAATCCTGTATCGCTTCTCATAATTATTTTATACTCGCAAGTCCCCGAGTACCGTACGTTGATATACAGAACCCGGGATGTCCCATATGTCCATATGCCTTTTGCCGCGCCCTAGTTACTCCTTCAACCTGGCCACAGGCTTGTCGCTTCGCGCACCCAATCTATTCGACCCCGTTAGAAGGTCTTGGAGCGCATTGTGACTGCATTGTTAGTAGTGTCTCCAGGGAACTATAACGGCCATGACTAGGAAATTAAAACAGCCTGCAATTTTTCGCTGTTTTATAGAATGCTACAGTTGCGCAGTGGAAAAGCGTGCTATGGCGAAATTTAACTTTTATTGGCTACGAAAATTCAATCACAGAGAAATTTGAATACAAAATTTTGAGATGATGCATTTTTTTTTTTTTTTTTTTTGCAAAAGAGTGTATTTCAAGGATTCAGCAGTAGAAAACCTGGCGAGGAATATTATAATCTAAAATAGTCTAACGAGGAAGTAATATTTAGTTGATAAGTACTCTTATTTTGTTTCATTCTAAGTGTCCGAAATATTTTTGTCCATGTAGTGTATGTGACTTTGTCGCGCAGAATTATTATTAATACTTGCAGATACTTATGTACTTAGAAAAGGGAGCACAATGTTTGAGAAAATAATGCAAATTCTTGGCACACGAAAATGCTTTTCTTTTTCTCACCATTTAAGAATCTCAAGCATTGTACTTGGTCTTGAAAATTTAAGAAATTCGCCATTTATTCGATGTCAGATACAAATATTGAAGAAAAAAAAACATTCAAAATTGTAATTCCATGCAATTTCTAATTTCCTTCGTTTTATTTCATTTCTCAGAAATAAAATTTAAATAAAGGAATTTGCAGATATGTAAATGCGAAGATACATGTAAAATATGAAATTCCATTACGATCATTATCATTTCTGATTCTTTCGAAGAATTTCGTGTTATCTGTCTGGGTAATCATTAGAGGCATCCTAACTGATTGAAAGATTTTTCCGACATAAAATTAAATGAAATTCATTTTTCATTGTTGCAAATTTAAACAGGAAAAAAATATCAGTCCAATATTTGCGTTTTACAGTGTAATTCCTTTATTGTAATATTTGCTTGTGTTTCACGCTGTTCTGATTTTATAATTATTTTGATTATTTGGAATTGGTTTAACAATTTGTGCGTCACCACGGCAAAAAAAATATCAGCAACTGTGTGTTGTTCGCTAAAGATTTATTTTAACTAGATGGAATATCAAAAATGTTTTAACCGAATTAATGCAAGCTCCAAAAGATATTTTTCTAGTTTTAACGAGTCTCGAACTAATCTAACTATATCTATATGTGTATGTAAATATGGGAATCTGTTACGCTGTTAATACTAAAAATTATTCAGTAAGTTGAATTTTTTAACCTTGCGCTGTAAAATAGTTGATTAATTCATGTTGATACGAAACAAAATGTGTATTTTAATTTTCGCTCTTAAATAATTAACCATTTTTTAACATAACATCATGTATAGCATACATACTGCCATGTCCAGTCACTGGAAAAATTTAATTAAATGCTTTATTGAGAGCATTGGTTTGAACTATAGCAAGAAGTTATTATAAAATAATTCATGAAATGTATGATTTAAAGTTTAGAAAATTTAAAAAAGTTGAAACTTGATTAAAAGCTTTCGATTTAAAAAAAATTGTGGTCATGTTCACCTTACAAATGAATTGAAAAATTCATGAAAATTTAGTTCTTTTTATATAGTATATCTTTTAAATATTAAACTATGGCGTCTATACGCATGTTTATGTATGTGTGCTCTAGTACACTGGAATTAAAATTAGTAATTACAGAAAATATGACATGCCTACTTAAAGAAGACATCCATAGTTTAAATACTGAAAAAAGCAGAAAAATATCCATACATACATACATAGCGTAACACACGGAATTTGCAAAAAAAAATAAAGCAATTGTTAAGATTTGAAATAATTTTACCCTCCCTTGGACACGTGATGATATTCTTTATGTAATTTAGTGTAGTTGCATTTTAAATTATGGCACGATTTGTTTTGTGATGAAGTGTTGCACTAGATACACTACACACTACAACGCTAAAATGCACGTACACACAATTGTAGAGTGCACGCCAGCAATTTTCAAGATATTATGCTATATATATCGTACGTTAATTTACTCATAAAAGCAAGCTTACTTCTTTCTAGTGTCTAAGGGAGGAAACAGAAACATTCTAGCTAATTAAAAGTTAATACAAATAAGAGGGGCAATAGAAATGTTAACAGCGCGAAATTAACTTGGAGATTGGTGAATATTTTAAACAAGGAAAATGTAAAGTAGAGTAAAACGTGCCTAAAGTGGCCACCTTTGGGACTGGACTGCAATGGTCATCATAGACAGATAGTCACTATTCACGACAGACTTTGAAATAGGCAAGACCAAGTCCTTACAAGTTCTCTCTTATAAAAAACTGGTCACTTTATTCAGGTGGTCAATTTCCGAAGGTGATCACTTTACCAGGTTCCACTATATATGAAACCTTATGGCATATGCAAATAAATTGTCATATTTGGGGTGTAAATGTCCGTAGAGAAACCCTTACTCCGGAAATTATATTCATTTTTCAATGATTTAGGTACAAATGAAAGTGAAAAGATGATTTACATAAAAATTTTATGCTTCTTGTATCGATGCAATTTTAATGCCTTTTGTCAGCGTTCTAGGATATTTTATCTGATATATATACACAAATATATATATATATACACTCACAAAAATGCATACACATATATTATATGCATACTCGTCGCCATGTGTCTATGTTTCTTAGAATAATGTACTGAGTTTATGGTATCTCATTCTCTTTATGTATTGTTACGTAATATTTTGCACACCTTGCTTGTTTTTTGAATATGCTTTGTCGTTGTTATATGGTGGAAAAAATGCCACCTTGTGGTAGAATTTGTCACTGTTGAATCACCTTTTTGTTTGTTACCTTTAGAGCTATCTTCCACTTTCTTGTTGACGTGTTTCATGGTGAATGTCATTTTGAAAGTTGGGTTTAGAATATCACTGATTTCTGAATTGGGGTGGATGGTATCGTAGGGAAATTAACTTGTTCCTAAATTTACATACATGTAAATTAGCCTACAAACATGCATGTTCGTGTCACACTTGAGGTGCTTATATGTCTTCTGGAGGATATGTAAATACATACTACTTTTATAAAGAAAGCCCAAAATCAGTATCTTTTGCTTGACTTTGTCCTCCACCAATCTAACGAAGTCATTTTTAAACTAAGTTGCTTTGCTGTTCCATGTCGACAAGGGTGCTTTTTGTATATTAGTCAACAACAGCAATACAGACTCTATAACAGTACGTTTCAAAAGCCTTCATCTTCAATGTTACATATACAGTACATCGTTTTTGTGTGTGCATGTTCTTCTTCAGATTATCCGAAGAAACGCTGAAGCCACTTATATTTATTGTTCATTCTCTTGTGGTGTTTTGCTTCACTTATTGGCTGGTTACTTTATGTTGAAGAGGTTTTCACAACGAGAGGAGGAGGAGGATCGAAAACAACAAACTTGTTATTGCTGATGTAGAAGTAAAAATGGCAGTAATAATCAATTACTTCTTCAAAAATGTTTTAAGCACGCTTGCCAAATGTTTGATGATGTTTAAGAGCTTGACATGATCTTTTGATGATTTTATGCTAAAGGTCTTGCATGACCTCTGATGGGTCAGTATTGAAAGTTTCATATATAATTTCTTGGTGATTTATTTTCAGAAGTTTTAAATACTAGTCATTGTTAAATCATTATGAATTTTATCTAATTATTAATGACTCATCATAAATTTTGTATAATAACACATTGACAAATCATCATTAGGATCTTTATCGTCTTGTTATAATTTGTTCCATGAGTATTTCATCGTAAAAGTATTATAGATTTCACCAAATTTCATTTTTTAGGTTTGCAGTATATTTTTAAAACTGAAATGGATTTGAGAAAAGTGCTTAGATTTTTTCTTTAGTTTGATTCAAGGGAAATAGATTTAAAAATTTTATTATTTCAAGAAATACAAAATTAATTTTCCATAATATTTTTATTGGTATTTTCCTTTTTTCCATGTCCAAAAAATGCATTCAATATGTCGCCCACAGTCATTACATCTAATTACAGATTAATTCTACATGAATTTGTCATTAACTATTAAATAATTAAAATAAATAATTTGATTGAACTTGCGAAGTTAGAAGATATGTTACATGTTATACTAAAACAAAAAATATTAATCTGTTCTGTTAAGAATATGTCTCCTAGTTATATTACTACGATGACGAATAGGTAAAAATGCACTCACATGCGTTGCTTCTTTC
Organism: Dysdera silvatica; assembly: GCA_006491805.2. Lineage (NCBI taxonomy): Eukaryota > Metazoa > Arthropoda > Arachnida > Araneae > Dysderidae > Dysdera > Dysdera silvatica. The sequence goes on along the minus strand of QLNU02003225.1, from coordinate 122,152,210 downwards.
ACTAGTACAGCTTCAGTTACGCACTAGTACAGCTTCAGTTACACACTAGTGGCAGTATTGATTTACTTGTAGTATAGGTTTTATGTAACTCGTAATACTGCAAATCAATTTTAAAGCGTATCGCTAGCAGCAATATTGATGCTTAGAAGTTTAAAGCACTCCACCCCAACGTTTCCAGTAATATATTTCAAGAATGCTTTTAATTCTTAGGATTATAAAATATCGATTACCTATCGTCGTTATTCTCCCTTTTTCTTCAAAATCTAGAAAAGTGTGCAAAAACCTATTCGTTGCTTCAATAATATGAGATATTACTGCATGTGGTTAACTGAATATAATGCAACACCAAAACTGTTGTCTTTCACGCATTGAAAATCGATGGATTATTGTAATTTATTAATAATTAATCCATTAAATATTGCAAGACGTTAAAAGATAAAATTTCGTTAATATAAGGAAGTACGTTATATGCGTTACGACGATTTTGTTTTAGCTGAGCAAAATTTGAACTATAGTTTATATTATTTTAAGAATTATGTTTAAAGCAAAGACAGATATAATAAATAAATAAATAAATAATAAAAAAGTGTTTGTATTTAATTTTCGTGCGTATTTATATCAGTGTCTTATTAATTTCAATTAAATAATTTCTACCTCTTCATTCGTTTGTCTGATTTGATCATGGAGTGTGTATTCTCAAATCCATTTCAGTAGTAAAAGTAATGCGTCCATTACTCAGCAACTGCCTACGTGTAAAATTAAAATTACTTTACAATTTTTTTATTACAATAATTGGAAAAGTTCTGGAACTATGCAAAAAGAGATCGCATCAGTGAAACTGTGTTCATCACAATGATACATAGCTGCAATACGTAAATATATAGCCATGGCAAAGACTGACATCTGTCCATTTCGTGAATGTGTTTCAACCACAGAGTATATGGCATTTATCTATTTTTTGAGAATATGGATGATTAGTGTTGAACCTTACAAATATCCCATTCAGATTACAGGAAGCGTTGTCGTTTGAAAATAAGTGTTTTCTCCTAATTTTCTTATTGGTTGTTTTTATATATAAATTCATGAAACCATAATGGCTAATAGTAGTAATCTAATGAATATAATTATTGAGATAAGGGTGATAATTTCATTAAGTAAATAATAATTCAGTGATGGCACCATGAAATAATAATAGTTGGGTGATCATCATATGAAACAAGCAATGGTTGAGAAAGATAACTCACGAAACAAATGATAATGGAAAAAGTAATAGTAAAGAGTGAAAATTAACAATAAATCAAGCAATATTTACATATGATAGCCTCCTGTGCTAAACAAGAGATGAAAAGGATGACTTCATGAAACAAATAACATATATACAAAAGATTAAACACAGATAAAATAGCAAATTAAATAAGTCACCACAGATTTTGGACATGCCAACAGCATTTCTTCATTATTACTCCTGATGAAGGACTGCAACTGACGCGTCCAAAAGTTCAGGTAATCTATTTCATTTATTAATTTGCAAGTGTTTAACTTTTTACATGTAAATTTCTTACATGGTCTGTATTATATTTGAAACCAATAATAATAGTTAAAATCAAAGTACAACATCTGTCATTAAAAGATCGTAAATTACGAAAACCAACTATTTTAAATGAATTTTGAAGAAATGTTTCCTGTAAATGCAATAGGAAGTAGCTGAAATGATACACATTTTTAAAATTTTGAAAAATAATGATCCATGTAGTATATTTTGTTATTCGTTTGACTATAATCCCCCACTGTAAACTCCATTCATTACATGGATCCATTGTAAACTCCATTCATTACATCTATCCATTAAAAAACCCATTCGTTAAACGTATCCCATTGTGAGTACTATTCATTTCCCAGATATTAAAAAATAAAATACATCTCGAAAGATTTTTATATGCCAGATAAATTTATTCTCTTTTCTAAATTTTAGAAATACGTGCTTTTATTATTATCGTTAAGAAATAACATTCAATAGATACATTTTCCTGCTTTAAAATTTTTCTTAATTATTTTGTAATAAAATGCATGTCAGATTTATTTCACTAAAACAAATTAAATTTCTTCTTCTCCTACTCAGGGTCCGACGGACTTTTCTATCTAAGTAAGACGTTTGCATCGACTCAGACGTTTCATCCTGCTCTATATCGCAGTTTCTCAAATGAGGCTACATAAAATAAAGCTTTGATTTATAATGAATTCAGATAAATGTACACACTAAAATTTATTGTACTATACGTTTATCCTATATAAATAATTGCACAATAAGAACCCTAAAGCAGTAAAATTACGATTTTTGAAATACATTATCTAATTTGTGGAGAGCCTTGCAATAAGTTTTTGCTTTCCTCTCTCCTCCATCTCTAACCTATTATTGTAAATATTCTCCAAATTAATTAAATTTCAATTTTAATTGTCTGAAAGATGTCGCAACAGATGTATTAATAACCACTGTATATCGGTTGAATAAAAACCATTTCTTTTCCATTCCTTCTATTCTCTTCTATTGGTGTAGTCAAAGAATCTCTGCAGTATGTTTAATTTGTTTAAATTACTCTCAAGAGCTTGGTGCTAGAGAAACTTGGACGCTTGTTGGTATTTTAAAATAATTTAAATCATGAGAACATTATGCTTGTCGCCTTGAATGACAATGTTCTCTGGGAAGAAGCGCAAGGGTTAAAATTCAAATAATAATTGAGATTGTATAAAAATAATAGTATACTGCATAGTAAGTATGACTGTTTTATAGTTAAGTGGTCCGATGAACCACCATGGCTTTCCCATTGGCTTAATAGACTCACAATAAGCTTGGTCTTGCACAAATGTGTATGATTCACAGGTAACGTTAAGCTATGAATTCCAAATTAGATAACTAGTCCCGTAAGTGAGCTTTGCAAAGCAAAAATATGAAAAAAAATACAGTCAAGCTCGGTTACAGCGACATTTAGGGGTTGCTGAAATTTTGACGCTGTAAGTGGGTGACGTTATAAGCGATAAATAAGCTTATCATATACGCCAGCAAAGCTTAGGTGCCCTAGAAAGTTCATAAACAGGGTTACAGAATTCTAATGAAGATTACGGAGATTCAAATCTGGTTACAGAGATGCAACTCTGCAACAATATATATATATATATACATATGTATATATAAAATTTCATCGCAATGGGGGCGTTACAACACCGTCAAATCACCCTGCATACGCCAGTATCACAAAGGAACGTCATGATTTTATACAATAATTTCTGCCACCCACGTATAGCTTATAGCTCAAACTTTAACGTAATAACCAAATTGTCACAATATCCAAGGTCGTTATAACCGAATTCGACTCTATAATGCAAAATAGGATGTTTGTAAGAGTACCCGGAATAGAAGTATTTCTATTTTCCTTTACGATAGAAGGAAGTATCTACTCTACAAAACTTTGTATGGACTTCTAAAAAATAACGTGGTCAGACTTTATGAGCTGAGTTTTGCACAGTGTCATTTAAATATATTTTGTACCATGCAAGAATGCACAATAGACGTATATAATTTATTGGTATGGAGGACTAATTATTTTTAAATTCCGACTGTTGAATTGTAGGAATATTGATGTTAATATCAGGAATGAGAATTTCTATACTATTAGTATGTGTACAACAATATATATATATATCAGCATTACAAAAATACAGAATTCGAGTTTTGATTGGGTTTTATATTTACAAAGGAACCTTTTAAAGGTTCGTCGCACCTAGAGTCGACAGTAGGATCGTTTTGTATAGTTTTTAACTCTGATTCAGAATATGTCATTACTTTTTTGCAAACTTCGTTTTTCGAACAAGTATGTCCACTTAAAAATGACGAGTTGGCGACCTTTTGGCGAGAAATTTATATTGTGGCATGCTTAAGATATGGCTCGAAGTCGTTTCGTAGCCAACGTAGTATAAACCAAGTGCTCACTCAAAGCTATAAAGTACTGCTGTAGCTCATTTCACAGTTTTAAAACGTTGCCAACGTCCAAGAACTGTTGTTTAAATTGAATCGCGAGAACTGTGACATTTATAATAATAATAATAATAATATAATGTAACTTTATTTCTGGTAGGCATGCAATTAAATAAAAATCACAAAATGAACATGAAGAAAGAAAAAATTCTCCATATCAAAACATTAATCCTTAAAATAGGTAAATTTATAACGTATTTAAATTGGACATTTAAAACCATTTTCAACAAGAAATAATTACATATCCACCAGGGCAGTTACCGATAAAGATGGGAATCTGACGAAGCCAGTGCTGCCCTGTGATTGCCTGGTTTATGACAACTATTGATTTTTAAAATGTAGGCATTGTCATAATTTTTTGTGTTTTCGCATTTTTACATACAGTCTCACTACCATTGAAAGGTTATAATATTTTATTTAACAAAATTCATATTAAAATTTCTCGCCAAAAGGTCGCCAACTTGTCATCTTTGAAAGGTCATAATTGCTCGAAAAATGAGTTTTGCAAAAAATTAAGACGTATTCTAAATCATCATTGAAAACTATGCGATATAACCTTAGTATCGACTTCAGGTGCGACGAACATGGTAAAAGGTTTCCTTATTAGTTCCTTTCAACTACAATATAAATATCATCATTTTTATAAACTGAATTTATACGTGGACAATTTTGCAAACACGGTTCAATTTTGAAATAGTTGTTCCGAAATTATACACACCTTAGAAATGAAAAATATGTAAATGTAACTAATAAAAAATAAAAATAAATTTTGTAAATAATATTCGTAAATAATATTCACATGATAATAATGATAATATTTTAGTAGGGAGTTCTCGCATAAATTTTTCGCAGCCATACAACACTAAAATAGCAGATATATTTCTACTTCACTCTTGCCACTAATTTAAATAATGTTTTAAGTTCCATAGAAGTCCAACAGCTTGATTTGAAGCTAAAATAAATTGTGAATTCGAAGCACAATGAATGTGACGACTGCTGAAGAATACCAAATATTAGGATGAATATTTAAGATCTCATTCCTTAAGAACTTAAAAATTTACGAGGAAACGAAATTCAAATCCCAAGAACATATCTAAATTATAAACTATGCGACACATTTTCTCGTTTAATATTTTATGAGTTCAATATTTTATGCGCTTAATATTTTATTCCACTTTTTTGGACAATGAAACGATGTGTGCTATCAAAAGGCATCATCGTGTCACAATATAATTAAAACTATTCGGGTCCATTCTTAGAACAAATTTTGTCCCAAATTTTTGCTTAATTTTTTTATGTAAAAACATAAATTTTTAAAGTTTGGCATACTTCTAAGTCCAAATGATCTTTTATTTAGTTCTATAAAATTGGAGTGGTATGTGTGAATGATTCACGTTTTCAAAGGATGTCTTTTCACATAAATAAGTAATGCTTTTCGTGGAAAACGCTGAACGCTGTTCACTAAGATTTTAAAAATAGATGATGGTCCTAATATATGAAAATAATAATAAATGAGAAAACACACGCGAATAATCATTAAAATCCAAAAAGAAAGCATGTCAATAATTGCTGAAATCTCTGAATATGTAAAAGATTATATCAAATGCAGGAAATATTAATTTAAGTGATAATTATATGATATTTATTTGATACCACCATATAACAGATTATCTTACATATAGCGACACCGATGTGAATATCGCAATGTCGCTATATTACATATAGCGACATGAATGCGAAAGTGTATGTAATTTGAATGGGACAAAAATAATAATATATTTTAAGGAGTTGTCTCCGTTTCAAGATATTATTTTGACATGATTTGTAAGCTGTGTTTACAGCGTAAAGAAAACTTGTAATCACGTCACTGTAAACTCTATAACAAGTATTTTTTAAACTGTTTTTATTCAAAAATTCCGTATGCCAATACATAACGACTGTAAAAAGGATAATATAAAGTATGTGAATATGAACGCAAATATTATACGGTGGCATTTTCAGTGTTTTCGATTTATAAACTCAGGATTTTGGCTTATGGAAAGTTGAAAGGGATTTTCGTCTTTGCTGTTTTTTCAACACTCCTTTTGTGTATTGAATGTGTTCAAAGCATTTTTCGCGCAATTTAGTTTTAACATGTTTACGAATAAAAATATAAAGTTTTTCCCTATGTCGATCTGTGTCATTTTATGATTGCCAGATTTATAGCGTCGTACCTGCAGTTGTCAACGTGGCGCTTATTTGCATAAAGCGAATCTATCTACAAAGAATTCGAGGCGCTGCTGTGGCGCAGTGGTAACGCTTTTTTGCATAGCATGCAGTTAACCCGGGTTCGACTCCAAACGAAGCCAAATTAAAGCTCTTACCGACAAGGTGTTCACTGTATCCCAGGAGCTTGTGAGCTTGTTGCTTACGCCTTAAGACGTGTGGATTCCTTGGAAAACTGTAGGTCTCGGCCCAACACGACCCTTGCTGTCCTTGCGCCTTTAGAACAAACACACGGTTACAAAGGATCCATGATAATCACCTCGAGCAGGAATCGGCAACACTTTTGGGATATTGTGCCAAATTAATACTGCAGTTATTAACAAATTATTAACATCTTAACTGCCGCCGACGTATATATATATACGTCTTGCACACCTGGAGATATGTGGATCGGAAATCAAATATCTGAGGGAAAATACGTAACACAGGTGAACGCAATTGGTTGTTTTATAGCGCAACGGCAGCCATGGTCATGCTGCGTCACGACATAAAGTTTTCAGGCGAATTGGAACTTCTGTCAACTAGGGAATTAAACCCCCAACTACGAATCTGTAGAAAAAACCGGCAAGCGTTATGTGTCCTTGTGAAATCAAACCTGGATCCTTATAGTGGTAGCCAAATGCATCACCGCAACACTACCGCAGGGCAAGCAATACAAAAACTGTAAATAACCCGAAGTAACATGAGGTTCATGCTGACAATAAGTCTAGAAGAAATAAAAAAACACTTGGGTAAAAACAGCAAGTAAGTTTTAAACAACATTCATTCATCCATCCATCCATCCTTCTGTCTGTCTGTCTGCCTATCTATCTGTTTGCCTGCCTGCCTATCTCTATTTATACATGCATTCATTCATTCATGCATGCATACATACACACACACACGCACGCACGCACATACATACATACATACATACATACATACATACATACATACATACATACATACATACAATAAATATTACTTGGCCTTTTTATGGGCCCAGATAGGGGGTACAATTACGATGATGCATATTGTCGGATGTTATTAACAAATGCATTGATATTAATTGAAGAAACACATTCTCATTTAAGCTTATTCCAATTGTCAATCGTTTGAGCAAAAAAAAAAAAAATTATATTACTGTGTGAGGTAAGTAATTGTAATTTCAGAGAGTGATCAATATGAGAACAAATATAATTAGCGGGTATGAGATATCGTGAGAAATCGCAATTACAATAATTATAAATAATTTTATATAAAAGGATAAGACGCAGATGTTTACGATGAAGGGAAACAGGGATTAAATTTAATGAAGTTTTAAGAGACTTTTATAGACAATTTTAATACAAAAAAAATTAAATGAAAACTAGCCAAGCACGTTACATGGAAAACTAATCGGCAATGGATAACTGAAATCCTTAACTGGATTACAGAAGCCGATGAAACGTCTATATTTGTTTATGTTATGACACATAGACAGCCAATGTGATGATGTCATCAAAACGTACACTTTTCCAAAGGAGTCAAACCCCGACATACGGATCGGTAAGAAACGAGTATGCGTTAGGGATTCAAACTAGCGATAATGCAAACTGTTATTTTTGAATAACCTGTTCCTGTTCCAACCAGATAACAGGTCCTAATCACCGGCTGGAATATGTGCGTTACTTAGCAGCTTATAGGAACTGGGGAAATTGACGACGATATATTTCAACGGGCAATCGCTATCAGAACATAGCGATAGCTCTATGGAACTAATAAATTATTTGGAACAGAAAATCCACTCGAAATACAAAACTATAGAAAATAGTAAGGATTTAGAATATTGATTTTAGGTGTCTGTAAACATAAATGATATTAAAAATCAAAGAAAGTTTAAAAAAATTAACATAATGAAATATATCAAAAAGCTTTGATACTGTTGTAAATTAATTGGTAAAACATACTAAAAAATAATAATATGGAACTGGTTAAACAACATAATGGTAAAAAACGTGGATACTCAGCTGATATAATTATGCACAGGTATTTATTTATTTATTCGAAATTTTTCATCTCTACAGCTCATAAACATAAAAGTATTAATACTTGTACTAATATAGGCTACATGTATAAAATAAAAGTATTAATACTTGTACTAATATAGGCTACATGTATAAAATAAAAGTATTAATACTTGTACTAATATAGGCTACATGTATAAAATAAAAGTATTAATACTTGTACTAATATAGGCTACATGTATAAAAATTTTGTTCCATTAAGTATAAATCACCATTTAAGAAGAAGAATCTTTTGAAGTGAAGAATGCTGTCTTAATTATGTTTTTACCTTTCTTACTTCTATAGATACAGATCTATACAGGACGTCTATAAATTAAGTACCTATAATTATAAGCTTTGGTATATTTGTCATTACAGAAAGTCTCCTAAAACATTTTTTGATAATTAATGACAAAACTGGGGTTATTTTTAAGAGAACCTTAATTTCATTCATATAAGATATTTTCAATTTTGAATTATGGTTTACTCAGTTTTTCAGTAGTTTGTTTAATTAAGGCGGAATCATTTTGAGTTAATTATTAATTGTCGTAACCTGTTTTAATTAATCTCTTATAATAATTAATTTATTGGGACACAATAGAGTGAATAAATTATGAACGCATTATTAAATCTTATTATAAATGTGTCACCTTAAACAAAACAGACTGCATAACAATTTCTAAAATAGCCTTTCTCTACGAAAATTTCTTTTTGTCATCAGAAGTTACTCTTGGTCAGCTTACCGTGCTTTTGAAGTTACCACAAGCTGGGCCCGTGGGGCCCGATTCCCCCAATAATTTGAAATAAATTGCAATTTTACACATATTGTAATGTATAAATGTACATAACATGTGTTTGCCCCCCCCAATTATTTTGAAAACTCTACGTTTATGGAAGTTACACTAGTACTTAATAAAATATTTAAGATGAGATCGAGACTGCATAATGACCGGGGCCCTATTAACGCATGGGCCTCCGGGGCTGTGGCCTTGGGTCCCCAAATCATTGAGACCCCAAAAAAAATTTATGTGATCTTTTTTAGAAATTTTAAAATGTCAGTTTGAAACTTAGGTTTTTAATTGCAAATTAAGTTCAGTAACTTATTAATATTGTAGTTTTTCTTAACTATAACTTAGACGTCATTGAAAACGGCTTTCAACTATTGATTATGCAGATAATATAAATAATTAGAGTTTGCATTTGTTACTTCTTATTTAATAATTTTGTTGCGAGCGCATAGGTAGGGGCCCCGAATAAATACTAGGCACTAGGCCCATTGTATCTGGCTCAGGCCCTGATAATGACCTACAGTACGCTTAACCACAGCACAATTGAAGTTCAAATAAGGCACAGCCTTAGATCTGACTGCAGAAACCCGTAAAATATTATTGCCCTTTTCAGTATTAACACAATTACAAAATGGTCAATACACAAAACCACAGGATACTGCTTTTTCTAATTTTTCCAGGATAATTAATATGACTAATAATTTAGCGTGGGTATCCAAAACTATTAGCCATCTCAATTACCCTGAAAAAATTAGAAAAGACAAGCCCCTGTGGCTTTATATGTTGACCATTTGGCAATTGTGTTAACCCCGAGAAGGGCAGTAATATCTTACGATTCTTAAATATTGTGTCCCGGTTGCCGGCAGATTAAGGCACTTCGGTTCATGGGTAGTGTTTCCGGTTCGAGTCTGGGTCAGAACAGTGTCCTTTTTCCTTCTTTATAAAAAAAAGTTATAGTTTAAGCTTAGACGTGGGTGCAAAAAAATAATTGCCATGTAGAAACCCTATGATTTCATATAGTAGTAGTGTGAGCAGGGGAGGGGGGGATTGGGAAGCGTGTCCGTCAAAGGCGGCATTGTAATCCCAGACAGGACGCTCAGACAGCGTAACCAACCACCAGGCGGTCGGAGGGAAGGGAGGTATTCAATTGTGGACCATACACAGCACACAAAGATGCACGCTCGCATATATGTCGTCATTTGACAGTGTGAATGTTATTTCATTTAATTTGACATCGATACCTTTGAGCATCCTACAATAAATATATATGGAAATTTTGGAATCTTAAAATTGCATACACCTCCAATGATTTTCTAATCTTTTCAACAGAATACTATCGTTATCGTAAAATGTAAGAGAACATCATCAAAACCCTGAAAATTTTATATTTTGTATGTGGCCAGAATCATTTGCCATAAGGGCTTTTTTACAAGTGGCGCCCAATAGCGATTATGCGAAATGGTTCATTGTATTTTATTCCAATACTACAAATATTTAATAAACTGCAATACCAACAAATATAAAAGAGATTTTATGGACAATATCATAAACTTAACAAATTACAGCATGAGGTTAAGATGAACATGAAAAGACAGCTTTTAGCAGTGCAAATATAACCACATCGAAGTGGAAAAACAACTCAATACCATCATAGCATGCTACTCAAAATACTATTCGATGGCGATCCGGTAATCATTTTCTTAAATAAATAATGTTATGCGGATTTTCACGTGCCCTTAATTTTTTATAAGCAGTGCATTATACTTTTAGAATTAGGACCTAAATACTTTTGGCAGAAAGTATATATTTTAATTCTGTAAAATGATCCATTCACTATAGTTTTATTGTTTTTCAGTGTCATATGTCACTATTTGATATCATTCTTTGGCCAAAAGTTGATAAAATCAAACAAAAAATAAAAATGCATATTATGGATTGATTAGGTTGATTATGCTAAAAAAAGGCAGCAAAATTAAGCAGCTTTGCCTATTATCTGAAACAATTCATCATTAATCTTTACATTGTGGAATTACGGGTCGTTAACCTGAAGGCTGTCTATCCTTTGATGATCTTTAGGCAAAGTGGGGAACAGGAAGTATGGCTTTTGAAGGAAGCGCTGTAATCCCAGACTGTCTACCCTTTCTCTGCAAGTCGTGGTGCAAGTGTTTAGCCAATAAGATACACCCTTTTTGACAGAGCATTGAATGCAGGAGATAACACGTGACTTTCAAATTTTCGCACTTGTTCAAAATTAATTCCGTTCTGAACACCATTCTGAGTCCAACAACAAAGTACGAAGAAATAAAAATTTCGCATGCAAAATTCTAATCACTAATTGGGTAATTACAGAAATTAGTCATTTAATAAAAATTGAGCGTTTAAATGCATAGAAAGAAAGCTATTTACGGTTCTTGCTATTTTATGTAAAAATTATTCTTCCTCTGATTTTTTTCAACGATCAATAATAACAGACGAAAATGCAATTATTAAGAAACAACAGACATAACTTTATAAAACTTGCACACCCTGTTGTGAATAAACAAATAATAATAATAATTATTAAATTCAACGACCACAATAATCACAATAATTCACAAATAATAAAAGTACCAAATTTTTAGATCTAATGACGTGTTTTCCTAAACGCGCATATTTTGCGACACAACAAAATAAAACGTCGAGGTGAAACTCAGACAATAAAAAAAGAGGCGCCGTCCTCATCCTGGATTCGAACTCTGGTTTGAATCCCGGATGAGGACAGCATCTCTTTTTCTCCTAAACAAAAAACAGCTCTAGTTTAAGTTTATTTCTACATGGGTGTCGAAAACTATTAAGTAAAAAATAAATTACCCCACGAAACCTCACAAAAACTCGCCCGGTGTCTTTGTGTGTTGACTATTATTTGGTGATTGTGTTGTCCCTACAAAGGGTAATAATATATCACAACAAAAATTTCATATACTTGCAAATTGTTAATTTCTATTAATTGAATTTCAAATGTAGGGCAAATTTCGAAGAATTTTAGCCATTTAAGCGCACTATCTCATCCCTTAATTTCTTATACGTATTATATGAGCGAAGAAAATTAGAGTTTTATCATCTGCGTGAATTGCGTTCATTAATTCAGATTGAAGAACTATTCCTCCATCTTTTCACACGTTATTAATTAGTTCACGATTTATTCCCCATTAGATTTTAAGCCATCAAATCTTAATCTGAAATAATTAATTCTTAATGAGATTTAATTAACCAATCAAGAATTTGTTCACAAAACGTAGACAGGTGCAGCATAAATCCAAGTTCCTTAGTTTGAATTAAGGGTCTCAATTTCTTCCCTTTTACATTTCTTATCTCACTCGCGCCTAAGTATTTGCTCGTTCTGCTACACCATGTGGGCAAAAAAAAAATATATATATATATTCTGTGATAAGTTAATATTATACATGTAGGATCACCATTTATTTGGAGTAAAACACAGAACACAATATTCAAAAGTAACAGTAAACTTACATTTTTATATTTGCTACTAATATTTACAAAAAGAATACATCTTCGCGACAGCTCTCTGCACACATGTCCGGCCTTACCGAATGCCGCCCGCCAGATGCCCTATGTCGGCGCACCTCCTCTGGGTGGTGATCTCGCAAGTCCTTACACGTATTGTTCCTACATATATGTAAGTGTGTGTTAACAACATATGTCCATGTATGTTAACATGGAGATGCATGTGAAAATACGTATTTAAAAATAAGAATCCTAAGTGGAATTATAAAACTTCAAGAAGAAATTTGCATCTGTTTTATCATAATATGCACTATATACTAATAATCGTCTACCAATGCTTATCCAGATACCACAAACGTGAACATATGAACACAAAACAGTGATAATGGTATCTGGCATGTCCGGGTTGGGGCTGGATTTCCGTCAGTATTGATTGGGGAAGGATTTCGAACAATTTGAGACTGAATTTACGTAAAATTTATGTCCATTCCTCTTGCAATCTCTATTGAGCTGAGTAATTAAATTTGAGCGTGTTGATCTCGGCATCAACCGCCGTTTTATTCCTTCCCAAATGATGTCCGATGGGGGTTGAGATCAGGTCTCTGAACCGGCCAGGGTAGTGGTTTCATACCCATTTTTTATACGAACCCATAGCACATGCAACTTTGTGGAAAGGTGCGTTATCATTCTGGTAATAATATTCGTTCCTTACATAGAATGGCCATAGTGTAGAAACACATGATCATCGAAAATGTAAATATGGTTATTCTCTCTCTCTCTTGATAGCAGGAACCACAGCCAGTAGTCCAAATACATAGCTATAAACTCACTCTACAGAAGAATTCAAATTACACAATTCACATAGATATAGTCGGACAGTTATTGGTAGATAGTATGCATTAACAATAACTCTCTCTAAAGTATAGCTATAGATATACGTAGATCTATCAGCTGCCAAGTACTCAAACCGTCAACTTCACCATTCCATATATGTGTATTATAGCTTTGAACTTCAACTAAGCTTAGATATATCATCTCGTTGCTGATATAAAACTTCTTTACCAGCTAATTCATAATCCAGTTTAAACGGACCGAGCTCAGTCTATGTTTCATTTCATCGGACACTCTAAAACTACATATCGCCGAGAGTTCTCCTTCAAACAACTCATTGAAACTCTAAATTTTACTTTTACACTCAGAGAACTGGAAGGGTTTGGAACTCATTGCCCGAGACCTCTGTGTTCCAGGGGACTTCTCGAATATTCTGTGATGCTTTGAGCTCTTGTGATCTCTCCGGTTTTTTAAAATGCTTTCCTTTTTTAATTGTAGTTTTGATACTTTTCGTAGTGACATTGTGATTTTACTGTAGCATTTATTCATGTTTGCATCGTTTGTATTTTACCTTGTCTATGATTTTTTGTCTTCGTGGTCTTTGGTCTGTTGAGTTTCAAATAAAAATTACATTTACAGATTTGCAATTATACCTTGGTTAAGCTATCAAGTTAAGCTGCTAGCACTTAACAACTTACTTACTACTGCTTATTACTTCTTTTTTTTCCGTTAGTTTTTATTTCTCGTCTTTCGCTTCTTGTCATAAATTTAAAGCAGCAAGATTTGTCCACAGTTTTTTGTTTCAATAATGCTTCCTCTCTTCATTATATTCTCTTCTCTTCTTCCCAATAGCTATAGCATCTTATGATTTTTCATGGGGCCTCCCTTCTGTTGCGGAGAAACACCATTTTCGGTCTCTCATTTCAAGCCAATTTGAGAAGCGCCCCTGTGCAGTTGTTTTCACGGCAGCTGTCATCGCTTTGCAGGGAAGTTATCTTTATGCGAGACTCATAAACCGCTCTGTTCATCGCTCCGCATTTCACCGCGGAATAGAAAGGGTACAAGGAATAAACAACAAAATAGAAAGATGACAGCCCACTAAAGCATAGACTCTTAAATTTTATAACAGACTTTTCGATTAGCTGTGTATATCAAAATATTTTTTAAATTGAATTTAAATCCCAATTATATTCCTAAGAAGTTTTGATTAAGTTTCAAATATAGAATAGAACTTTAAAAGTGAAGGTTATCCAGTGTTTCATAAATTAAAGTTCTTCTATTGGAAGTGCGTAAGCTATTCAATTTAATAGTTTCGTTTCGATTGCAGTTTGATTGTGGTTTTATATTGAATTTTATGTAACAAACAACCGAGAAAACTGAAGCGATGTTCTCTCTGAAAAGGCTTAACAACTATCTTAGCTTATATATATCGTATTACTTGTTTTTCAACATTTGATCTTAGTTATATTCTTCTAGAATTATAGACCGAAGAGGACGCTGTATTCTTCAGGGTTTAATTTTGTAGGCTGGCTTGTCATTGGGTCACGTCCTCATCGTTATCAATTCCCTTGTGAGGATTCGGAGATTCGGATACAGTATGCTCATGATTAATTGGTTATGCATGACTGGTGCATGTTGATGCATGTTGATGAATAGTTTATGCATGACGATGCATAGATGATGCAGGATGATGCATATTTAATGCATGATGATACATGATTAATTTATAATACATAGTTGATGCGTGACGATGCAGGATGATGCATATTTAATGCATGATGATACATGATTAATTTACGATGCATAGTTGATACATGATTAATTTATGATGCATAGTTGATGCATGATGATACATGATTATTTGGTGGTGTATGTTTGATTTATGGTAATGTTTCGTTAATTGATGATTATGTCAAATTGAATAAATTTAACTCACATTGAATATAGTTGAAGCCAGAAATTAAAATCGATATGATTTCTCAAAACACCATGAGATAAAAAAAAGCTCACTGCTTATCAAAATATTTGCAAAATCATAATTTGTTTTATTGTTCAGGTTATCCAAACTTACTTAAATGATATCATTACTTTATTCATGCATTACATTATTACTTCAATCATGCTCGTTTACTTCCGAATTTTCTTCAGATTTTCCTATGCATAAAAGTCATTAGCGTGTACAAGCAGCGACATATTCTCATACTAGGTTGTACAGCGAAACCTCAATTTTATGTTCTGTGAATTTATGTTTTCTCTCGAAATTACACCTTAGATTTTTAAGCTTTTCTGATAATATTTTCTTCTGTTTTCCCCAATTTTAAAATGTTTATTATGTTCCGTAGGATAATTTAAAATTAGATTTTTCTTTTGCAGGCATTCATTTTTACTGCAATATAATAACTAATTCGTTTTATGGAGTGAATTATTCTTCTACAGACCTCTAGTTTCTTCCTTTTCTCCTTGGATAACAAAAATTACCTCACAAATTGTTAAGATAATTTAATTCGCCGGAAACGAACTCTTTGTCTTTTAGCAACATTTACTGAATTTAGAAAGACAATGAAAAAAAAAAGCTCAAGCAATTTACCGATCGCCATTAAGAAGTTTGTCGTTGAAGTTATCGTCTCAGCTGCATTAATTCAAGTGTTAGATGGTTATCTTCTCCTTTCCGCTGGGATTTCTTCAAAAATGCATTAGATGAGAATAGCTAGAGGAAGTGGGTTTGGCCTCGAGATAATGTGAAAAAGTCTTGAAGACTTCGGGAAAATACTCGTCACATTCTTTATTAAAGTAACGTTTCCCTGGACGATTGGTGACGAAAATCCCTGTTTTAATTGTCTATGAAATTCCCTTAAATTCTATAATTTAATCTTTTCAACAAAGAAAGGAGAAGCTTTTTAATATAGTTCTTTATCCAGGAACATTTTAGCACAGTGATTGTGGTGCAGCATGTCCTTAAATATAATTGTTCCACAAAAAAGAAAAGAAGGGAGAAGCAAGGCCCATCACCTTGTCTATCCCCTCTCTTTATTACGTTTTTCACACACATAACTACTATTAAAGCATGCTGTGACCAGAAATGCCAAGCTTGTGAGACCCATGCCCAAAACGGTAAAAAAATTTTAGGCACACAAAATTCGAACTATTATAAAACAAATAATTTTGTAAACGAAGATTTTTATCTGTGTAGTTTTTTTTAATAAGATTAATAAATTAAGACGTTTAAAATAATGCTCTTTATTTGGCACTAGGAAGCGCCAAGCTCGTTATTTTGGCTGATTGTTCTTGGCCACTTCAACTAACTTTTCTACATAGGAAACAATTTGACGTTTCTAGTATTAAATATCGTTATTAAATGCAATGTTAGTAAAACAATAACAATACACTAAAAAAGGAGTGGTATATGAGAATATTTTTTTAAGATTTAGTCGATTTTTGCACACGACTTTAAAACTATTTATCGTCTTAGCTCTAAGCAAACTACTAGTAAAATATTCTGTTCATCAAAAACTATTAAAATATTATTGTTAATAAACTACTCATATAGGTCATATATACAGTTACTAATTCCTTGAAGGTATATAATATGCAGAGTTTTAAACAACACTCCCTTTGAGCACATTACTCATAAATGCTAATAAATTACTCATAAATACTAACTAATAAATTACTCATAATACTAACTATCATTACTCATAAATACTAACTAATAAATTACTCATAAATACTAACTAATAAATTACTAATAAATTACTAATAAATTACTCATAAATACTTACTAATAAATTACTCATAAATATTACTTACTAATAAATTATAAATACTTACTAATAGAATTACTCATAAATACTTACCTGACAAATTACTCATAAATACTTACTAATAAGTATAAGTACTCATAAATACTTACTAATAAATTACTAATAAATTACTAATAAATTGCTCATAAATACTTACTATATATAAATTACTAATAAATTACTCATAAATACTTACTAATAAATTACTAATAAATTACTCATAAATACTAATAAGTACTAATAAATTACTCATAAATTACTAATAAATTACTCATAGTACTAATAATTACTCACTTAATTACTAATAAATTACTAATAATTGCTCATAAATTACTAATAAATTACTCATAAATACTTACTAATAAATTACTCATAAATAACACTAATAAATTACTCATCACACTAATAAATTACTCATAAATACTTACTAATAAATTACTCATAAATATTTACTAATAAGTACTCATAAATACTTACTAATAAATTACTCATAAATACCTAATAAATTACTCATAAATACTTACTAATAAATTACTCATAAATACTTACTAATAAATTACTAAATATTTATAATAAATTACCATAAATACTACTAATAAATTACTGTAAATACTTACCTAATAAATTACTCATAAATACTTATTAATAAATTACTCATAAATACTTACTAATAAATTACTCCTAAATACTGTCAAATATATACGTAGAGTAATATTCTCAAATCCCCAAAATAACAGAACTTTTTCAAAATAAACATTGAGTAAAGAATTTTTCAAAATTAAATTGTTCTTATGTCCTTCGTTGTATTTAACAAGCGGTGTTAAATGGGAATATATATTTCTGGGACATGTATGCATTCATGTGAAATCATGTCGTATATCTTCATCTGCATTTACTGCTGCACTCCTTCTATAATTCAAAATATGACTTCATTATGAATGCTGGACCATCACGCTGGCAAATCGCATATGATGCGTGATTTACCAGCTCACGTAAATGCGCGAGTGATATAATCGAGGCAAATAGCTTGGGATGTTGAAAATGCCACGTGATAAGGTTAATATTCATTTTCTGCGATAATATTGTTTCCCAAACAATTTGTGGATTACTTTTTGTAATGGATTTGCCATTATGTGCACATTTCTGTTTTTATCAGACCTTTACCCTTATTTGGAAAAAGTGCGTACCTTAAATTTAAACCGAAATATGGCACTTTTTAAGATTTACGATCATGACATGGAAATCGTGTATAGTGTGAATAGACTAAAATTGCTAAATGGGGTTTCGGGTTAAAATTTATATTTGATTTTTCAATACTTCTTTCAAACGTTTCCTCCAATTATAAATCATTGTCATCTCATACGATTGTCTGAATAAAGTTTGATTTGATGTGAGGTGCAATTTTAAATGCAATGGATATTAAAAATGTAATACATTTTAAATCTGAGATGTTTAAAACCGCATATTTTATTTAAAAAACAAAACAAATTTGTGATATGCATAAAACAATTAATATTTCATTAAAATCAATAATTTTTTGTTCCTATTCTTCTTTTTAACTTACATTAAAATGAGTTCTTTAAATGTAAAATCGCTGAAAGCAGAAAAATGAAAAATTGTTTATTCAATTTGTTCGAGAAAATTTTCTCGAAAGAGAAAAATGAAAATGATTGTAATAAATAAGATGAATTCAATTCTGGCTAAAGTGTAAAATATGTGTGATGGCATGTCAGTCCAGAATAAATCAAATTGATTAGTGACTGTTTAATCGAGTTGATCACAACTATTTTCACTTGATGTTAATATAGCCCTACTGAAATATTTGTGAGCGTGGTGGATCCAATCGAATTTCTTTCAATCGATTCTGACTAGAAGATAACGCTTCTCATGAAAGTTTGTGAAACCTGTTTATTTACTTAGTAAAGCCTCATATTGATTAGAAAGCATAAATATATTAAATGCATAGTCTTCTGCTGTCGGCAACGTAATGCATCTGCCATAACAAGCCGATATATTCAACCTTGCAGAAGCAAAAAAATCGTGGAAGATGGAAACCATGCATATCAAAGTAGCAGTGGTTAATATGACAAATTTCTTTGTCATACAGAAGTTAAAATGTGGAGGCTATGGCGGTGTGAGTGGCATAGACTATGAGCTATTGAATGTCTTGTTCAAAACTCTCAAGTTCACATATGATTTAGTGACACTGGACGATAGTGCATGGGGAAGCTTAAAAGAAGAAGACGGACATTGGAATGGTATAATTGGAATGCTGGAAAGAAAAGAAGCTGATATGGCGATAAGCTATCTTACGCTAAATTACGGGAGAGTTGAAGTAACCAATTTTTCTTTTCCTTACCATATTGATTTTGATACCTTTATGATGAAGAAAGCTAGTACTTTGGCTACAAGTTGTTTCTTTGTCTACCCCTTCCAAGCAAATGTCTGGTATTGTTTAGTGACATTTCTTCTACTTTGTTCCATACTTCTAAATCTTCTTCTGCAACCCAGTAGGCGTCCCCGACAAAAGAATTATTCTATTCTGGTCAGCCTGCTTAATGCTGTGGAAATACTCATTGGGAGCCGGAAATTAGGAAACGTTGTCAGAAAAGAAGTTGTAAGAATGTTCTTTGTCATGACGTCTCTGCCCATACGTGTCCTTACATTATGTTTCACCGGCCTTCTTCTTTCGTTTCTTATGAAGCCTATGATGGAGCATCAAATCAAAACTATCCAAGAACTTTCTGAAGGAAGTCGACTTGGTAAAGTCAAAGTTGTTGTATCTGAGAATGGGCATTTGCACTCCGCTCTCAACCAAGCCGAAGTAGATGTCGTTAAAAACTTGGGCGAACACCTTCACAATTATCCAGGAAGCATAATAAAGGATGATAACTACGCTGTTGAAAACATTTTGCACGGTTATACATTCATGGACTCTGAATTGTATATGAGCGTTCTAGCTAAGGAGTCTGGAAAAAGTGAAGAATTTTACATTTCGAAGGACATATTTTGGCTAAGCTTTGCATCTATATTCTTCAAAAGAGACCTTTGCTGCACAAAAGAGTTTAGTGAACTAGCTGGTTTTTATCAAATGGTTGTAAGAGATGCATTTTTCAAAATTAGCATCAAAGAGAAGATTCGTACAGCTTTAACAGAATCCGTAAAACCAATCGGTATGGAAAGTTTAAGTGGTCTTTTTCGTCTGCTTATTTTCGGGTACGTATTAGCCGGTGTGGTTTTAATCTGTGAGACCTGCTGTAAGAAAGTTACGAAGAAAAAGAAAAGTAGGATTTTTATTTATAACAAGCGCAAAATTAATCAAAACTACAGTCGCAAAAGATTAGTAGCTCCAAAAATGCGAAAAACTGAATTACAATCATATATTTAAATTCAGTTATTATATCCACTCCGAATTTAAAGTTCTCAGAAAATTCAACCAAATGTTGTTTTAATGTTGCTATTTAGAAATTGTGATTTAAGAGTTGATAGTGGATGCAGTACTGTCTTAATTAGTGAGTCAACTGGGCCCTAACAAAGGATACTGATCGCAAACAAGGGAGCTCCAAATCGCCAAAACATATTTAGTATAACATACATGGACGTACACAGAAAGTTAATAAGGGAGGGGTTATAGACTCAATGGGGAGGTTACAGAGTTACAACTCACATATTCCTATGTTAAATATACAAAATTTCATTGCAATGGGGGTTACAACCC
Source organism: Dysdera silvatica (assembly GCA_006491805.2). Taxonomy (NCBI): domain Eukaryota; kingdom Metazoa; phylum Arthropoda; class Arachnida; order Araneae; family Dysderidae; genus Dysdera; species Dysdera silvatica. The sequence goes on along the minus strand of QLNU02003225.1, from coordinate 122,131,250 downwards.
CATGAACACTCCCATGCGTATGCCAGAGAGTATATATATTATATTTTCCTTATTGCAAAAATTCGTAAATTTAAAAGTGAATGTAAGAAGAGGCCCCAAAAAATAATCTAGAGTAAGAAGATCCGCATACGTTAAAGCCTTATGATTATTATTAAGTAAGTCATGATTGTATGATTATCATTAAAAAATAATATTTTATGGATATCATTAGAAATTGGTCTCGTGAAAATCATTATTTGTTAATTATGGTTAAAAATAGTTATAGAAAGAAACGTTATCGTTTAAAGATCGTAGTTCAGAAACCATTACCGAATGCATTGGTGTTATTTGTTATTCGTTTAATAAAATGTAATCGACAATTACCTCTGGTAAAGTAACACGCCGTGCTCCTTCGTATTCTGATTATTTTGTTGCTTCAATATATCAATGCAGCTGTAATATCAAGCTTTAATATTATATGAAAGGCAGATTTCTTGTCAAAACACGCAAAAAAAATTCTTTCAAATAATATATTTTTCGCAATGACTTATCATTTATTTTATGCTCTAATTAAATAATTATTTATTAGTTAAAATATATTACGCATATGGTGGGTGATAATTACTGATCATTATTTTCATTGGCCAAGAAAGATTCCATCTAGTAATTATCTTTTAGGGGGCAATACAGTACACATTAAAACACCACAAATCGAAACCTCGGTAATCTGAAAAGACGAATATGTCATACCTCTATAAAAAAAAAAGGATTGTGTAGAATACGCACATTAATTTTGCATCGTAATATAAAGTGATTATATAGAAATATTTTTATTAAATACAGTAAAAACACAATTTTATATGCAAATGATAAGCATTTCTTTTTGTAATTCTACTCACTTTTTGCTTATAATCCTATGGATTCTAAAAACCACGCCAAAAAGCAGAAACCTCTCGCCAACTTTTTATCAGCCATGATATTTGTTGGCGATAATTTACTATACTGCTTTACCTAAGCTCTGGCAGCACAAATATTAAAACGCCCGAAAATAAACGAACCTCGATTGTTCGGATACACCTCGAACCCGAACTCCCTTTATGAGTTCGTAAAGGGGGCTCATTTCTCTCTCATGAACACATGTAAAGAGCTAACTGCTTTGGGTGTATGACGTTACTTCACGATAAGGAATGTGAAATTTAATGTGTTGCCTTTTAATGTGATGCATAAAATATTTGTGTAAGAAATACGTCATATTGCAAACTGGACATACTGATAGGAGGACTAAACTGCACCCAATCACACTAATATTTGCAAAAGCTGTATAGTAAGTGTTGATAAATATGACATGAGCGTAGCCACGTTTTATGCATGTCAAGAAAGCATCTGTGTCTATAATCTACATCTAAAATTCTCCTTTAAATCTATGTTCGATGCCTGAGGGAGTTTACAAAATATTTTATGTCTATATATATCAAAAAGGTTGATATGCATAGACCAGACATACAATGTTTCAAACATACTCAACTGTTTCGGCGGTTGACTTGGCAAAACGCCCCACACTGTGAATAGAGGTGTAAAAGGTTAACATACTGTGAACCACAGAACAACTACTGGACACCAAGTTGCCACTTTAGGTATTTTAGGCATTGGAAACTTAGATGCAGTTAATTATTCATTTATGTTAAAATTGGAGTGAGCGCGAGTAGCCAATAGCTACTAGTAGCATTACTAGAATTCCCTCAGCTGATGGAATCAAGCCAATTTGCATTTCCCAGATCAAGATTGCTCCCATGCATTAATGTCCTACCAGCGAATATTGGCCACTGAGCAATTCGATCAACAAACGATACAGCTGATCTGTAACAGCCAATATCGGAATTCCTTAAACTCCTCTTTTGTTGCGGAATGTTGGAGTTGTTATCGAAATCTCCTCTCCACTTCGTTCGCGTGAAGTGTTGCAAAGAACGCTGTGGAAGAACTCGGGAAATCAGGAGCCCGGGCTGTGGAACTCCATCTTTACTCCAAAATTTTAGAAACTAATATTAAAATATAGAAATATATGGAGAGACGTTGAAGAGACAGGATAGGCACACTTCTTTTTCAAACTTTCAAAATAGCCCTCATCAAAGAATAACATTTTGCTTACAATAATTTTATTATGCCTTTCTTAAAGATATTGGCAAAATATATTTATATATTGTTATTTAATTATCATAAATTAGAGTATCGTACCAGATTCTGCATTTTAAAAATTCATATATCGTCTTTTCTATTTCTCACCAATTCTAATAGCAGTCTTTTTCTGATATTCCCTTGCCGGTGTAATATCATATAATTCTCTTATAATGTGCTGCGTCTTTATTCTTTATTGAGCCTAAACCCTAAACGAACTTAATTTGTATTATTGTCTTCTGAATAAATTGTATTCATTTCGTTTCATCTTGCATGCATGATATTATTGAGGGGTTATTATTTAATAATCAAAAGTAATATTTCAAATGACAATGATTATTTGCTATCATTAGCATCCATGCTGGTACGATAAGCACTTAGTAATTCCCCATAAAACACTTCATGTACTCTCTACTAAAGTTATGATGCAATATTATAATATAATAAAACCTTGTAATATTATAATAACCTCCACTCCCGCGTCATAGCCCGCCATTTCATGGCAACATATCCTTAGAAATAATTGGTATTTCAGGCTATATTATTAAAAATTGTCTTCAGCTTACGTTTCTTATGGTATAACAATTCTGCCTTTATTTTTATGCCAAATTTCTCGTCAAATCTTGTTCGTCAATTTTAAAATAACGTTTTTACCACTAATTTACTTTTTAATTTTATTAAGCAGTTAATCTCCTTCTCTTCTTCTTCATATTATTTTTTATTATTATTATTATCAATAATATTGTAACATATTTCTATTTATTAATTTGTTAATTCGCATAAAAAGAAGCGAAAACTGTAACTGTTGCCGAATCATAAAATTCCATTTGAAGCGATCCCAAAGTTTAAATTTTTTATATTTTTTATATTTTTTTAAAGTTACATTATTTATATTTTTTCATCTCCCTTGTCTTGTGTTAATTCTCATTATGCTACCATTCCAAAATCGTAAGAACTCTGTTCATTCGTTTATTTCGATCGACACCACCATAGAAGCAGGCATTCTGCGTTGGAGCTATTTGAAATCCCCACATTTGGGGATAATAAATTACCTCTTACTTCCCTCTTTCCACTCTATATACATATAAATATAAACTTCATTTTGGTACAGCATGAACCCAGCTATCCTCCTTGCATCATAAAATTTCAATCAGTCACTGTCTTCCACCTTCAACGATGAACAGCAAGCTCACTGCCAAAACGGCAAAAGACACACGGCGTTTCAATACCCCAAAAGTCCACTAGATTCAAAGTTATTTTCTATTCGCAGATTCCACCAATGAAAGTTTCGGCATTTACATATATAATGGTGTGACTGGAAGAGGCCATCTACCAAACAACTTCCTGACATTGCCTTCTGAGGTGATTATAAGCTGTTGGAAATAGTCTCCTAGCACTTTTCAAACACGTTATTTCGGATAGAGGAAGATTGTTCTTCGCAAAATTTCTAGAGAGAGGGGAAAGATGGGACGTAGCCTGGGTAAAATGGGCCAGCAGAACCAGGGCAGGGTGCGGGGAAGGGAGCTCCGTTCGTAGATCGCTGCAAGCGCCCGATAGCGCAACACCACGAGGCCGTCCCTATTCGCCGCCGAGAGTTCTTATCGCAAACGAAACAGAGCCCGCTAGAGAACGAAACGATCTCTCCCTTTCGCACGGACGACCCATCTTCCTCCTTCGCATAAACCCGCTTTCCTCCTCCTCCTCCTCCTTCTCCAGGAATGAAAACGTGCGCACGTCATTTGACTGTAACATGTACCACGTGCTCCTCTGTACTCTGTAAAACATCTCCCATCTTTTTTGCTTCTCTTTTTAGACGGTGTGGGCGCAACTGCTCCACCTTCATTGCGAAATGGCCTCCAGCATTTCTATAACCGCGTGGAGTATGTGGAAATTTTCTCATCTACATGTTGGACTTGCAGCCAAGGTTTTAAATTTTAGGAAGTGGAAAACTTTTCATTCTGGTAATAATACCCTAAAGACAAATGCAGTGAATAAAAAAACGGTAAATCAGTAAAGTGAAACACACGTACAGGGTGTGTGAAGATACTGCATTAATAACGACGTTTCTTCAATACTAAATCATTAATTATAATTATGGCGGTAATTTTGTAGCGTGGCAAATTTCCGTGACGTTTTCCGCGAATTTTGAGTTATTTTCAACAATTTCGCGAATTTTAGAATTTTTTCAACAATTTTGCCAAATTTAGATTTTTTTTCTACTATTGTCTAATTTTTATTATAATATTTATATTAATTTTGATATTTAAATAACTTAAATACTTACATCACCAAAAAATCTTTTGAGTAAAATTTTGTAGAAAAATGTATCTAAACTACGTACGCACAAGATATTTTGCATTGCCTCGCCTTAACCTTGAGGGTTAAGCTAAACCGCTATGTTCCCGTCCATTGAAGAAGGGGAGAATTAATATACTAAGGGCAAAGGCACAGTGAATGATCTATGTGAGTTATTATACATCTAGGTACTAATAATTGCTATAAATTTTCCCAAGATTGTTGATCATTTTTTTCAACATACCAGAAGTAATATGCCCTCATTGGAAGGTACTAAAAGCAACCAAAATTATGTTTCTATCCTAGTTATATTATTTGAAAATTATTTATGATAATATCTATATTTTATAACAAAATTAGCATATTTCAATTTTATATGCTATTAAAATCAGAATTATTATAATAAAATTATGCTTATTTTTATTAAAATGTTAGCGCGAATACCCTTAAACTGAATTATCTTTAATATGAACTGTTTTCTGGATCTCCGTCACATTATATAATAATATTAGTGCGCTCCCATCCTTTCCGGACATCAAATTATTTAATTAATTATTATTAAATTAATAATTGATTAATTATTTGAGTAAGTGTGCATGTTGATGGAGTTAGTCTCTCTTTAAACAAGCACAGAATGTGATTTCCTTTTCAACCCTCTCTTTGAGATTTTTAAAATGTGGCAACCCCTTCATATTAAGAACATGGCAATATCTCAATGGAAACATATTGCTCTTCACGCTATAGATGACGGTTTTTCTGCAGTGCTTTTCTTATCACATTACGGCCTTTTTTATAGTCGCTTATGGGAAAAAATGTCTGCTAATTCCAAAAAGCCTTGTTTATGTTGTACTTTCTCAGGATATGCCAGATAATGGAGCAGTTAACATGGTTGGCTAATACGTATAATCTGCAGATAGGGCAATCTTACCATATACTTATTTAGTAATGTAATGATTATTTGTATTACTGTTTTGGAACTGGGATTCTTTATCTATTTATTTTCTTCGTTAGTATTATACTTCTTCCACGATTGTTTTTTAATTTTCTGCGAAATTCGCAATTTTCTCCACGAGCGCATGCGAATTTTGCATTTTTTCCGCGAAAAAACTGCTTCTCTAATTATTATAAACCAACGATTAATATCAATCATTCACTGATTTTACTTGATGGATTTCTTTTAGTAAATATATATAATTAGT
>QLNU02003225.1:122091675-122125505 GCA_006491805.2 Dysdera silvatica | reverse complement strand
CTCGTCAGCCTCAAAAAGGAAACTTTAGAACCCAGTAGGGAAAGATTTCTGACTCGCCAGACAAGAATGGTACTCGTCAGCCTCAAAAAGAAAACTTTAGAACCCAGTATAAAAAGATTTCTGACTCGCCAGACAATAATAGCAGTCGTCCGTCTCAAAAAGAAAACCTTAAAACTCAGCAGTAAAAGATTTCTGATTTGCCAGCTGCAAAAAATTTTATCACCCCTGGCGACCAAGTCACCGGATTTGGCGAGCCACGTGCATATTAGGTCTTTTCGGATCCGTTTAAACAGATAAAGCCTTTTTTCGTCATACAATCGAATACGCGTTTTTTCAAAATCTTTTGAAAATATTTATCATAGTTTACTTGAAATCACGCATAGAAAAAAGGAAAATTTTCGTGTGGTGAGGTACGATACCATAACATTTTCATTGCCAAATGCTCTACGCATTGTGCTATGGACAACTAGCTTTGCCAGAAAATATAAAGCTAGGTTTACATTCAGCCATTGCTCCTCGCGTTGCTGTATTTACTTCCCAAAATACTTTTGTGGCAGCATCAAAGGCAGTGAGTGTTTCCCTTGCCGCTTCATACTTACTTCACATTCGACCTGGGACAATGGTGGACATATAATTAGTTGCGGTTTCAGCTCTCTGACTCCTCTGACTTCCGCACAAAAACCTCCAACGATGGGAGCGGCGGGAAACGGCAATGGCAGGAGCATGGTCAGCGCGGGTGACATGTTTATATACTCTCGCTGCCCACTTTCATGCTCACTTCCCTGCTCACTGCCACGGAAGTGGGCTGAATGTAAACAAGGCATAAGCTTTATGATGGACAGTATAGACAATAATGGAACTGCTTTTTAAACCGAAGTCAAAAGAGTCGAACGAAGCGGACTTCCTTTACGAGTGATTTATCAAGCAATATTTCTACCATCGACCTTGCCGATGGAAATTATTTGCATTTACTATGTATCGTAGATTTAAACGTAAATAAATAAAAAGGTAGTAATATCTAAGAGCAGTCAAACATCGCTACTTCTATGTTATAAGATTTAGTACAGTAGTAAGAATTGTCATCAGCAATATACCATAACCTCGATTATTCGAAATTCAAAGAAAGGGGGGGGGCATTATTTCGAGTTAACGAGGTTCAAAGGGATTTCAAGGAGTGAAATAACTTCTTCAACTACATTTTCGAATTACCAAGCTTCGACCTATCCAAGTTTCCCTGTACGATATAATTTAATATTAATAAAAATAATACAAAGAATCGTATATTTAAGTTTTTCCCTCTTTAGGATTGCATCCTTTAAAATGCTAATGATAAATTCGCAGATTCTCTAAATTTTCCAATTCCCCAAATTAAACGTTTTAACATTGTTTTAATACAAACAGATAAAAATTTTATAATGAAGAATAGGTAGATTGAAAAATAATAATAACAGACGCTTTCAGAAGCAAATTATTATTAATTTTATAAACTACACTTAATGATTTTATAATTGATAATTTTGGAATTTGAAAATTTGTTATTGATGTTACTAAGGCATATTAAGCTTTCTATTTTCCTTTGCACTTGCATATAAGGGAATGCGCAATTATATGCAAGTGAATACGCACACAAAAACGCGCATACGCACTAATTATTTTAAGAATACGCTTACTAATTACCTTAGGAATAGGCGCTTGGAAATATGAAATTCTGTTTTAAAAAAGACTTCTTTTAAAATTATAATCCGTCTTCTTTACAAAACTGTAATTTATTTTATTTTAGAAGAAAGCTTTAAAGCAGTGATTTTCAACCTGGAGGGCGCGCCCCTTAGGGGGGGCATGAGACACTCTCAGGGGAGGCGTGAAACGACTTAAGAATCTAATATTAATAATGTTTTGTTTTTCGATTCTCAAAGTATATTTGAAAAAAAAAAGGTAATTATAAAAAATCATGACTAATAATTTAGGAATCAAATTCAGTTACATTTGGATTCTTTAAATGACGAATTCAATTATTATTTCCCTGATATTTCATCCAATGACAGGTCTAGGATATAGACGAGAAATCTTTTCTCCTTGTTGATACTGATGTACTGCCAGAACGTTTTCAAGGAAAAGTCATAGAACTGAAATGCGATTCAAAGGCGAAAGGTGATTTTAAAAGAATGGGCCTGGACGGGTTTGGGATACATTACCTTACATTGTATCCTAACATCTCCAATGTTGCCTTAAGCGTAATTTTGCCGTTTTCGTCAACGTATCTCTACGAGTCAAGATTTTTAACATCAACTTCCATAAAAACAAAACAGCGTTGTGGTCTAGAGGTGGAAAGTGATCTCCGTTGTGCATTATCCAACATCAAACCAAACACCAAATATATGTGACATAATCAAGGCAAAACAGTGTCAATCTTCACATTGGCATTTAATGACTTGATTCTTGACCATCTGCTTTTTGTTTTCACAGATTGCTTTATTTGAAATTTGTTCTTTTCGTGGACCATTTCATTAATTGTGTGGAATATCATGTACTGGTATAAAAGTAATGTTCGTTAAAAATAAGAAATTATAGTTATTATAAAAGCGTATGGTGGGGCGCGTGAGACCTTACCATATCTCAAAAGAGGGGCGCCAACTGTAAAAGGTTGAGAACCATCGCTTTAAAATATGAAAAAATCAAAGCTCACATTTTGCTAATTACGATTAAAAGTAAATCAAAAACCTCAACACTATGCCATTTAATAAATTTCTCTCCCTTTTCTTTTCAATTTCAAATCTTTTCTACCAATTAAAATTTTACAATCAGTTGGATCTATTTAAAGAAAGACATTGTTAATCTATCCATTAAACTTTAAAGTTTCTCATTTCCTGCAAGTAATGGGAATTAACGAAAGAATATTTTAGGTAAATCCAACAGATTACTTCCTTCTCAAAAGATTACTTTAGGTTATCTGCATTACCTAATTTGTAATGGTACGTACTATTCCACATCTCATTAAAAATTATTATATTTACGTTTTATGTGATTGATTTACTGTTTATATATAAATCAAATGAGGTGCGTTTTCCTAGCTGAGCATATGATGCATTGCAGCAATGTAAAACATCGAGAACATACTCAGACAATAAAAAATTAATTTATGTGTTGTTTTCCTAGTCCCAAAATGCATACTGATCCATATATGTATTATATTGTTCCATATATGAAATTATATTAATCCATATACGAATTATATGGATCCGTATATGAATTATACTGATTTTCAAAGAATTTAGCGTTGAAGAAGTCCAGGTACAATCAGTTTCATTGTATAATTCCATACAGTGGCGTAGAAAGGGGAGGTTTCAGGGGGCTCAAGCCCACAATGGATATCAAAACAAATTATTTTTTCAAGGCCGCATCACAAAATGTTCTTTAAAGGCGCTTGATCTCCCATGAGTTTTGAATGCTACGCTATTGTTTCCATATTTCATCTTTAGTTTCCAATTGCTATTTTTCTCCATAAATAGTTGTACTTATAACTATATATGCATCATAACAAGGCATACTTCCATAGCAATAATTAACATTTCTTTTTGTTTCTATTTGTGTTAACTTTAAGTGTGTTATATTATTATTATATATTATTATATATTATTCACTTTATAAGTCGGGGATCCGGAGCATTACAATTTTCTGTTCCGGTTCAGGTTCGGTTCCTTTTTTTTCATTTTTAAATCAAAAAATCAAATTTTCATTTTTATCCTGTTCTTTTCCGTTTCAGGAATTCAATTCTTATTTCGGTTCGGTAACCGGTTGTAACTGGTTCTAGAAACTTTTGTTGAAATTTTTCGTCTTTATAACAAAATATTGCGTGTTATACTGGACTATATAAATAGAAATATTTCGAATGTAGAGAATTCAGATTTCGCAGCACAAAAACTAAGGAAAGGGGAAATATAAGGTGATACTACTTCACTGACTCCCATAATGTCCCATTTGAACTCTTCAAATTTTTCTTCCAATTCCTGAAGTCTTGTTTTCAAGCAAGATCCAGATTGGAGACTTAGAAAATTGGAAAGATCTATATTTTTGATAAATAAATCCGTTGGAACCAGCGTGTAAAACGCATTTTTCGATTTTTTATTCATTATTAAAAATATTTGGGTTGGCGCATTTACTGACGAAGGCGAATGTTTGGCGTTAGTGAGTGAGCTTGTAACCCTTCGTTTTGGCGGATTAACTTGGCATTTTGAAGCAACGAAGTTGCAGTATTAATGTGGAAGATATTTTCCCTTTTCATACGGATTAGGCATCGCATTTAATGAAGGTGTAATTTTTTTTTTCGTACTGGAAAGCAATACTCTTCACATATATTATACCATGATTTGAAAACATTATTTACATATAAGAAAAATCCAAGACGTTATTAATAATTGTCAGCCGCTTTTAAATTTGACAATCGAGAAATATTAACTTAATCCTACGACAATTAATGAGAACCGGTGCTTACAAGGTAAAATTTTCATGCCAAAATTTGAGGAAATTATTTTAAATAACTCGGCATTTGAAGAGGAAGTGACATTGCATTTCAAAAACGAAAATGACTATTGTAATATTGATGATGAAATAAATCCTGCGACGGAATTTGATAAGAAATGCGAGACAGAAAATTTTACTTTACCCCAAATGAAGGCTGTAATTAATTTTTATGACTCGTGTAAAAGCAATAATTTTTTATCCAAACGAAACCGTGTTTTAAACGTATCTGCGACCAAAAGTAAATTTTCCGTTTCAAAAATTATGGGTCAAAATGTGGTACTCGTTCGTAAAGGTAAATTTAAAACTCTAAAGGAAATGTTACAATCGAAATTTCATCGTATTCAAAGTCATAGTTTACCAGTTCGTGATAGTGGTTTAAAAATATGGGCCACTAACATTGCAAAAGATTTAAATATGAAATCTAAAATATCTAGTAACTTTATTAATAAATTAAACTTAGTCAATCGGATCGTTTCACAAAGAATAAGGAAATATACTACTGTCCGATCACTTCATGATGTTGAAACTAATGAAAACAAAGCTATGGAATTTGTTTTATAAACAAGAGATTTAATTTCAGGCTGTAATATACGGAACAAGTGCTTAATGCAGATCGGAGTGGGTTTCAGTACTTCATCCCAAGCGACATAACGCTTTCTATTAAGGGTGAAAAGTGTACAGTGTTAGCAATTGTTGAATCCAAATCTGCAGCCACACATTCGTATACGATAATGCCACTTCTGTCTATGACCGCGAGCTGAAAGGGAAATTATTATTTACGTGAATAGTGAAGAAAGTGTGATTCAGAAGTTCAAAAAACATTATTTCCCTCTAATAATATTTTTATTGCATGCCTCCAAATCACGAAAAATGGGGGAAAAGTTACTATGAAAGAATGGGTTACCAACTGCCTTAAACCACTTGTAAGTCGCCCTTCATATGTTGCGTTAGATTCCTAGATTGCGTCGATAAACAAGACAACAGATAGTGAACTTCCGAATAGTTGCGTGAAATTATAAATTCCTCCTACACAACAGCTCTGGTGCAGCCCCTAGACGTATATTTTTTTAGAGAGTACAAATTCTTTATTAAAAGGATTGTGAACTTCATTCTTACAAATGAAATTGCAATTAAAATAACTGATAGTAGTGAAATAATTTAGCCACATTCTTTAGTTTACAACCAGTTGCAATCTAAGAAATATCAAACAATACTTTGCTATCCATGGTCCAAATATAACCATAATGATGATAACGTTGAAAAACCTGGCAACGTATCTTCAATTTCATTTAAAATGGATCATGACCTATGCGATTTTTAGTCACGTGAACGATTTTCATTCGTTAAGTGCACTCACTGTAATGTCGGTTTCTGTTTACAACATTTCTATGTAGATTACCACTATCACATAAACGTAGTATAATTAATTAATCATGTATAATTTTTCAGTAACATTTCATGTTTATATTCTTGGACGACAGCGGTTTATGATCCTTCGCACGTTTATTTAATGTACATTTCCCTCTAGCCGTAGCAATACAAACCGAAAATCGAACGTTCGACATATTACCTTATAAGTTACATTGGTGAAAAAGAAAAAATTAATTGCGCATATGTTCTTTTTTCATAAACCAAGTTGGTTTGTTTTTGAAAATAATTATTTTATAAATCCGTTTTGCTATTCAATAGAACAGTTTTCGCTCTCGTGCTTCATATGTCGTTGGTTTGTTTTAACTCTCTAAACGAAAAACGAAATTATGTATGTATTTAAGGAATATGGTGTTAGAGTCAAAATGTTCTTATTTTTGTTATTAAAAATAATATATGGTAATTATGTTTAACAGAATACAATATACATGTAAATGTTACATAAATGGCAATGAATCCTCAATAAGATTCGACTCACATGCATATTATCAAAGGTAATCTTTGGCGCAGAGCAGCCTGTGGGATGCTCTTGCGCCATAAAAAGCCAAACAAACAAACAACAAATAATCAAAGGTAATCACATTTTAACACGTTTCTTACAACTGAAAATACGGAGGAGTAAAAAAAAAAGGTGAGGTGATGGCAAAACTTTTTCCCATCGTAACAAAGAAATTGATTTTTCTGTTTTCGCCAAAAAAAGGAGTAACTTTGAATTGCGGCAACCATGTCCATCGTTTTTGCGCCAGTTCTGCAAATGAGCTTGGCTGAAAACTGGCAAATGCGCCAATTCAAATATTTTTAATAATGGATAAAAAAATCTAAAAATGCGTTTTTTACGCTGGTTCCAACGGATTTATTTATTAAAAGTATAGAGCTTTCCAATTTACTAAGTCTCAAATCTGGGTGCAATTGACCCTTAAAACACTTCCAGTATTAGTACCCCCCCCCCAGCTTCTTTCATGCCACGTTGACCGTTGCCTTGATCAGGAGCACTCCAGCACTTGGAAACTAGGGGCCATAGCTTTTTGGTGTGTCAGCATAGTGGAGGAATTAGTATTTACCACGCTGGCTAGACGGGTTGGCGAATTAGCCCTCCCTTCCCCATCCGCCTTTCTATTTATGCACCAAATATTAAGTGGCTTCATAAATGGAAAGCCCTGCAGCACCACATGAAAGCGGGGTAGGACACTAGGTTACTAGCCCGGCCGATTCCATGTATTGTAATATACGTTCAGCGTGTGGGTCTCCTTCCAGTTAGATACCAGCAACCGTTTTGTAGGCCATAGGTCCGACAAATGTCCCAGAGATCCTACAGATGTCCCAGAAGTCCCACAACCGTCCTCTGCTGAGAATACCGTCACTCGGCACAGCGCCGCTTCGAAGTAGCCGCGGTAGAGGTCACTCCGTAAGAGGGTGGCACAACGAGTCCCTCCGTGGCACAAGAATTTCGGCTGTGGCGAAATCTTCATTAAACTGCAGGTCCAGCTTGTCAACACGTCTGGCCAACGTGATGACTTTTAGGTTGCTTCCTTTGTATTTCTCTCACCGTACTACGTGTATGTGTGATAACAGAGAAACTTACATCCCGCAGTGGATTGAAAATCGTATAAGATATTAATAATTACTATATGTTAATATTATATTGTATATTGTGTTATGTATTAATATTTAATATGTACTAGTTATTGATATACATAATATTTACTAATATATACAATATTGGTATTATATATTTTAATACTTCTATGCGTATATATTATTCTATTTATTATAAAAATTAATTATTATACATAATAATAATAATAAATAATAATAATGATATGTTAGTCATTATATCTTTATATTTCGATGCCATTATGACTGCAGTTGCAAAAATCTTTCCTCAAAAAAGTCAACAAATGATAAAATGATAGTTGACGAAATAAAATTCCCAATAAAGGAAATATTTCTTTTCTATTATTATATCATTTTCATGTACCTATGCACACACAAACCGTTATTTTGAACCAGTTACCATTATTCTTTATTTGTGTTCAATTCCGGTTCAAGGAAGAAATGTTAAAAAGGTTCAGGTTCGGTTCTGGACATAATTTAGGGGGGGGGGTCGATTTTCGGTTACGCATCGGTTCGGCTCCGGATACCTGCTTTAAGTATATTAAGAATATCCTAAGGAAGTAAATTTGATTAGAAGTGTTTATAAAACTGCCTTTAAAAAATAAAACGTGACTTAATACGACATACTTTTTATACCCATATACCTGGATATTTATATATGAATTAAGCATAAAAATTTAAAAAAAATGCCAAAAAATAAATATAATAATTTTTAATATTTTTCTATACATACCTAACTCATAATCATTAAAAAAATTTAATAAAAATTTAAAAAAAAAAACATGATTTGTGGCACTAGAGTGAGCAATACGCTACTATCTTTTCTAATCCCTGAGTTTGTTCTTGGCGTCTTACATTGTTGCGTCAAACTATATGAGCATTTTGAACAATGCGCCTTTAAAAGTACAAATATCATAAAAATAAATAATGGATAACAATACATGCCACATAAATCCGTTTAGTGTAAGAAATAAATCCATTTTGTGAAAAAAACGAAACGAGAAAACAATTGTGACAACCCAAAAAACAATGACCGAGGAACTGATAGAAATCTTAAAAATACGTAGAAATACTTAGAAAAAACATGTCTCAGAAAGTAGAAGAGAAATAAATTTTTTAACGATATTTTCCATTTGTGTGTCAATAACTTTCGTTTTTTACATTGATTCATTATTTATGGAGCGGGGTTGTACAATATACGGTCCACAGGTTGCAATCCGGCTCGCCAACAGCTGTTTAGAATAAAAAAGCAAGCAAGTAAAAGAAAATCGCATGAGGTCGATATTTAAATTTAGCGGGTTTCAATTAATATTAATTTGCAACTTTTTAATCCGTAACTCTCTAATCCGCAGCTCTCTAATCCGCAACTCTCTAATCCACAACTCTCTAATCCGCAACTATCTAATTCTCAAGTAACTCGGTAGATTTGTAACGTTAACAATAGCCATCATTATTGCATTTACGGAAGACCTTTGCCTTGTCCTTTTCATTGCGTATAGACAGGCAGACAGGAAAGCCAAAAGCAATAGCGGGTTCAATATCTATTGAAACCCGCTAAAATTCCAGAAGTTCAAAACGAAAATTTTAGGATTTTTTCCAGAAATAAGGCAAAACGGCCAGGACAACATGGAGGCCACCATAATAAATTACTGTGGAAATTTCTGATGTCTAATTATATGGTCATTTCTTTTTTTTTTTTTTTACGAAACGCGCTAAAACCGGTGGCCCGTAATAAAATCCATGAAAAATTTCCAAGTGGCCTGCTGCCCGAAAAAGCTGGACAACCCTGATATAAACTAACATGAAGGATTTCTCGTGTGGGAGTTTATCCCTCATAAAGGAGTTTATAATCACTGTTCCTTTAACCAAGAAAAATATGATCAGTTTAATGTAATGGATAAAAATTTATCTAATGTATAACACGGTCATGAATAATAGTGTTATTATTCAGGCACGTAGTTACCACAAGCTGTTTTGGCGAGTTTTTTATTAATCTTAAGTTCGCATCGTTTAAAGGATATAATTTCACGAGCATTACCATGAAAACCATGTAGATTCTTGGATAAAATATTTATTTAGAAAGTACGAGGGTCTGATATAATAGAAATGTAATAAAGCCGTATGAAAAAATTGTAATAAAGACCGATGGGAATTGCCTCTATCATGATCTTGTTAACGGTGATTTAATACCGTTAACCCTGGAAGCGGTACTGCTCACAAGTTTAGAGCATACATTGGTGGCTGAATTAAAGATTGTTTGCTTTGGGTTTTATGTAGGAAAGATAGGTAAGATAATGCTGCTGCCAAACCTACAATTTTTTATGGACCAAAACCTCTGTCACTTAAAGGATCAAACCCCATACTACGGGTCAATAAAACAAAACAGCAAGCGTTTGATACCAGTTGTATTCGCACCCGTGATAGACAACAAGGACGTAGTTAAATTAATTAATTAATTAATCGCATTGTCCGTCCGTCGCCGCACGGCCCCAAATTAAAAACAATCTATAGCAGGATGGTCCTGCGAAGCCGCTTTTTGCGGCCCTCGACGGTATTCAAGGACCAAAATACTGCAATTTTAAAAGCTAAAGTCCGTTTAGTGTTAACATATATTTAATTATTTACACGAATTTTATTACAAGTTACGGACTTGCTGAACGTATACTTTGTTCACGGACAGATACCGAAGTTAGTAATTAAAATAATGGGAGTACGGTAATTTTTATCTAACTTGGATAGCCATATCAAAAGTAATATCAGTCAATGAAAATATATTAAACGTTTATGTCCTAAATTTGTTTATAATTAGATCTATTGAATATTTGTTATATATTATTATGTATTTAATCATGCTTTTAATTAAATATAATAATTGGGTGCATTAAATAATAACAATACATGGCGAACACTTTTTTCACATACATATGGTACGTACATATGGAAATTTAATTCGAAGGGTGGGTCACTGATTCTATATCGAAGTATTTTTTTCACCTACTTGGTATGAAAATTAGGTTGGTACGTTTCGAAACCTACAGTGGATACCCAAAACCACACATAATGACGAGCCTTATACATTGATACTTTTTTTTTTGCTTACATACATAATATAGTACAGTTTAGTTGGTAAATTAGTTAAATAAGACATTACCAACAATAAATTTTAATAAAACAAACACAATATATACACATTATTTTGCTTATTTGTTCTTGATTCATTGAATGAATGAATTGGATTCTGACGTTTTTGTTTAAACCTAATGGGGTTAAACAAAAACATCAGAAACCTGTTTCATTATTTAACGAGTTATCGAGGATATACTGTAAACATGGGCGGATTTACCATTTTGCCGCCCCAAGTCTACTTGTTTCCCACCCTCTTCTACCCGTTCGCCCCCTCCAATCAGTAGTAGGAACATAAAAATCGTTACATTCAATATAAGTCCAAAAATTCTGTATGAACAAAAAATATGTTAAACTCATAAATTGAAACATAAACATTAAACAATATTAACTTATATTGAAGTATTATTTCTTTTTGTAAATCAAATAAAATAATAATAAATAAATAAAGTAAATCAGATAAATTAAAATAAATCAAATTCAATTTTATTGAAATAAATTTTAATTTTAGAAAAAAAAAAAAACCTATCGAACACTGGTATTTAAATGGAAAGCATGACGTCTAGCTTTCTTCTCCGTCAAACATCTGATTATATCATCGTATGGTATTGATTTTGTTATATCAGACTCAATACACAAAATTTTTTCGAGCTAGTCTATAGCCTATTGGGAAATATGGCACCGATTGTACATAACCAAATTAGAGATTTTAAATTATTTAAGATCTACAGCATATGTATATTAAATATATGTACAATCTCTGTAAAATATTTTTCACTCGAAACATGCTACCTTTTGCGATGTCAAGTTATGGCAGAAGAGTCGTTCATAAACTCTGAATTGGAAGTGGATAGGACGTATTAACTCATATAAATCAGATGCTAAAGAGGTCTTTGATGCAATAAAAGGCAAAGCTCCGACAATGACGCTTAAGCTGGGTCGTAAATCAGCCTAACAATTACCTTCCGTCGCTTGTTTAGTGGCAGTCATATTTCTAACAATAACTAATGACAAATCAATATTATTTACGGAAAACCCAGGATAGACCCAGATCCATTATATTTCCGGGATCGAGAGAAGGCGCTTTAAAATTGTATTTCAGTCTGATGGTATATCTTCACAAAGCGGACAGGAATTTGCGGATTTTATTTCATTTTTTGGGGGTGGGGCAGAAGGACAGAAAAGTTCATAATGTGCCGGGACCCGTGGCGTGTATTCCATGAGCTCTGGGTAATCTCGGGTGGGCCAACTTGTTTTTTGCTTTTTAACGATTTTTCGTAGAAACTGATTTTCTTAAAAAAATACATAGCGTTTTAGAAGAAATTCAAAAAAATTTAGAAAAATATAAAGGGTTTGGTATACATAAGAAACAAATATTCGAAAACAGTTTCCATTTAAAATAGAGAAATGGATCCTTTCTCCATGCTGTCTGCGGCAGCAGTAGCCAACGGATGAAAAACCGCCAATTTATTCTCTAATTCCCGGCGATGGGAAGGTATATTTAATGTTATATCCATCCCAAACTTTTGGCGACAGGGTTGTTGTGTTTACATTCATTTTATCATGCAACGCATGGAGATAGATTCTCAACATCATTGCCCTAGGCCTTTTCGAGATAATTGTATTATAAAAGCTAGTTAGATAGCGTTAATAGGTTTTTCAAAGTTGTAATAAGAAATAGGTTTCTGAAAATTTCACTCGTCAAGGAAGTTTTTAACGTGAGTTCAGGAGATATCACATTGCGCAATACTGTAGGCCCTGTGTTAACCGAAATACGCACAGCACTAAAAAAAATCTTTACGATTTTTGAAAGAAATATATATTTACTGATAAAAAAAAAACGCGAAATACTGTGAGGTATATTAAACGATACATATAAAACGATATTACCGTTTAATAAACTATAGTATATCACAAAACTTGGTAAAATAACACAATGGGCACAGTTTTTGAACTATATGTTTTAATATAGCTTTAAAACGTTTTCTATACTATAGTATATTAAACTGTAATATTGTAGCATATGATAATGAAGATGAGTAACGCCGCTGGTTCCGTCGGCGGCGGTGGCGTTTCCTGCCTGCTGATTATATATAATGCGGATTACATGATGTAATACATATTGTATATAATTTTAATAAATGCTTAAGTTAAGCAACAATTTTTATCAACGTTTTTTAGGCGTAGTAATATTAACGCCGATGTTATGGCGTGGTTAGATGGTGAAACGTTCGTAAAGAAAAGAAATGTTTTTTGTGTTCGGTGGGGCACGATCCCACGACCTCCCACTTCGTTAATATTACTACGCCTAAAGAACGTTGATAAAAATTGTTTCTTAATTTAATCTGCGTAGTGTTCGCGACTTGCATAAAAAATACTTAAGTATTAGAGTTTGCTATAATGTAGTGAGTTTTGTTGCGTACTTACTTACACCTTGTAACTTAAGAAATCACTATTTATTTTTATGAAAAACGGTGCCCCCCTACCTTTTTTCAATTAACAGAGGTTATACTGTAATTAAAAATATATATTTTAAAATAAATAACTTTTATATAATCATTCTGATTTTGATTACACGACATTAAAATATACTAATGTTATTATATGAAATAAAATAATTTTGAATTTGAATAAATCTTTGTCGTATAAGATAATCAGTATAGAAACTTATAGTTTTAGTTGCTTTTGGTATATTTTAATAAGGGTAGATTACTTTTCATATATTAGAAAAATTATGAACGATCTTACTGGAAAATTACAGTAATCGGTAATCCCCATTTACTTAAATCACGGAACACCGGTTTTCGCTCGTGTCTTCGGTATAATTATTATTTATGTAGGACATTATTATATATATATATATTATAATTTATTATTGTATAATAAATGTATTAAGTGTAATTGTATAAATGTTATATTGTGTATTATGTATAATTATTGTCAGTGCAGGACCGAGAAAACGCACTTGAATTTGTAGAATTGTCCTTCCGAATTTTGGATGCATGGTAATTCTAAACTGGTATATAACACGAATAATTGAAAAGTACAGTGAAACCTGTCTAAGGCAGAAACTCACGGGACCGGAAAAAAATTCCGTAGTATGCAGGTTTCCGTCTTATGGAGGTTACATGCAAAACAAATACATACATAGTTAAATTCAGTGGTAAGAGATGACTGGATATGCTAATTGTTTTTATTTGTCTCATCTTGCGAACTTTATAACTAAATTTATTTTCCTTTTGATAAAAATATTTATTTTATCACTGCATTTTATTTTTATTAATTTTTGCAATATTTTGTGTTAATAACTATAACCAATACAGTACAAATCTCCATGGTAATTGTACAAACCTATTCCATACAAAAAGTATATTATGTAAGCTTAAATTGTAACGATAAAGTATATAATCGCTTTCACTCTCAATTTTCAATCAGTCCATTTTATATCAGGATTAAAATGAGAAATGTGCTGACGTATCAAGTATTCAACCTTTAATATTCACTCACAGTATGCAATTCTTTGATACATTAACTGTATTACACAACATTTTTTATGGTAGATTGTTTTACAATCATAGGCGTAAGTTATGTGAGTCAGTGGGGCCCCAAGGCCCAATAATTTGAAATAAATTGCAATTTTACATATACTGTAATATAGAAATCTACAAAGTATATGCTTTGGACCCCCAATAATTTTGAAAACTCTACGCTGATGTTTACGATAGACGTTTCGGTTTCGCTTATTGAATCGTTCATCCTGTTCATTATTTTTAATTGTTTAGTTGAAGACAAATTTCAATATTGTGAGATCAAAATTTAATATTGTAATTCATCGATAAATTCCGGTATCAAACTCTCACATGCCTTGACCTTCTAAATTTAACATACATTCGTCAAATCTAGCTTTATCCTGTCTTAAATCCCAGTTTCTCAAATGAATCCACAAACCAACATATAAAACAATTCCCTCAACGTCTAATTAATGTGCTAATTTGAACTACAGAACGTGGATACTAAAAAAACAATTTCATTAATCCTCTCACGAAGCTCCCTCTTAAAAAAAATGTAAGATTTACTAACTTAAACTCATGAAACCTGATCTCAGATGGAGCGAAGTTCGGATCCGATAAAGCATGGATATTCCTAGACGTAGTTTGTAGCTTATTGAATTCATCATTTACATTTCAATTACATATGTTAAGATCCAAGACAGTTGAATTAATCATCTGGGGCGAGATGGATACTTAATGTGACCTCTGACCTTCGGTATATTTCCATATAACTAAGATCACTTACAGCCGAACCCAATCCAGCGGGCAAAATGATAGCGATCATGATGACCATGGTGTATGTTTCCATCTCAGACCGCGCGGAGAGGTGAGGGGGCTACGACATAAAATTAAAAATACCATTCACTAATCTGTCATTAATTAACTACTACAATTTTTAACGACATTAATTTTTTTTTAACATCACTAAAACAGGTGACTGTTTACTCTAGAAATATTCGTAATATCTTTAATTTTGAGATGTCGATTAATATCTGGGGATACTTGCTAACTTACTTTACTTTGGGAAACTTACGAAGCAGTCTTTTGAAAAGTGCGAAGGTCTTTGAAAGAAACTGATTGCTTAATATTATGCCGATGACATATTTAAGCAGAACTGTTTGGTTTCCGAAATACTTTTCGGAAAATTTTTGCAAGAACGCCGGAAGATGCTCAAGAAATAAATTACAAAATGCGGTACAATCACGAAAGCAGTTAATCCGAAGACTTCCTGCTCCATTTCGATAACAGTTCCACTTAATTTCAACATTCTGGAAGTTCGTGGAAAGTGTTCGCACGCTTTCCTAATTTTTTAAAGTAAGATAAGAAAAGTTAATTTATTAGCAGAGGGAAATTGATGGAAGTTAATTTCGTTAAGTGGGAGTGCAAATATTGCAAATGCAAACGAAAACGTCATTCGTAGACGATGTCGAGTATTTACGATTGCGAAAGGTGGAATACCAGAGTACGCCAGCAATTTGCTTTATCTGGTGAATGATACCAAACAAAGCAAATACTGAACTTCTACGCCATCTGAACTAAAACAAACTTGAGAGTGTTAAAAAATGGGACGAAAAATTTCAAACTTCTAAAGAATATAAAATTCTTGAAATTTTGTCATATAATTTCTATCTCTTTCTCCCTCTCTAATTCTCTAACAGTTAAAGAAGGCGTAAAAAGAATATACAGGGTCTTTATAATTAAAGTTCCACTTTGAAATGGCCATAAAATGAAAACTACTGGACCAAATGTTATCAAACTTGGTAATAGCTTACAGGAGGTCATGGGATTTTACGTTCCGCAAAAACATAAATAAATAAAATAAAAATAGAAATAAAAGTTAAAAAATCACCACCAGCGGAAATGGCACTGTATGCAATATTGTTAAACGAAATAAGACATGAAGACATCGTTTTAAAACGTTTTTAATCGTTTCTAAAACGTGTTACAAAGCATGTTGAATGTGGCGTCCACCATTTTCTGAAAGCAAGTTAAATCGCATTACTGCGTTCTCAACAGCAGCTCTTAGCATATCAGGAGGAATGTTGCGGACATGTCGGTGTATCGCATCTTTCAATTCCGCCAAATTGTTTATGTTATCACCATAAACAATTTGCATAACCCCACAAAGAGTTTCGTTTTAGAAACGATTAAAAACGTTTTAAACCGATGTCTTCATTTTTTTTATTTCGTTTAACAATATTGCATGTAGCGCCATTCCAGCTGGTGGTGATTTTTGAACTTTTTTTGAGGAAAATAAAATCCCATGACCTCCTATAAGCCATTACCAAGTTTGATAATATTTGGTCTAGTAATTTTTATTTTATGGCCATTTCAAAGTGGAACTTTAATTATAAACACCCTGTATATACAAATACATTTTACAGTATATTCTTTGCTTGTATTTTTTGAATGGACTATATCCTGGCAAACAAGAAATCAATTATTGAAGATTGCAGCATACTGAACAGATTTAATACTGGAAGTGATCATCGAATGGTGAGATGTAAAATGCACTTAAATACTAAACTAGAAAGGCAGAAGCTCATTAGGAAACAAGTATGTAAGAGGGTGGATTTAAAGAAATTAAAAGAAAATACCGAGGCATTCAAGTTGGAATTAAAAAATCGCTTTTCTGCACTGGAAGGACTTATTGAAGAAGTTGACATCTCAGAAGCAAATGAAAACATTGTTAAGACAATAATTGAAACTGCTGGGGAAATTGGTGGTGTAACCTGTAAAAAGCACAATAGCAAATTATCTGAGAAGACGAAACAGCTCATGAAAAGGCGAAGAGATATGAAGGTGGACAATCGAAATACCAGTTCCAGGATTGAGTACATAGAACTTTGTAAAACTCTGCGCAAAAGCATGAAAGAAGACATAAGAAAATTCAATTGTGAGTTAGTAAGGAAGGCCATTGAAAATAACAAGAGCCTTAGGGTTGTTAAAGGAAGTTTATCTGTTGGGAAGAAACACATCATTGCATTAAAAGGAGAGGATGGCACCGTAACAAGAAATAGGGAAGAAATACTTAGAAGAGTTGAAGAATTCTACAAAAAACTATATGAAAGTAACAGTGGATTAAACGAAGACACTGAAATAGTCGAAGGAACAGCTCCTAAAATCTTAAAAGAAGAAGTTTCATTTGCAATAAAAAGTATGAAGAAAGGAAGAGCCCCTGGCGATGATGGTATTACATTAGATATCCTAAAAGAAGCTGGAGAATATGTAGAAGACATACTTGCAAAATTCTTTACCAAATGTCTTAACAGCGGTAACATACCAAACCAATGGGATTCTGCAACAGTAATTCTTTTGCATAAAAAAGGTGATAAAGAGGATTTGAAAAATTACCGACCAATTAGCTTGTTACCTGCTATTTATAAAATCTTCACAAAAGTGCTAACACATCGCCTGCAGAAAAAATTAGATGCAGCTCAACCAAGAGAACAAGCTGGATTTCGAAGTGGATTCAGTACAGTGGACCATATTCAAGTATTAAGAGAATTAATTGAAAGAACACATGAATATGAACTTCCATTGTGTGTTGCATTTATTGACTATGAGAAGGCCTTTGACTCTATTAAAACATCAGCAGTCATCAACTCTTTAAGATCAACAGACATTGAGGATGTGTACATTGACATGGTGAAACGTGTGTATAAAAATGCAAGTGCAAAATTTCGGTTACATAAAGATACCAAAACTATCAAAATTGGTAAAGGTGTGAGGCAGGGAGATACCATTTCTCCAAAACTTTTTACTTCAGCTTTACAGATGATTTTTCAGCAGATAAATTGGAATAACAAGGGAATAAAAATAAATGGTGAATATTTAAATCATTTGCGGTTTGCTGATGACATTGTTATTTTTTCAACGAACCCATCAGAACTCCAAGACATGGTACAGGAGCTCTCAACTAGAAGTAAAGAAGTTGGACTCAAGATGAACCTACAAAAAACTAAGATCATGTTCAATAATTTTGTAGAGGAAACAAAAATACAAGTTGACAACATTGAGCTAGAAATTGCTGATTCATATATTTACCTTGGCCAGCTGATTTCAATGGATGGCAACATTATGAAAGAACTCAACAGACGTATTAAACTTGGCTGGAGTGCATTTGGAAGAAACAGTTTTATCCTGAAGGGGAAATTGCCTTTGTGTCTAAAAAGAAAGGTCTTCAACCAGTGTGTATTGCCAGTCCTCTCTTATGGATCAGAGACATGGAGTCTAACAGTTGGAGCAATACGAAAGTTACAGACAACGCAAAGGAGCATGGAGAGGTGCATGCTTGGAATAACTAGGAGAGATCGAAAAAGAAACACTTGGGTGAGAGAGCAAACTAGAGTAGAGGACATCATTGTTAAAGTAAAAGGGCTGAAATGGCGATGGGCTGGGCATATTGCAAGAAGAACTGATCAACGATGGACAACAGAAATTCTGAACTGGATTCTCATCCTCAGAGGTTGACGTACTTAGACAGCATCTTCATCCAGTAGTGGCCATGGTTTCTGGATTTTGAGTGACATTTCACACATCTTTCATATGGAAGGAACACCATTGTTTTTGGAGTTCAATAATTGGGTCCCGTTGAAAGACGGGTGGTGAATTCAGCCCTGCCCTTCCGCCTTTCTATCCGTGTAGCAAATATTAATTTGCCACATAAATAGAAAGCTCAGCCTGAAACATTTGAAGGCAGGGTAGGACACTGGGTTACTGGCCTGGCCGGTTCATCTGTAAAGCAGAAGTCAAAAAAGTTTTGTATTCTATTACAATTATATTTTGGTATCGTGCACATCTGGTTTATATGTATATATATACTGTGTATATATATACGTGTGTGTATATATTTGTGTGTGTATATATATATGTGTGTGTGTGTATATATATATATATATATATGGCCTGCAAAAGGGTTGCTGGTATCTAACTGGAAGGAGACCCACACGCTGAACGTATGTGACGATGTGTGGAACCGGCCAGGCCAGTAACCTAGTGTCCTACCCCGCCTTCAAGTGGTGCAGGCTGAGCTTTCTATTTATGTGGCAAATTAATATTTGCTGCACGGATAGAAAGGCGGAAGGGGAGGGCTAATTCACCAACCCGTCTAGCCAGCGTGGTGAAATTATGGCTAATTCCTCCATTATGTTGACACACCAGAAACCATGGCCCCTAGTCTCCAGGTGCTGGAGTGCTCCTGATCAAGGCAGCGGTCAGTGTGGCATGAAAGCAGGGGGTGCTAAGAATCACTGGAATGGCCCAGGCTGCCGTTTGTTATTGACCTTGGCTACGTTTAATGGACGATCCCTTGCTTCTGAAGCAAAACTTCAGGAATTGGAAGAAGAACTTGACAAGATCAAATGGGACATTGTAGGACTCAGTGAAGTTAGAAGAAAAGGTGAAGAGTTGGTGGAACTTAAAAGTGGACATTTGTTTTATTATAGAGGAACGGAAACTGGAAGAACAAGTGGTGTTGGCTTCTTAATCAACAAAAGAATTAAAGACTGTCTTCTGGAAGTTGAAAGTACATCAGATCGAGCAGCGAGGCTCGTTGTTCAACTAACCCAGCGATACCAACTTCAAATAGTACAGGTATATGCACCAACATCAAGCCATACCGACGAAGAGGTTGAAGAATTTTATGAAGAAATCAAAGAGTTACACACCAAAGGGAAACAACATATCAAGCTCATCATGGGGGATTTCAATGCAAGAATTGGACAACAGGAACAAGGAGAGACATCGGTTGGTAAATACGGATATGGGGAAAGGAATGAACGTGGCGATCAACTCATCGAATTTGCAGAAGCTGAAAACCTTAGCATCATGAATTCATTTTTTAAGAAGAAACCGCAAAGAAAATGGACATGGAAACACCCAAATGGGGGAACTAGTGAAATTGACTATATCCTGGCAAACAAGAAATCAATTATTGAAGATTGCAGTGTACTGAACAGATTTAATACTGGAAGTGATCATCGAATGGTGAGATGTAAAGTGCACTTAAATACTAAATTAGAACGACAGAAGCTCATTAGGAAACAAGTAAGTAAGAGGGTGGATCTAATGAAACTGAAAGTAAATACCGAGGCATTCAAGTTGGAATTAAAAAATCGCTTTTCTGCACTGGAAGGACTTATTGATGAAAGTGATATCTCAGAAGCAAATGAAAACATTGTTAAGACAATAGTTGAAACTGCTGGGGAAATTGGTGGTGTAACCTGTAAAAAGCACAATAGCAAATTATCTGAGAAGACGAAACAGCTCATGAAAAGGCGAAGAGATATGAAGGTGGACAATCAAAATACCAGTTGCAGGATCGAGTATGTAGAACTTTGTAAAACTTTGCGCAAAAACATGAAAGAAGACATTTTGTGACTAGAAGGAAAGCCATTTACCTTCACACAACATGGCAGTCACATTCATGATAACATTGATGAACAGCTCATAAAATAATTTGCACTCATGATGGGCACTAAGAATCTTAACGCGGACATCTGTACCCTCCAAACCTGAAACTAATTAACACATCGTCAGATACTGAACAGCTGGATTTCGAAGTAGATTCAGTACAGTGGACCATATTCAGTATAAGAGAATATTGAAAGAACACATGATATGAACTTCCATTGTGTGTTGCATTATTGACTATGAGAAGGCCTTTCGACTCTATTAAAAACATCAGCAGTCATCAACTCTTTAGATCAAAACATGAGGATGTGTACATTGACATGGTGAAAACGTGTGTATAAAAATGCAAGTGCAAAATTTCGGTTACATAAAGATACCAAAACTATCAAACTTGGCAAAGGGGTGAGGCAGGGAGATACCATTTCTCCAAAACTTTTTACTTCTGCTTTACAGATGATTTTTCAGCTGATAAATTGGAATAACAAGGGAATAAAAATAAATGGTGAATATTTAAATCATCTGCGGTTTGCTGATGACATTGTTATTTTTTCAACGGACCCATTAGAACTCCAAGACATGGTACAAGAGCTCTCAACTAGAAGTGAAGAAGTTGGACTCAAGATGAACCTAGACAAGATCATTACTAAGATTCAGGTCAAATAGCAAACACACAAAAATACAAGTTACAACACTAGGCTTGAAATTGCTGATTCCATATATTACCTTGGCACTGATTTTCAATGTATGTTCACAATGTTCTCGCATCAACAGGATATGTAGTAACAATAACCTCAAATTAAAAAACTTTCAGACACTAATGTCGAATGCATTTACAATGATGTTCCACATTACTTCACCAAGAATCTGGTATATAATTTTGTTAAAAAACTTTCTTGATCCTAAATCCTCCACTTCATTTCATTTTCCACATACCTTTAACTTTCTCAGTCCCTATTTCCACTATTATCATCTATTATAATCTATCCTTCGCTTGTTTTTTCACCACAAAAGCACCATTTAAAGTTTAAGTCCTAGTGGACAAAAGGCAACTTTTCTAGCAAAAAGAACCCCAGTGCTTTGGTGTTTTCTCCTACACCCAAAACACGACAAATTTCATTTCCTTCACATAATTTCTTACTTAGAATCCTTCAGTATTTTTTCTTAAATACTTCTTGTCACCTCTGGATTGTTTTTCTTACATTTTTATTTATTATACTAACAAGTTTATCTCTGTAATGTAGGTAAGTGTTTTGATATCAGGTTTGAGAATTATAGTAAGCTTTTTCTAGCTGTTGTATGCATATTTATTGAGTTCTCTATGTTCAAAAACGTTTTTGTATTTAATATTGTTCAAATTATATTTGTGTATATATATATATTTATGGTGCATATCTGGTTTATATGTGTATATATATATATTTTGAGTGTGTATATATGTGTGTATATATATATATATGTGTGTATACGTATCTGTGTATATGTATGGGTATGTATATGTATATATGTAAGGGTGTGCATGTTTATGCATATGCGCATATATATGTCTTTATTTTGATTGCACACTTCTGGGTCTATTATGAGTGCAAAGAAACAATTTGTTTATTTTGAATATATAAGTTTATTTAAACTTAAACTTATATATTTTTACTAGTTAATAATTAAGTGTTTATCTTGAGTGTGACATATTCATGTAAAACTTTTTACAATTTTTGGTATAAGTAATGAGTTTTCTCACTTCATCATCTTCTCTATTCATGTTAATTGAACCTTTACACTTTAATCACTTTCAATACCTCCATCTACTTGCTGTAAGTTTGCTTTTGGGCCACTTACAACAATTGAGATTTTTCTCAGTATTAATAAAGAGACCCTTCTAAATTACTAAAATATTGTTAAACTAATTATATTCTGGGTTTATACTGTTTTTAGCTAAGTTTTGGTCAATGCTGGTTTATTCAGTATTGATCACAAATCTCAATTATTGTAGTCAGAAAAAGCAAACCAATAACAGGGATTTTGTGCGGTCCCTGATGAAGAACAAAATTCTTGGTATTGTTTAATCTTTTACTCCTCTTCACCTTTTACTACTACATGTCAATTTTTATTCTGAGATGTTTCTACTACTTAAATTTACTTGGGTTTACTACCTTGTGTGATATTACTTTACAACTTTAACTTTGTCCAAGTTAATATACATTTAGATATGTGTATTCATGTATATTACATTAGAAGGTACTACATGTCACAATCATACTACAATTTTGCTATATATATATCATTATTCTGGCTTACATGACTATTATTACTTAATTAATGTTTGTTATCCAGAAAACCTCATAAATATTGATTACTGTATGAACTTATTCGAGATTCGAGGCTCAAAAGACTAGCCACTGAAATTTAGCCTGTATATTAATCGCACGGTTCATGTGTAATATGTAATCTATGTATTATATTGCGTATATTCTGTAATTTAAGTTACAATATCCCGCATCAACAATTATATGAATATTTAACACCGAATTTATTTCCATATAAGCTGCAGAATAAATGATTATTCTGCACAATTCATGAGTTTACTAAGTTTATTTTATTACTTAAGTTGAATTTATGTCTGCTTAATATATATATAGCAATATTAAAAGCTGGTTGCTGTCTCTATATAGTAATATTAACCCTTTCGCTCCGGGAAGGCTACCGCGCAACGAACAATGCGAATGTTAGACGACTCGTCAGACAAATCATAGACTTAACTCGTTCATAAAAAAGCGGATCAAAAGACAAACCATAAAAATGAACGGTAAGTAGAGAGGGTCTCGATCATTAATTCTGATTTTGATTTGTACACGTTTAAAATACTATGATTTAAAAAATAAAAAATAATAAAAACTTTTAATTTTCAACATTTTTTTTCAGTTAATCGAATGAACATTTTTTCAACTACGGGTATTTAAAATGTGCAAGTATTGATATTATAAGCGAATTTTGAACTATAAAATGCGTGCAAAAATCAACACCAAACTTTCATTAGTTCAATTTTAGAACACGGTACCGGTTTCTTGCTAACGACTTCCATTCTGTGACGTTTTGATGGATTAGCCTGGAGTTGTCTTGCGCTTTCGCTTTATTTCCGATAGCCATGATTATTTGCAAATGAACTTCCTATTTGTATTATATTGATAACTAACGCTTTTTTATATATTTTTTTCGGTTACTTAATTAGACATTAATAGGTTTTTATTATTTTTATTAAACACAATAACCACAGAACTGCCGAGAGCTGGTGAGGCCCCCACCCTATATTGATGGACCGTGTAATGGTGCCCTGTAACCTTTCGGTTACTTAATTAGACTTGATACTGATATCGAGACTTTCACGAGTTTTCTATTTTATTTTATGAGTGAATCGGGTTTTATTAATAAATAAGGTAATTAAAATAATGATAATATTAACGAGAGTTGCCAAAAATGAAGGATACTCGCCAAATCACTTCATTGGCGGTGGTACCGTGTTCTAACGTTTTATCACTTTTATTTTATTGTGAGCAAAAATTAAGCTTCAATCTTTTAATTGCGGGAAATATATCGATCGAGAAGCCCATGTAGTGTGGGCTTGAATGAGACAAATTTGACACACATCTGTGAGGAAATAGTTCTAATTGCCTGGCATACTCTAGTATTGCGAAGCTTTTAAATATTTACTAAAATTTGTTCAAGGTAGTGGTTTGAAGCCAATTGGTGGTCATCAATGAATGTTACATTTATTTTGAAATTTATGCAGCTATATAAAATATAAAATATATTTATGAATTGCTAAAGGTTTTGGTTCAATTTTACCTGTTTTAATATAGAATAATACTTATATGTTCTGTAATTTATAAACGATATAGAACTACTCTATAAAATATTTTACTGGGGCATAGTTCAATATACGTAAAAAGATAATCTTAATTGATGCTATTTAATGATAAGTAAAATGGATTTTAAAACGCATAGTTTAAAGACTTTCATGAACCCCGTTAGATTTAAGCAAATAATATAAATTATAAAAGTGATAATATATTCGAAAGATTAAGTAAGTGAAATTAAACACAGCAAGGAAAAAATTTTGCATCCTCTCTTTTTCATTCTTAACAGATTTATTTTTTTAATAAATTTCAAAACAGGGAATTGCCCGGATATAGGAATGAAAAAATATTATATTCAACAAAAAATCCAAGTTAGAATATGATTGAATTAGCTAGGGGTAATATAAAAATCTCAGAACTCCCTAAAATAGCATTGAATCCTGAGTCGTTAGTACGCATAGAAAGCAAATTTAACCTGACTTTTAGGTACATTAGTAGCATAGAGGGCGTAACTTTTCTCAACGTGCAAAGATATCTATATTGGCAAAAGGATTGATGCTTACCGTATATCAAAGAGTTAATTTTATGAAATTTTAAAATTAGTTTTATGGAAATATGTATTACATGTATATCGGACATATAAAGAATATACTTGATCGTTTAGTTGAAGAATATGATGAAATACAAAATTAAGTATTATATTTTTAATTTCATTAATACAATTTTATTTAAAACAAATGAACTTAGTCAGGCAATACATTTATTTTTGCTTTGTGTCGTTTTTCTCAAAAGCTTTGTTGAACGAAAGGTTTTGCTTTTAAACTACTCAAAATGCAACAAAATTCGTATTGGTGCTACTATATAGCAGCATTATTGTTAATATAAGCGAAAGTGGAATTGCATCAGATTGAAATTATTTCGCGCTTATGAGGCTTAAAAAATTAAAATAATCAAAATTTATAAATTTAACTAATATTTAATTCGACGAACTCGAAGATTTCGGAAAACACGATTATACAGAAATTGAAAACAAAATTCTTACATAGCTGTGCCCATAGCTATCATTTTCACTAGAAGGCAATTCTCAAATTGCTTTTGATCTGACGTCACAAGCCCCACCCTCGGAGTGTAACGCCATCTAGCGACAACAATATTGCGACGATTAGTTTGACCTCTGATGGAACCTTACTTATACAAACACAAATTTTGCTGAACCTTTATAATTAAGGAAAAAATAGAAATGTGTTTTAAATTTTTGTTTTAAATTGATGCTAGGCAAGCAATGCTTACGCTGCTTTTATGTACCATATGCCACTGGTGTGTGTAGAGCAATAGAAAGCGCATTGTACAGGGAAATGTCTTCGCTTGAAACCATGCATTTTATGGTGAAAGTGTTTGTTTCATGTTCGGTATGTTTTATCACCCCTGAATGCCACATTAGTTTTGTAACACCCTGTATACTTACAATATAACCAGGGACGAATACTCACTGTGTGCTAGGTATGCGGTGCATACCCACCGATAGCCTATCTAACAGATAGAAATATTATGATATTATATTTAGAATATAATAATATGAATAACACTAATTTTATATTTAAAGTATAATAATAAAACTAACACTGATATTATATTCAGAATATAATAACAGAAATATCAATGATACATTTAGAATATGATAATATAAATATCACTGATATTGTAATTAGAGTTATAATAATGAAAATACTACATAAAAGGTTAAACACTGGTAAAATAGCAATGAAAAAGATCACTCAAGCTTTCGGACGCATCAGCAGCAGTCCTTCATCAGGAGTAATGAGAGAAAATACTACTGACGTTATATTTTTGCGTTTATTTCTATTAAACACTCAAACGAATTCTTCCTGGATTCTTCTGATTCTTAAAATTGAACATACTATTATACTAACGATACACAAATAATATAATAATATTATTATAAATATCATTATGAAGCAAATAATATAATAATAATATAATTTATTTAAGATTTAAGATTTATCCCGCATATAAAAGCATTCGACCCATTAATATGAGCGTTGATCCCCTATGCCTCCTTAAAACTTTCATATCCTGATAAAACGTAATCATTCTGCAAAACTGATGTGGATTCTGTAGGGCGGATAGCAGACCCAATCTAATATCCACGTGACGCCATTGGATCAAACTGAGATAAACGATTCCAAGTACAGGAAAAGCAAGAGTGTTTACCAAGGCTAAGATATTCCATTGAAGAGATCGAAGCATTCTACGAAGAAATCAAACAACCCTGTCTCGAGGGATAGCAAGGCTTCAAGATAATCATGGACGATTTTAATGCAAGGGTTGGACAACAATGTCAAGATCTTTCCCATTTTCTTCTTCATCTTCTTCATCTTCTTCTTCTTCTTCTTCTCCTCCCAATTCTTATTTTCGTTTTCCTCTACAGAAAATAAACACATGATTTTTCCAAACTGCCTAGAAAATATATATTTCTAAACTGCGCTTTTTTTGTGAGTTTGTATTTTTTATCATTTTAGTTCATCATTTTAGATATGATTTTCGCCATGAGGAACACATTTTTCGTTCCGCTTAAAGGTTTCAATAACTGTATAGTTTACGATATTCGGAGTATGCTTGAAATATATCAAGAAACAGCGAAATGAAAGCTCTTGACGATGGCAAGACCGATCTTTACCGGTGCGGAGCCCAATTGCGGTAACTATATTGGGGCCCTTAATAGTCAAAAGGGAATGCAAGACGTATATAAACTGAAAAAAAAACTGAAGGGAACAAAACCTTTAGTAACTGGCAGTGTAATAGACATTAATCATAAAAGTAGCTTTTCATCAATACATAGGGTATTAAGCTCAATCCCATAAGTGAAGGATTTTGTTTTAATAATTTGGCTTTGCTAATGAAGCGACACACTGAAAAAAATGGATTATAAAAACATGTAAAATAAGTTTTTGCCACTATATAGTAGGGTTTGCAAACTTTTTTGTACCATACATCAGGCGTATAATAAAGTGAAACTTTCGGATTCCAGTCCTAATTATACGTATCACAACATATTATATATACATCTATACACATCAAAATACATTATATATACATCTATACATATAAAAACATATATATACATCCATACATACCAAAACACATTATTTTCTCAAAGATCGCATTACACGATCGTCTTTAGAGCTATTTACGTCCAACCATAATTTTTTAATTGCCACATTTCTTCACCACATCCCTAACAAATACATCAATAATTTTCCAACTCTATACGAAAGCAGTTTGAAGTTGAAGAAATACATTTTCTGATTTCTGAACTAAGGCAATACTGCGAATGAATAAATTGAATTTTTAAAAATAAGCTCGTAACTTGGTGTATAAAATGAAGTTTAAATTGAGCAATTAAATGCTGTTGTATTACCACTTCGCACGGTGCACTGGCAGACGGGTGAATGATGACTCCATACCCAAGGCCATAAACCACTCTTTTTCGCGCATCCTGAAATTTCACCTTGAACCAGAGGTTAAGAATCTATACACTAAATTGCAGTTTTTTAAAAGTTTGTACCAATTCATGTTTTATTCAAAAAAGTCAATTTTACATTTCAATGTTACACTAAACTTACGTTTTTACGAAAAATTGTGTTAATTCCGAAAACTATGCCACATAATTAACGTTAATTCCTTTCTTTCAACCTTTGAATTTGCGAATTTCTTTTAAGATCGGTAGGAGTTTCTAAAACCGGGAGTTTAGTATAATAATTAAAAAATTTCTCCTTCTCTCTCCCCTCCCTCTATCGATCCATTCATCAATCAATTCATCAAAAGCTTGATTTTCCCATCCAGTACATCAATGAGTAATAGGAAACAAAATATATAAAATAATGGTAATGTTTAAAAAAGTTTTTAGATACAAAAAAAAAAAACTGACCATAAAGCAAAAGAATGATTTTACTTAATGTTAAAGATTTTACTTTGTGGCACTCAAAATAAATAAATTAATTAATTAATTTATTTATTGATTGATTGAGTGATTGATTTTATTGCAAGGCAGGCAGCTCATCTGGCTAAACCGGATTTAAAGATTTTGTTTCATGCACTGTATATTAAACTTAAATGTTTTATGTTGTTACATTACACCTAAATTCTCGCCGAAAAAAAAGTATTAATTTGGAATTGGAAAAAAACACCCTTCTGCCAAGTGGGTCCATTCCTGACGCCGGGCCGGATTCAATTACTCAAGTTAAATCGGCATAATACCGGCCCTGGGTGATGAAATAAGCAAGACATACATATGCACAGAAATGTCGTTGTTGCTGTGGAAAGATTCAAATGACAATGATAAAAAAAATGAAAATTGATGAATGATTTTTCGTTTTGTGGCGCAAGAACGCCTGAAATCATTCTAAATTGAAATCATAGATTTTGGCATAGCAGATAAATGCGTTACCTTTAGCTATAATACCACAATTTTAGTATATGTACCGGCTGAGAAGCAGGCCTGCAGACAAGATGAAAGGGTAAATGGGACAAGGCAGAGTGAATATGGTGTACGGGGCATCCAGAGACGGTTCTATATATATATATAAATAGCTCGATGGGGTAACTGTGGCACAAGCATGGGGCAACAAGAGCCATGCCCCTGTTAGCCCCGGCATGGCTACGGGCCTGCTGAGAAGGGACGATGGAGATCTAAAATGTTAGTTTGATCCAAGTCTCGGTACTAAGCAATGAAGTCTGAGAAAACCTCCTCAAATAAGGTAGGTAGATGAGATTTGAAAACAAGTTAGAATAACATGAAAATGAATTATTCGGCACGTTCAGTTAAGCGATTTAGCAAAAGAGAAGAACATTCGCCAAAATTCAATGCCTAGTAGAACCATTTCCTAAACTTCAAGCATTGTCTAAACTCACCTCCTCAACGCTTACTCATATTCAGCAATCGGGATGATAATACTTGGCCGCAGGACGCTCGATATGAATGAAGCACAACGAGGATCTCATTTCCCACCCTCACTCGAATCATAGAGTCCCCTTTTTGCAACCAATTATCACATCAACTTCTCCAAATATACAAAAAAAGCGTATGCTTGTTCGTTCATAACCATAAGATTATTTGAATCTTTGTGCTGATATATGAAGGAATATATCAGAAGGAATATAGCTGGTAAATAAAAAGAAGTTCATTCATGCGTTAGTGATAATGAACTAAGTTAATCAGTAATCATCCCTGTTAACGGATGATGATGATGTGATTTAAACAATGGCGAACTAAAAAAACTAAATACGAACACGAAGCTAACAGACATTTTTTAAACACATATGGCATTTTAGGGCATGTTTTCCCACATCTGTGGATATTTACCCATATGAATTCATTATTAAAGTTAACTTTTCATTTCAATTGAAAATAGCCCAATTTCTATATAATAAGAATCCGAAGTATGTAGTTTCTTTCAAAAACGGAATATTTATTTAAACGGAATTATTCTTATTGTTAAGAATGAAGATAATAATTCAACTTCACATGGAAAAGTAGATATTTACTGTTTTCCCTTTTCAAATGGCATCCTGAATACAAACAAGAAGTAAAAGCACTTTAATTTTCGTAACGATAAAAATCTGCGTAGAATAGAAATATAATTATGAAAATTAAATCATACCTCACTCATTATAATTTACTTACTTAAATTCCGTAAATCAAGCCAATTAACAATTAAAGTGTTTTCATTTAAATTTGAAATGGATCGCACATAAAGTTAATTGTGTTGAAATCATAAAAGCATTTAATTCCAACATTTCAAAAACCTGTTTCTATGGGACTACTGTTCCAATGAAATTTTTATTTAATAAAATGAATTTCGAGTGTTAATTTAGTACTTAGTAATTGTCATATAATTTGGTTAGGTGCTTATTTTAATTTTTTTAAATTTACTTAAAACTAACGTCTGTGAACTAAAACTGACGGGTTTTTTTTACTTAAAACTACTATTTTTTTAAAGTTAAAACTACATTTTACTTGTGAAAAAATTTGCATATAAATTATCAACTTCAATAAACTAAGAATATTAAAGCAGTTGATTTTCTAGTATGTAAACAGAAGGCGTCACGGATAACGTGTAATTGAAACTGTTATGGTGAGCAGGCACGTGCCAACAGGGAGGGGAGGTTTTTTTTTTGCCCCCAGTCTGGAAGGAGGAGGGCGAGACATATCCCCATACACACACATTATTAAGGAATACTGTTAATTTTTTTTTTCAAAAATAGCATTAAACATTGCCACTAATGTAGCAAAATTGAGACAACTTTGGATTCTAATTTAATTTCCTGTCAATAGATGTCGGCACCGTACGGTCAATAATAC
Source organism: Dysdera silvatica (assembly GCA_006491805.2). Taxonomy (NCBI): domain Eukaryota; kingdom Metazoa; phylum Arthropoda; class Arachnida; order Araneae; family Dysderidae; genus Dysdera; species Dysdera silvatica. The sequence continues at coordinate 122,094,627 of QLNU02003225.1, read as the reverse complement.
TGCTTTGACAGTGCCCATGGCGTATCTATTGTTAAAAAAAAATAGGTCTCTTTACCTGTACATTTTCTTTGTGAAACTATCGATCTTAAAGTATGGTTCTCCGCGAAATCAGTAAAATTGTAAATCGTTCAAATGGCTGTTGTTTGTGACTCATTTTATTTTAACAATTTAATTAAGTAATTAACATCTAATAAATAATTAATGTATCTAATTAACATGTTATAATAGCTGTTGGGGATTTGTGGTGATAGATAGCGCCACTAGTTTGTGGTCGTAAAAGATCTCTCGCCCCTCTCCCACTCTCCAAAACGTTGGCACGTCCCTGATGATGGGTATTTAAATTGCGATACGAATAACTAAAAATGGGACTAAATAATCTTTGGTTACAAAAATATTTTTGTAAGTTACGTAGCAGTGTTCCTTTGTTGTTGTTTTTTAAGATGGCGTTCTTGTCATAGGTAATTATGCGAACGATTTGCAACGAAATGAGAATCGTAATTTCAGGTACCAAATACAGCGCTGCTGACAAACGCTGATTAATTTTCAGTACTTAACACAATTTAAAATGAAATTATTTATCAAGGTTATATGCATTGAAGGATTCTACTTTTCCCATAAAAATAAATAAATAAATAAATAAGATATATAAAACCTTACGAGACCCTTTTTTCATTGCCGAAAAAGCTCTTAAATCAGAAACGAAAATCAATATCCCTCTATCGATACTATCGGAGGCGGCCTAGCAATTTGAGAGACCTTATATTTGAAAGCTTTTTCACACGTTTTTGATTAAGTGGGAGGGAAGAAGTATTTCTTAGCACTAGAACTACTACTGGTGTGGTAGTTCTAGTGCTAAGTATTTCTTAGCACTAGAACTGCCACATCAGTCAAAATGACTGGTTTTGCAATTTTATTTTAAAATTCCTACTTCATGTTACATTTTTTTCTCGCAACGATGTCATGACTTTTGCAGCGATAATTCAAGAAATAGTATAATGAATATAATTTTTTTTTTTTATTCAACGAATACAAAATAATTTTGTATCATGACTACTTATACCGGCACCAGTCAAAATGACTGCTACCAGTTAAAGTGTAAAAGCATCCTGAAATTTTCTTACCGATCACGAATTAACAAGTTTACTCGTTTTGTATAACTACAAAGTGTTTCTTAGAACTTTTTAGAATTTTTAGAGTTTCTTAGAACTTTTATTGCGTATCATTCAGTATGATGGTGATAATTATCAAGAAAAATCAATATCGATCATAATGCTAATGCAAAATCTAATGCATTCATGCCCACATTCATTCGAAAATATATTTAGTCGTTCATTTAGATCTGGAGACGTAGAATGTGTTATGAATATTGCACTTATATTTTATAATAATATAATAAATAATAATAAAATAGTTATATAAATTATAATAAACGACATATTATTTCAATTAGTATAAGGTGAGAAAAATGATTACAAATATAATCTTTATGTAATCACTATTTCTGATTTTATTTTTATAAGCCCTGAAAATGGCAAAACGATTGAAAATCTCTGAAATTTTGGAAAACCTGAACGATATAGGAATGGAATGCTCTGATATTGAGGATGATGAACTCTATGACAGTGAAGGTGAATCAGAAGAAATTGAAAATGAAGTATGCGGTACCCAAGATGAAATTTTTGATAGTGAAAATAGTGATAATGAGGTTTTAGACGAAGAAAATGTTCAGGAGTCCTCAGAAAGTGATAGTGAATTTGAAAATATTTTGAATTCTCGTAAAAGAAGATGTACTCGAGTGCTTTCAAGTTCTGAAGATGAAAATGAAAGTATACGACAAGATAATCAAAATGAAATTAAAGCAAATGGAACTTGTTGGGAAAAAATACAAGAAGGGTCTAGTCCTGGAAGATTACCACTTCATAATATCTTCAAAGACGTATCCGGTCCAACAGGATATGCGAAAAAAATATTATGAAAGGTGAAGTAAGTAGCACATTTTCTTTAGTAATCGACGACCATATGCTTGAACATATAAGATCTTGCACGGAATTAGAAGCCTCTAGTTTTGGGTAAAAATGGAACCTAACAAAAACAAAATTGAAAGCTTTCATTGGAGTTTTGTATGAACGGGGAGCATACGAAACAAAAAATTTGAAAGTTTCATATTTATGGAACAAAAAATGGGGACCAAACTTCTTTGCAAACACCATGAGTAGAAATGATTTTACCGAAATTTTGAGATTTATTCGCTTTGATAGAAAAAGTGAGAGAAGTCAACGTCTACAAAGCGATAAATTTGCTTTAGTATCAGCAGTATGGGATAGGTTTGTTGAAAATAGTATGAATTGCTACAAACCAGGACCAAATATTACAATTGACAAACAACTCTTGTCAACAAAAGCTAGATGCAGATTCATGCAATATTTGCCAAATAAGCCCGACAAATTTGGTATAAAATTTTGGCTAGCATCTGATGTTCAAACTAAATATATTGTAAATGGGTTTCCTTATTTAGGAAAAGATGAGACACGAGTAACATCACAGCCTCTAAGTGAATTTGTCATGCTCAAACTTGTCAAACCATTCACTATGAAGGGAAGAAATATAACAACTGACAACTTTTTTACAAGCTTACCGCTGGCATCTAAATTGCTAGCCAAAAAAACCACATTGGTTGGCACTATACGCGGAAACAAAAGGGAACTACCAAAAATTCGTAAAACAAAGAAGGATACTATGGCTAGATTTTCATCATTACTGTATAAATCAAGTGGGTGTGTTCTTACAATTTACAAAAGTAAGCCGAAGAAAAGAGTTTTTATATTGAGTTCGAAACATAAATCCGTCAGAGTTCATAAAAGTAACAAGCTCTTACCTGAAACAGTTGAATTTTATAATAAAACTAAATTTGGCGTAGACATTGCAGACCAAATGGCAAAGAAATATAGCGTA
>QLNU02003225.1:122081355-122091575 GCA_006491805.2 Dysdera silvatica | reverse complement strand
TAATTTGGGATGGGATCGATGACTTAACGAGACCTCCAAGTAAATTTTGTCTACACCAATGTATTAATTACGGAATTATATATAATATTTATTATAACTCATTTTATTTCATCTGATGAAGTTATTTCGGAATTAAAATGTAACTAAATTAATCCAAACGTGCTATAAGGGACAGTTCAAGTATTACGTAAGCAATATTTTGGCCATTTCAACCCCCGCTGCCTATCGGCGCCGACGGCATAAAAATATTGGGGGGGGGGGGACAATATACCTTTAAAAGGCATTTTGTTTCAAATTTAAGGGGGATATGGAACCCAAATGCCAATATTGGGGGACGGGTCCCTCTGTCCCCCCTCTAACGGCGCCCGTGCCTCTACCCCTAGTAAGCAAAAATTAACATTGGCTAACGTAGGAAAATAAGACCAACGGCAACCCCCCACCTTCCGCCCAAGATTACGTAATAATTGAACTTTCCCTAACTATTAATACTCACTATATTGACAGTATGGAAACGATTCCCTAAACAATTGCCTCCTTTTCACCCACATGCCCACCCTATTTACAATTTTTTCTTCCTTTTCACGTTAACTTTCAGACTTCTTACCTATTTATAGGCTAATTATACCTATTATAATTATACCTATTTATACCTATAAATTAAACTTCGTTTTTTGTTGCAGAGACATTATATTTTGTAGTAATTCCCTGCTTTTTTAAATAGAGAAATTTTACACTATTTGAAATTATTACTGACAAAGTTACTTTTTTATTTATTTTTAATATGAAAAATATTTTGATTTTCGTATAAAAATTTTCAAAGTTTAGGAAAATCAGTGCAACTAATGAAGTATTGCGCGAGGCCAATAGGCGGTCGCCTGTCTTGCCTTTCTCTAAAGCCGCCTCTGACTGTAGAAAGTGTATTGTAGTCTACAAATTTTCTTTCATTAAAAAATTTATGAGTATAACGTTTCACGTTTTGTGCATATATTGTCCCTTTCAATACTATTTCACGTTTATATAGTGGACACTAGTGTACCATAATGTCTAAGTATGTGACTGTATTTGTTAACCAGTAACCAAATAATACACTTAATTGGATATTTGCTGGAACCATCAGCATCCAACCTTGCATTTATTTTATTTTTATGACATTTATTTAAAAGTTATTGACATTTAAAAGTATACAGATATTATAAATTGGAATTACATTATTAATTAATAAAGACTGCATGAATTTCAGCGCAAAATTAAAAGATAATTATAACAGGACAGTAATAATCATTAAAATTCAAAAATAGGAAGAGTGAAAAAAGACATGTCGTCACACCGGATAGTGGCGAGTTTTCAAATTGACAATTACAATGGAACTCCAATAAAAAAAACCTGTCATTTCAACCTACCGAGAACCTCGAATTTCCAAGGTTCGCTTTATTGGGAGTCCGCTGTATTTATTATAGAATGCTTTTTATGAGCGCCTGCGCCTTTTTGTGTTTCAATTGATAAATATGAATAAGCAAACTAAACATAAAAATGAATAAATGCCTTACGTTGGTAATTTTCCTTCGGGAAACGGTACTCGTAATTTTGTTACCCAGTTATTTTCTTTGGTAGCATTCAATATTGTCTGCGTAAATTTCCCGTCTGCAGGAGGAACACAGAATTTCTTACGTTTTGTGGTTATGATTCAATAACCCTTAAACGCAGTTCTCGGTTATTAACCACTCTGAACTCCCCACTATGTAAAATATTACGTTTCGTTCCGAATTCCCGTTCGATTCGGACTTATAAAATGAATTCTCTAATCTTTTGTATGAGAAGTTCCTTTTCCAAAAACTCGGAAAATTGCTCAGACGGTCAATAAAAGCCAACTTCTAGTTTTTTGAACGCGGGAGAGGAAGATATATAAGAATAAACTAGATTTCTATTCTAAATCGCATTTTTAATAGTTTTGTTTACTCAAACTTTGAAGAAGAGAACGTTTTCGCTGTCGCGATATGTTTTTGGGATCTATTAAATGAATGAAGATAACCGATGCAAAGGGATATAAAGTCATACTAAATATATGTTTCATTTATTTGCAAATTCATAAAAAATGACTTTTACTTTCATCGACAATCACATACTTGGTACGACATAACATTGGGAGGCGGCCTCAGGGTAAGGCGATCACTCACTAGTGGCATTAATGTTTTAAAACTTCCAAATTAAAATATTTGTCGTATTAAAAAATAAAATAACTTAAGAGTAACACAATTTTAAATAGTGTAAAATTTCTCTGTTGAAAATAGGGCAAGGAATTCCTATAAAATGCTATGTCCCTGCAACAGGAAACCATGATTCCTGCAGAAGTATATGTGCAAGTACTATTCAAGAAGTATATATGCAAGTACTATGCAAGAAGTATATATACAAGTACTATGCAAGAAGTATATATGCAAGTACTATGCAAGAAGTATGCATGCAAGTACTATGCAAGAAGTATAAAATAAAGCTTGAGAATGTGGTAATAGAAAAGCCCTATAGTTTAATGTGAAAAGGAAGAAGAGGTGGTAAATATGAAGTACTCGTGCTGTTTCTAGTAATTCCACCATCTCTACAAGTGAAAGCAATTATTCTATTTCTGGAAATTCTGGGTGAAGCAGATTCCTTAAACCACATGCTTCGTTAACGGAAAGTATTTAAAAGAAAAAAGTACAATTTCTTGAAACAGTTTCCACACTGTCACTGAAGTAAAATTGTTGGAAGAACCTAGAGGTGCAGCCAGGACTTTCTATTTGGTGTGGGGGCGGGGTCTTTCTCCCAGAAGAGAGCATTATACTTTCCTTTCTCTTGAGTTTAGATAGTCCTTATAGACCTTTAAGAAAAATCCGTGGTAATTCATGCTATCATCATCAACAACCATTTTTAATCCACAGCAGGATGGAGGTCTCTCTGTTATCACACATACACGTAGTACGGTGAAAGAAATACAAAGGAAATGGCCTTAAGCGCAGAATGTTGGCCAAACGGGTTGGCAAACTGGACCTACAGTTTAATGAATCCGAATTTCGATCATCACTACCAAAGTTCTTCGGAACTTGCTGTGTCACTCTCCTACGGAGTGACCGCTACCGATGCCATTCCACTGGGAAGCACCAGTGGGATCTTGGTCGAGTGCCGGTGTTCTTAAGCACGACATATTGTATATTATTAGCACGAAATGCCGTGGATTTTTCTTAAAAGTCTATGATTCTTATGCTATTGGGATCTACAGAAATTTTATTTAAAGATTGGACTTCTGAAAAGGCAACAGACCTCTGAAGGAGCTAATGCCCACTCACCCTTCTTGGCCGCACGTCTGGATGAACCCTTGGGCAGTCCAACTCTAGTGTTCGAAATTGAGTGAAATACGTACAGTGATTAACTCTGTTATAATAGTTTGAATGAACAGAGCCCAGAGTATGATCAAATTCTGTACGTACGTTACAGTGGTTTCTCCTAAACATCGTTTTAAATAAAATTTCGGAGGCGTGTTAATATATGCAAATAATAAATATTTTTTCAAATACATACTATATAGAAAACAAACATCCAAGTGAAAAGGGCTTCTTTGGCAAATTCTAGAAATATAGATAAGAAATTTGAATCTGGATCTATGAAAAAGAAAAAACTTGAAGCAGTTGATATTAAACAAGGCAATGAGAGAATCGTTGAAAAAATATTTCAGTTTTATATGCGCCTCAGGAGTTTTTTAGCACTGTTTTTTTTTATATTTTAATTGATACAATCATACAAAGTATCGGTCCAAGATATGAAAGTTAAAAATGACATTAACGTAAGTTTTGACTTTTTATAACATCTTTGAGGTGAAAACGAGGTATGAACTGGAAGTATTAAAATAACACGTAGGTGTTTAAACCATATTGACTAATAATAATTCGTCCGACACTGACGGCATTCAATATTAAGAAGAAATAAAATTCGTTTTCGAAAAAAAAATCCTGTTAATTGCAATAAGAGTGAGGTTCTAAAATACATTATAATAAAAGCAAGTGAAATGAGATTTATCTAAACCTTTTCGCTCTACTGACATTTTTCTAAGAATACTGATTGTTGTAGTATATGTAAAGCAAAGCGTTTTTCGACAAAAATGAACAAAAACTTCTGAGATCTAGTACTACAACGTGTTAGGAAAAATTTTCTTTGAAACTTATATCTGTCAAAAGTTTTGACTCAAAACTGTTGCCTATAAACTTGATTTCCCAAAACTCAGTGACGATTTTAATGCCTAAATATCCAGGAAAATTCTATGATAAGAAATGATTATAGCTAAAAAAAAATAATTCCAATAAGTTATTCATTCTATGAGCTTCCCCTACCAAAGTAACCGCAGTGGATGTTGGGTAAAATTATATAAAAGGCGTAATAGAAATAAGTTATATATTATTGATCCCGTGCTTATGGCCTACGTGTAAGCATACTTGATTCGAAAGTCTCATTAAGTGTCAATCTCATACCAAATTAACTATCCCACTCCGGACATAAAGAGTAAATAAACAGCATAAAGTATTTACGAAGAATTTTAGTTATGGATAAGTTTTATCGCACGAGTATATTGCGATTTTAGCAATTATTTGGCTATAGATTTCCTATTAGAATATTAACGCTCAACTGTATGTGCGAAAGGTAAAGCATACAATGATCAAATTGAAGATTAGTATATTCTATTACAGACATTACGGTCGTTGATCGAATATAGTATAATTTTTGTAAGTATTTAAATATGTTCCATTTTCTTTTCTTAACACTAGAACTACCGACACTTAAGACGAAGCTATTTCTACCAAAACCAGCCAAAATGACTGGTCTTTAAAAAATACGTAATAATAAAATTTTTTTTTTTATTTATTGAAAAATTAGTTTCTTACAAAAGGAATTTCATGCTGTGTAGTACATTTTATGTAGTACGTGGGACCATGATCCCTAAATGAGGATTCTTACATTTTATCACTTACACATTAATAAGAATAATAAGTATAATAAAGAAAATATGTTTCGGTAACAAAAAATTAAAATAAATTTTCATTTCAAAGTTAAGTTATTTTTATAGTATAAAGTAAATTATTTGGTATAAAATTTATAATTTGTCACATTCCCTACAAACATAGATTTTCTTTTGAGTGCATTTTCCGCATACATATTTTTTACAGATATTACAAATGGTGGTAGTCTTATTATTATTGCAGTACCCTATTTGACACCATTTGCGTGAACAAAGTAAGGTCTTTGAAGTTGTAGGTACATTAGCTTCTCGTGATTCCATCCCTGGTTTAACATTTTTATCGGCATTTTCAATGGCAAGTTCATCTGCTAATTGAAAAAGAAAATCTTTTCTGGATATCTTTTCACCTGTTGTTTTTCTATATAAGATCCAGGCATTTATGCCAGCTAAATCTAAAATGTTAAAAAATACTTGAAGTGGCCATCTTCTTGATCCTGATTTTACGCTATATTTCTTTGCCATTTGGTCTGCAATGTCTACGCCAAATTTAGTTTTATTATAAAATTCAACTGTTTCAGGTAAGAGCTTGTTACTTTTATGAACTCTGACGGATTTATGTTTCGAACTCAATATAAAAACTCTTTTCTTCGGCTTACTTTTGTAAATTGTAAGAACACACCCACTTGATTTATACAGTAATGATGAAAATCTAGCCATAGTATCCTTCTTTGTTTTACAAATTTTTGGTAGTTCCCTTTTGTTTCCGCGTATAGTGCCAACCAATGTGGTTTTTTTTGGCTAGCAATTTAGATGCCAGCGGTAAGCTTGTAAAAAAGTTGTCAGTTGTTATATTTCTTCCCTTCATAGTGAATGGTTCGACAAGTTTGAGCACGACAAATTCACTTAGAGGCTGTGATGTTACTCGTGTCTCATCTTTTCCTAAATAAGGAAACCCATTTACAATATATTTAGTTTGAACATCAGATGCTAGCCAAAATTTTATACCAAATTTGTCGGGCTTATTCGGCAAATATTGCTTGAATCTGCATCTGGCTTTTGTTGACAAGAGTTGTTCGTCAATTGTAATATTTGGTCCTGGTTTGTAACAATTCATACTATTTTCAATAAACCTATCCCATACTGCTGATACTAAAGCAAATTTATCGCTTTGTAGACGTTGACTTCTCTCACTTTTTTTATCAAGCGAATAAATCTCAAAATTTCGGTAAAATCATTTCTACTCATGGTGTTTGCAAAGAAGTTTGGTCCCCATTTTTTGTTCCATAAATATGAAACTTTCAAATTTTTGTTTCGTATGCTCCCCGTCCATATAAAACTCCAATGAAAGCTTTCAATTTTTTTTTGTTAGTTTCCATTTTTTACCCAAAACTCGAAAGGCTTCTAATTCCGTGCAAGATCTTATATGTTCAAGCATATGGTCGTCGATTACTAAAGAAAATACGCTACTTACTTCACCTTTCATAATATTTTTTTCGCATATCCTGTTGGACCGGATACGTCTTTGAAGATATTATGAAGTGGTAATCTTCCAGGACTAGACCCTTCTTGTATTTTTTCCCAACAAGTTCCGTTTGCAGCAATTTCATTTTGATTATCTTGTCGTATACTTTCATTTTCATCTTCAGAACTTGAAAGCACTCAAGTACATCTTCTTTTACGAGAATTCAAAATATTTTCAAATTCACTATCACTTTCTGAGGACTTCTGAACATTTTCTTCGTCTAAAACCTCATTATCACTATTTTCACTATCAAAAATTTCATCTTGGGTACCGCATACTTCATTTTCAATTTCTTCTGATTCACCTTCACTGTCATAGAGTTCATCATCCTCAATATCAGAGCATTCCATTCCTATATCGTTCAGGTTTTCCAAAATTTCAGAGATTTTCAATCGTTTTGCCATTTTCAGGGCTTATAAAAATAAAATCAGAAATAGTGATTACATAAAGATTATATTTGTAATCATTTTTCTCACCTTATACTAATTGAAATAATGTCGTTTATTATAATTTATATAACTATTTTATTATTTATTATATTATTATAAAATATAAGTGCAATATTCATAACACATTCTACGTCTCCAGATCTAAATGAACGACTAAATATATTTTCGAATGAATGTGGGCATGAATGATTATGCATTAGGTTTTGCATTAGCATTATGATCGATCCTGATTTTTCTTGATAATTATCACCATCATACTGAATGATACGCAATAAAAATTCTAAGAAACTCTAAAAATTCTAAAAAGTTCTAAGAAACACTTTGTAGTTATACAAAACGAGTAAACTTGTTAATTCGTGATCGGTAAGCAAATTGCAGATGCTTTTACACTTTAACTGGTAGCAGTCATTTTGACTGGTGCTGGTATAAGTAGTCATGATACAAAATTATTTTGTATTCGTTGAATAAAAAAAAAATTATATTCATTATACTATTTCTTGAGTTATCGCTGCAAAAGTCATGACATTGTTGCGAGAAAAAAATGTAACATGAAGTAGGAATTTTAAAATAAAATTGCAAAACCAGTTATTTTGACTGGTGTGGTAGTTCTAGTGCTAAAAAATACTTCTTCCCTCCCACTTAATCAAAAACGTGTGAAAAAGCTTTCAAATATAAGGTCTCTCAAATTGCTAGGCCGCCTCCGATAGTATCGATAGAGGGATATTGATTTTCGTTTCTGATTTAAGAGCTTTTTCGGCAATGAAAAAAGGGTCTCGTAAGGTTTTATATATCTTATTTATTTATTTATTTATTTTTATGGGAAAAGTAGAATCCTTCAATGCATATAATCTTGATAAATAATTTCATTTTAACACAATTTAAAATGAAATTATTTATCTTGATAAATAATTTCATTTTAAATTGTGTTAAGCACTGAAAATTAATCAGCGTTTGTCAGCAGCGCTGTATTTGGTACCTGAAATCACGATTCTCATTTCGTTGCAAATCGTTCGCATAATTACCTATGACAAGAACGCCATCTTAAAAAACAACAACAAAGGAACACTGCTACGTAACTTACAAAAATATTTTTGTAACCAAAGATTATTTAGTCCCATTTTTAGTTATTCGTATCGCAATTTAAATACCCATCATCAGGGATGTGCCAACATTTTGGAGAGTGGGGGCGAGAGATCTTTTACGACCACAAACTAGTGGCGCTATCTATCACCACAAATCCCCAACAGCTATTATAACATGTTAATTAGATACATTAATTATTTATTAGATGTTAATTACTTAATTAAATTGTTAAAATAAAATGAGTCACAAACAACAGCCATTTGAACGATTTACAATTTTACTGATTTCGCGGAGAACCATACTTTAAGATCGATAGTTTCACAAAGAAAATGTACAGGTAAAGAGACCTATTTTTTTTTAACAATAGATACGCCAAGGAGGGGCACTGTCGAAGCTGTATTATTCACGGTATGGTGCTGACACCTGTTGACAGAAAATAAAATTAGAATCCAAAGGTATTTCATCTTTGCTACATTTGTAGCAATGTTTAATGATATTTTTGAAAAAAAAAATTAACAGTATTCCTTAATAATGTGTGTATGGGGATATGTCTTTCGCCCTCTTCCAGACCTCAGTGCGCGCAAAAAACCTCCCCTCCCTGTTGGCACGTGCCTGCTCACCATAACAGTTTCAATTACACGTTATCCGTGACGCCTTCTGTTTACATACTAGAAAATCAACTGCTTTAATATTCTTAGTTTATTGAAGTTGATAATTTATATGCAAATTTTTTCACAAGTAAAATGTAGTTTTAACTTTAAAAAAATAGTAGTTTTAAGTAAAAAAAACCCGTCAGTTTTAGTTCACAGACGTTAGTTTTAAGTAAATTTAAAAAAATTAAAATAAGCACCTAACCAAATTATATGACAATTACTAAGTACTAAATTAACACTCGAAATTCATTTTATTAAATAAAAATTTCATTGGAACAGTAGTCCCATAGAAACAGGTTTTTGAAATGTTGGAATTAAATGCTTTTATGATTTCAACACAATTAACTTTATGTGCGATCCATTTCAAATTTAAATGAAAACACTTTAATTGTTAATTGGCTTGATTTACGGAATTTAAGTAAGTAAATTATAATGAGTGAGGTATGATTTAATTTTCATAATTATATTTCTATTCTACGCAGATTTTTATCGTTACGAAAATTAAAGTGCTTTTACTTCTTGTTTGTATTCAGGATGCCATTTGAAAAGGGAAAACAGTAAATATCTACTTTTCCATGTGAAGTTGAATTATTATCTTCATTCTTAACAATAAGAATAATTCCGTTTAAATAAATATTCCGTTTTTGAAAGAAACTACATACTTCGGATTCTTATTATATAGAAATTGGGCTATTTTCAATTGAAATGAAAAGTTAACTTTAATAATGAATTCATATGGGTAAATATCCACAGATGTGGGAAAACATGCCCTAAAATGCCATATGTGTTTAAAAAATGTCTGTTAGCTTCGTGTTCGTATTTAGTTTTTTTAGTTCGCCATTGTTTAAATCACATCATCATCATCCGTTAACAGGGATGATTACTGATTAACTTAGTTCATTATCACTAACGCATGAATGAACTTCTTTTTATTTACCAGCTATATTCCTTCTGATATATTCCTTCATATATCAGCACAAAGATTCAAATAATCTTATGGTTATGAACGAACAAGCATACGCTTTTTTTGTATATTTGGAGAAGTTGATGTGATAATTGGTTGCAAAAAGGGGACTCTATGATTCGAGTGAGGGTGGGAAATGAGATCCTCGTTGTGCTTCATTCATATCGAGCGTCCTGCGGCCAAGTATTATCATCCCGATTGCTGAATATGAGTAAGCGTTGAGGAGGTGAGTTTAGACAATGCTTGAAGTTTAGGAAATGGTTCTACTAGGCATTGAATTTTGGCGAATGTTCTTCTCTTTTGCTAAATCGCTTAACTGAACGTGCCGAATAATTCATTTTCATGTTATTCTAACTTGTTTTCAAATCTCATCTACCTACCTTATTTGAGGAGGTTTTCTCAGACTTCATTGCTTAGTACCGAGACTTGGATCAAACTAACATTTTAGATCTCCATCGTCCCTTCTCAGCAGGCCCGTAGCCATGCCGGGGCTAACAGGGGCATGGCTCTTGTTGCCCCATGCTTTTGCCCCAGTTGCCCCATCGAGCTATTTATATATATATATAGA